>JAMPIV010020386.1:0-76731 GCA_024509875.1 Oreohelix idahoensis
ATTAAGGCTGGACCGGCTATACCTCCCAAATCCTAGGCCAGGCCCCCCATCAAGCATTTAACGAGATGATACACCCCGGGCTCTTGCCGGACAACAATAGACCAAGGAACATCACCCGACGGCCCCTCCCTAAGCCCAGGGCCAACAGACAGGGAGGCAACCTGGCCCCCCCAGAAACGCGCGCCTCAACATTATAAAAACTCACTCTCGCACCACCCATCTCTAAACTCGCTACAACACACCGTGATACACCACGCAAACCAGAAAGCCACTACACACATGACTCTCCCTAACCCAAAAAGAAAGCCCACAACTCCCCCACAGCAAATACCGATCAGCCGCCCCAACCCGGCCACGACCCCGAGATACTCCTTCTACCGCCGAGATCATCATTAACCACATCTTACATTAAAAACAGATGCCTACATGCAACCTGCCCAACTTCACAACGTGCACGGATTCTTATACCATATTTGGTAACCACAATACCAAATCCCCCCACAACATTTGCATGCCAGCGCCCAATAAGCTATCCCCCTCTGCAGAGTTTCCCGTTCTTCACCTTAGTTCTTTTCCTTCCTTTAAATTCAGTTTCTTCTTCTCGTTTTCTCAGCTCTATTACACTACATGCGTATTCTCAGAGTCACTCTATATCTAATCCAGGGTGTATCAGATACAATCATCATCCATATCTCATATCTCGCTGTGATAACGGAGGGAGAGGAACTCGACACGCTTAGTAACCTACATACCTTCATTATGATGATAGTATAAAGATTATATATATTCCCTTCGAAAGGGTTTGTCTACTTATAATGAGGGCTGGGGGGGCTGGGAGGTAGGATACCGGCTTACCCATCGGGACATGTAAAAAAAAAAAAAAGACAAAAAATCTAATAAAAACAAAAATATAAAAATCCGGGAGGGTTCCAATAAATCCTCAAGATCTTGGGATTCCCCAGTATCTCACACCTC
The DNA here is from genome assembly GCA_024509875.1 of Oreohelix idahoensis. Lineage (NCBI taxonomy): Eukaryota > Metazoa > Mollusca > Gastropoda > Stylommatophora > Oreohelicidae > Oreohelix > Oreohelix idahoensis. The sequence continues at coordinate 976 of JAMPIV010020386.1, forward strand.
GGCTACTTGTACTCGTCACTACCAGTCCCACCCCCCCCCCCCCACCCACCCCCCCCCCCCCAACCCACCCCACCACCCCCCCAAACCACCCACCCCCCCCCCCCCCCTCACACCCCAAGCCCACCCACCCCCCCCACCCCCCCCCCCCGAACCACCCCCCCCCCCACCCCCCCCCCCACCCACCCCCAAACCCCCCAACTCCAATACTTAACCACCACATACACCCCACCTCGCACAGACACCCCCACAGACCCCTACCCACACCCCACCCCCCCCCCCCCCCATTAATCCAAAATACCCCCCCCAAACCTTCCCCCCCAGCCCCCCCCCCCCCCATTTCCCCCCCCCCCCCCCCGATAAAACCTATCCCCACCCCAACAAATATCCCCCCAACCCCCCCCCCTCAACCACCCCCCCAAAGACCCCCCCCCCCAATACAACCACCCCACCCCCCCCACCCCCATTCCCACCCCCAAACCCCAAACTACCCCAACCAACACCCCCCCCCCACAAACCCCCACCCCCACCAACCCCCCCCCCCCTCCCACTATCCCCCTCCCACCTCACCCCAACCCCACACCTCCCCCCTCCCAACCCCCCCACCACCCCCCCCACATCCCCCCCCCAAAACCCCCCCCATTACTCCACTACCCACCTCCTCCATTACCCCCCCCCCCCCCACCCCACCCCCGAGTCCATCCCCCCCGGTTACCCCCACCACCCCCCCCACCCCCATTACCCCGGACCCAAATCAGCATTATTACCCATACGGACCCCCCCCACCCACCCCCATAACCCCTCCCCAGACTTTCAACCCCCCCCTATAAAATTCCCCCCCGTTTCCCCCACACACCCCCCCACCCCTTACCCCACCATCTCCCCCCCCCAACCCACCCCTAGACCCCATTTCACCCCCACATAGTCAATTACCCCCCCCCATCCCCCCCCCCCCCAACCATTTACCCACTCCAAATCCCCCAAATTCACGACCCCCCCCCCGTCAGTGGGCCCCCCCCCACTAATCCCCCCGTCTATACTACGCGTCGGTCGGGTTGGCCTAACTCCCCCCACCCCTCAGGCCAAAATTCCACCCCCCTTACGAGATATCATCCCCCCCCCCGGACATGAGTCTGGCTGCCCCCCCCCTACAACAAAAACCCCCCAACCGGGTATACCCCCCCCCCACATACCCCCACCCCCCATATCCCAACAAATAACGATGCCCAACCCCAACAAAAAACCCCCAACCACCCCACAAATTCACTCCCCACCCCCCTTATCTCATACAATTAACAACCAATCATAATCTATCCCCCCCCCCTAAAACAATTCCCCCCCCCCCAGTACTTAACCCCCTGTGCTAATCCCCCCCAATTTATTGCCCCCCCCATTTGCCCCCCCATAGCTACACCCCCCCCACCCCCCCCATTACCCCCCCCCCCCCATCTGAAAGAGTACGCCCCTACCCCCCAGTCCCTAACCTCTGTTGCTGAAACCTATTATCCCACCGTTGAAAATCCCAAAAGATCACCCCCGTAAACTATAAACTAGACCCTAACAATTACCCTACCCCCCCCCCGTATGCCCCCCCCCTGCCTAACCCCAAAAGCATAAACGTATTTGCAAACCCCCTAAACCGAGAGACACACGCTGCTCATTCGCAAGCATCCCCCCATCCCGTCACCCCCCCCCCCCCCCCCCCTCCCCCCCCCCCCCCCCCATACCCCCCCCACCCTTACCCATAGCACCCCCTCCCCCACCCATATCATCGGTCTTTCCCAACACACAACTTCACCCAAAAGGCCGCCCCCCCAATAAATCGCGTGCTGTATAATTTAACCCCCCCCCTCTCCACCCCCCTCCCCAGATCTTTAATACAAAAAATGGGGGTTTGTTTTGGTGAGACCCATCTAACAATAATATCACCACATAAATACATAGTACCCACATCCCCAGAAAAAAGACGAGACTATAGCCGGGTGGAATAGGAAAGGTTCAAAACCATAACAACTAACAACCCCCCATTAAAACCCCTCACTATCCAACCGCGAAAGCCCCCCCCCCCCCCCCCATGCATGCCCACCCCGGCCCCTGACCCCCCCCCCTCGACGCCCCCTTAGTGATTATCCCCCCCACCCTACATCCTTACCCAACCACCCCCACCCCCCAAACAAACCCCCCCCTCAAAAAACAAACCCCCCCCCCCCAACCACCCCCCCCCCGTTCCCCCACACAAACCCCAAACACCCCCATATCCCCGACCCATCCCCACGCACCCAAGCCGATAAAACCAAGACAATAAGCGTACAATGCAATCCGACTATCCCTTGACACCCCATCACCCCCCCCCCTGCCATGATCCCGACATAGCCTAATTCCTGCCGATCCCCCCCCCAACCCCGCCCTAGCATAACCCCCCCCCCAACCCTACCCCCCCTACACAAGCTATCACCCCCCCCACAATACACCCCCCCCCCGGCATGCAAAAGCAAACCCCACTAGGTGAGTAATAATCCCCAAAACACCCAACAAATATTTAAACCCCCAATACCGCCCAACTGTACATATGAAGTCACACCCCCCCCCAATCGGAAATACCCACGTCCACCCCCCAACGGTAATACCAATAATTTCCACAAACCCCGCCTGTCCCACTACACAATCCATTAACTGTCCTGTACCACCCCCCCCTTTCCCCCAGCATACCCCCCCCCCCCACCCCCCCCCCGCCCCCCCAGCTGTTACTAAAAAAGTATTCGACCCCCCCCCCTAAGCATCCCCCCCCCCCCACCCAACCCCAGCCCCTTCCACCGATCACCCCCCCCCCCCCCCATCGGTACGGGCCCCCACCCACCCCCCCCCCCCCCCCCCCAAAGGTTACCCCCAAACTTAAGAGTTTGAAGACCACCCACCCCCCCACCCCCCCCCCCCCCCATCACCCCCCCCCCCCCCCCCCCCTCCCAACCCCCCCCAATGTTCCTCAAAGAAAGTACTTATACCCAATTATTGATATCCCTCAATGTCCCCCCCAAATCCCGATACACCCCCCCCGTCCCCAAAAACCCCCCCCCCCCCCCCCCCCATTGTATTTTATCCGGGCTTGACCTTTTTCCCCATGGTTACAGTCTATTAATGGCCCGCACAATGTGTTTGAAGATGGGGTGCCTATAGTTAGCTTGTTTGACCCCCCCCCCCCCCCCACAGCTGTGACCCAATCCAGGATCTTTCCCCCCTAGTCTTAGTCCCCCCCCCCGAATTCTTGGTGCTTATCCCATTTTCTCCCCCCATTCTCGTAATAATAACTAGGTCCCGGGACGACTAACCCCCCTACTAGAAGAGATATTATCCCATCCTAATTATTCCAACCCCCATGATCCCTGCACCCCCAATAAGACCACTTCCAGTTTACCCGTGCTGTCAATCCCCTTTCTCTTTAATACCCCCCCCCTTAACTACATGGAGAGTCCCCCCTAGGTGTTCCCCCTCTGAATTTCTACTGGTAGCAATCAGATATACACCATGAAGTTGGTGATATGAACCATTTTGTAATGGTTCCAACAATAAATCCCCCATCCCCCTGGTGAGATACTTCGTCCGATCTATTCGCATTTTAAAAACCAAATCAAACCCACATTGAAACTCATGTAATGTTCACCATCTAGGCTGATACTTAACAGGCTACAGTTTTCCTAAATTCTGGTTTCACTGGTATTGTGGTAGTGTCGCCCCCCCTTAGATTCAGACTTTTGAAAAAATATATTTACTCATTTAAGCAAAACAACTGATTGGTGTCAGGTAATGGGTCTACCTGAGATTCAGTGATAGCATTTAGTTTCCTATAATCAATGCATAACCTGTATGTTCACACATACTAGCTTCGTCATTAATAGCACCACACACTTGCTATCTTGTAGGGAGATTCAGACTTTGAAGATAATTTCTCCTTAACTTTAAGAGATAATCAATCTCATCCTTGAGTGCCTGTCCTTTAGCATAAGGTATAGGGTATGTCCGCATACAAACTGGTGTAGGGTCAGTAATCGTCATGTCATACTCTAACAGATTAGTACACCCCGGCTTATCTGTGAGTACATCAGCATGGATTTCTAACACCTCCTGAACCTTTTTCCTCTGCTCAAGAGTTAAATGTTCACTCACATTAACCTGAGCATAGCTTTCCGTAGTTGATAGGGGGTATTCCATGGAGGAAATTGGTTCCTCCTGCATTTCTGTTGCAATGGCCAGGGTCATGATATGGGCAACTTCTGATGCTTCCCTGTCATAATACTTTTTAAGAAGGTTGACATGATACACCTTCTCCTTTCCTTTCTTGTCAATCTTATAGTTGGTCCGGGAAAGTTTTTCCAATATGACGTAGGGTCCCTGCCATCCAATTTGCAATTTATTATTGCTGCTGGGCAACAGTAACAGAACCTTTTCTCCCACCTCAAGTTCCCTATCTTTTGCTGTTTTATTGTAGTAAGCAGCCTGCTTCCTCCTGGCCTGTCTCAAGTTATCATTTGCCAGTTTCCAACTTGTTTTCAATCGAGATGTCAACTCGTTGACGTATTGGTATGAAGAAGTCACGGTTTCTTCTGCTTTTTTCATCAGTCCATGTCCGCAACAATGCTTCCAGTGGACCTTTGATTGGTCGTCCAAACAACAATGTAGCTGGAGCCAATCCTGTGGAGTTATGTGGGACTTCCCTATAGGCAAATAGTGCTGAGGGTAAGTATGTGTGTCCCAAGTTTCAGGTTTCTCACTAGCCAACTTTCTAAGGATTGAAATGAGCGTGCCATTGAACCGCTCTACTTGACCATTCCCTTGGGCGTGGTACGGGCTACAGTGATAATGTCTAGCTTGAAATAACCTGAATACTTCTTGTGTTAGCTTTCCCCTAAACTGAGAACCATTGTCAGTCAATATTTGATGTGGGAAACCTAATCGGGTGAATATTGTTAACAGTGCCTCTGCCACATGTTTCGAATCTATCGATGACATTGCTACTGCCTCTCCCCACATAGAGCAAGTATCGACCAAGGTTAAGATATATGCATTTCTCTTCTTGGTCCTACTGAGGGGTCCAACAATATCCACGGCAACACGTTCGAAGGGCGTTCCCATGATGGGCATTTCTCCCAGTGTTGCTGGTGCAGTCCTATGTTTAGGAGCTACTCTTTGGCATTCTGGACAGGATCTCACATACCTCTTTATGTCCTCTGTGATCCCTGGCCAAAAGTAGTGACAGGCTATCCGTTGTCCAGTGGCCCCTATTCCCATATGTCCACTGAAGGGTATAGCATGTCCTAGCTTCATAACCTGCTCCCTGTATGATTTTGGCACTACAAGCTGTCCATGTCCTTTTGGTCCTGTTCCAGCTTTTCTATATAGTAGGCCTTTTTTCATATATAAGTCTCCTTTCTCTGGAGGGTTATGGCTTTTTAGGTAATTTGCCAAAGCAAGGCTTCAATGTACTGTCAGCAGTTTGAGCCTTTCTCATCTCTTCTGGATGAGTATTGATGATAGTGTCCTCCTCTTTCTTAGAGCTTGCCCTGGTCTGGACTGTTGCCATCACTATGGTCTTATAGGTTCTCCTAGAAAGACATATCTACATCCCAGTATTAATGGGTAGATAGGGTTGTCCATCACTGCTGCTTTGATCTCTCCTTCCACATAGCGAGATCTTATGTTGATTCGGGCTATGGGCAGTGTCATGGTTCCTGCTCCCTTGACTGGTCCTCTGATTTCCACTGTTTCTGTGGTTATCTGTTCCGGACTCACCAGAGAAGAGCACACTACTGAGTCAAAGTCCAAGCCTGTATCATATAAGCACAGTACTTGGGTGCCATTCAAGGTCACTTCCTCACAGACAGGGGGATGATGGAGGTCATTCTGACTATCTGCCAGGTCCTTCCTTCCCTTGTTCTCTGTTGTAAGGCATGCAGCGTGATGAGGAGGGTTTTTCCGTCTGCATTCCGCAGTATTGTGGTTACTCATTTGGCAAGATTTACACCACTTTTCCTTCCTTTCTTGGAGGTTTCTTTTCTGATCCTAGAGGGTTTTTGTCTTTATAATCAGTTCTGTGTTTGTTCTTGTTGGAATTGTCCCTGTGTTCATAGTTGGTAAAGTTTTGTGAAGGTTTGAAGTTCTCACCCTGCTTCTTCTTATTTCCTGATACTTCTGACTGAGCTGCTTGATATCTTTCAGCCATGGTTAAAATATCTTCCAATCTCTCAGCTCCTTGTTCCATAAGAAATTTTCTCATTTCTTGAGGCATGGATTCTCTCAGTTGCTCCATCATGACCATTTCTTTTATATCTTGACACTTTCCTAAGCTAATCCATTTTGTCAGATAAGTTTCCAATCTGGCAGAAAACTGGTGATAGTTTTCTCCTGGAAGTAGCTTAGCAGTTCGGAATCTCTTTCTATAAGATTCAGAATTCTTTTCGTACCTGACCAGTAAAGCTTGTTTTTAAGATTTCATAATCTTCCTGGTCTTCTTTTGAGAGTTTTAAATAAACATCGTATGAAACTCCCCTCAACCCCTGAGATAGCTTAAGGCTCCATTTTTTTCCTTTTCCAATCCATAGGTAGAGGCCAGTCTCTCATATCTATCCAGGTACGACTCAATGGCGTCCTCTTTTTCAATAAATGGATCCAGGTGGAAACTCATGGCTACATTTGCCGCGCTATGGTTGGAGCTACTCTCAGGGTGAGGTGAGCTAGCACCATGATTGCTAGCTGCTCCCTGGAGTTCAAGTTTCTTTAAACTTAACTCATGCGCTCTTTGTAACCTTCTTTCTTCAGCTTCCAAAATTAGTCTCTTTTCTTCTCTTTCCAGTCTTTTGGCTTCTCTCTCTGCTTCTAATTTCTTAGCTTCAGTCTCAACTTCCATTCTTTTAGTCTCTCTTTCTGCCTCTAATTTCTTAGCTTCAGCCTCAACTTCCATTCTTTTGGTCTCTCTATCTAAATATTTATCCACTTCAGTTGTGAATATATCGAATTAGAGCATCTCCTGTCATACCCAAGTCTTTTCCTTCCTGCATAATCGCAGCTCTAAACTTCACCAATTCAGCCATGATGCTTACTTACCAGAGGGTATATAATTTTATCTTCACTAACAAACTAACTTAATTAAAATCAATTAATTACTTTGAACAAGACAAATCCTTAAAACCTTGTGAGCGTTTCCTATTTACTTCGTACTCAATGGTACTACTATTACAAACAAATTTCTAAGTTTTTAGAATTTTTTCCAAAAAAAAAAATTTATTTTTACAAACTATTTGTGGCTCAAGATAGAAGAATACATAGATAGTGGCCCAGGATACAAAATAATATCCCGCGAAAGAGCCCCCAATGTAGCGAAAGGTTTTTCCTAGTATGATAGTAGTGGTAGAGCAGAAGTAGAATCTCTCTCCAGAAAGTATGAAGTTCCAGTGCCCGAGAAGTACACTGGTATCACAAGTGAGTTACAGCTGTGAATACTCTGAGCTGGACAATAGATTTAGGCTTCAGAAGTATAAGATGCTACTTCGCTATCGTAACCCTATGTGATATTATAATTAAATTAGAAAAAGTAACTCAAAATTTAACAGTTAAAAATTTAACAAGTCAAATGAGTACAATTATCCAATTTATTATGTACATCTATATATTCTTGTAATGATAAATGGGTGTTGGAAGATGGTAAAATGTATGATTATTTACAGTTACAAATTAAAATAACTAATAGAAAAAGTCTTGGATTTATCTTCCACTGAATTTATAAAACAAGTTTGTCACATTATCTCTTGCCATCTAGTTTTCATCATTAGAAAGTCGTTTTTTAGAACTGCTCACAGGATTTGTTGGATGGAAATATATAAACTCAACTTTATCCACGTCTGCTCGAGGTTCCTCCGACACACTGGAGTACGGAAGACTTTCCTTCAGCCCGCCCTATAACTACGGGGGACTAAGGTGTTGAAGTTTGGTTGACCTCTAGGCTTCAGTGAGCTGGATCAACTTCTTCAAGTCTTTAGTTTCTCGATCAGGAATGATCATAAACATTGATCATAAAAACCTGAACAAGAAGTAATAGTGGCCATTGTTCTAACAATCTCACCACCCTCTGCTGTTCATGATGCGACCATGTCTTCAGTGTTTGTATGTAAATGAATGAATCATGGTAGTATATTACAGAGATAGCATGATAAGATAATGTATAAGGTGCAGAATTAACAATATACATGAATAAATCACATGTTATGATACATGGGTACGATATAACCTTTGCCTTCCACTTATGGATGTCAAGTCACTTATGTACTTGCTGGTATGTCGTAAGCTTCCAGGCAAGAATTAGCCATAATATATTTGGCTAACCAATTAATGGTTATGCTTCCTGACAATGCCGGTGAAGGTTATCTCTGGTTAGCGTCATTCCCTTTTTTTATTATATCTGCTACAATCAATCAGAAATAAAATCTGAAATAAAATGATATTAGTAATACATATATTTTTAATAAACTTACATACCCTCTTAGGATTAATAAGCTCACGGTGAGACTGTATTGGCTTAACTTAATCTGCCCTGCATGCAGCGTGAAAATAGAACTTTTCTTGCAGAGGCTGTCCTCCAGTTTCTCACTCTGGCTTCTGGATTTGGTGTGTGATTTACAATGCGCCGCTCTGTCCTTATATTTCAGTCTCTCGCGCGTACGAGAAAGCAGCTCCCAAATTCCCCAAAAGATTTTAGTTTCATCTCCTGTTTTGAAGCTATTTGAAACAATCTGTGCTTTTCCTGTACTCGTTTTTCTCTTCTGTCACTCACACACTTATCTCCTTCCTTCCTTCCTATATATCATTTCCTTTTCCCCATATGGGGCTTTCATTACATATAAGTTTTATACAATTCCGTTGAGGCTTGTTAGTGTAATAAATTTTTAAAGATTATTAGCTAACTTTTAGCCGATGTGATGAAGGTGAAAAATATTAATTATCTTTAAAACTATTTATATTTGAATAATATCCTTTTGGATATAATTCCTAGCCTATCTCCTTTGTTGAGTTATATTTATTTAATATTATTCCAACCATGCGTTCTCCTGTAGTGAATAATTTAATGTCCAGTAAATGCAAACTTTTAAAGTCGGCCATACATTCCTATATAGCTATTTCCTCATTCTTCAGTAATACTGTATGGCTTTTAACCGTAAGTCACATTTCCGCTGTCTACCAACTTCAAAGAAAGACCGCAGCGCTGACCTTGCGCTGGTGTGTGTGGGTGTCGCGTGGGCGTGTCGCGCTACAACCAAGCAAGTGTTTACCAAATCTCGCTACAATAAGAAATAACACTGTGTTTTATTTTCTCTCTCTCTCTCTCTCCTCTCTTACTCTCTCTCCTCTCTTGCTCTCTCTCTCTCTTTCTATCTTTCTCTTTCTATCTTTCTTTTTTCTTTCTTTCTTTCTTTCTTTCTTTCTTTCTTTCTTTCTTTCTTTCTTTCTTTCTTTCTTTCTTTCTTTTTCTTTCTTTCTTTCTTTCTTTCTTTCTTTCTTTTTTCTTTCTTTCTTTCTTTCTTTTTCTTTCTTTCTTTTTCTTTCTTTCTTTCTTTCTTTCTTTCTTTCTTTCTCTCGTTATTTGTATTTAATTTTATGTGTGAGTAATGTGTTTTCGTTTCTACTTCACAGATGCCTTCAAGCCAAAATCTTTGTGGCCAATGCGGCAAATCATTCACTCGAGCTCGCGATATCGCGAGACATATCTCCTCGGTCCATACACACAAAAATCATCCCTGTCGTGTGTGTCCTCAAATATTCACCAGTCGTGATGCACTCCAACAACACATTGAGAATGTCCATGGTCCTGCGGCCCCGAGATCCCCCTCAGTGGGGACCACCGCTGCAACGACGGGCGCTATAAACAATCCAGTGGGGGCCACCACTGCACCAGGGCACAGTCTCACGTGTCCCCGCTGCGGTAAAACATTTACCCGCCTTGACAATTTAACACAGCACATAAAGACAGTGCACGCTATGCCTCGATTTTCTTGTGACATTTGTGGGAAACAATTCACCCGACGCAGCAGTTTACAGGTCCACAGAAACCACCAACATCAGACTGTCCCCACACCAACATCAGGTGCCCCAGCAGACTCATTCCCCACACCAACAACAGACTCAAGCTCGGCGCACCCACAAACATTACCTGCAGGGACCACAGACTCATCATCAACAGGCACAAAGACATCACCTGCTGCAGCAGGGAGCACACCATCAACGAGCACAACAACATCATCATCATCTGCTGCAGCAGGCACCACACCATCAGCGACATCTTCCTCAAACCCCACCCCATCCCACCCACCAAAAACAGGCCAGACCAAGAAACGTCCCATGACCAGCACCCAAACCCATATTAAAAAACCCCGCTTGTCGTCAGAAGAAGACTCTTTAGAAGACTTACAGGCTGACATAAAACAAATCTACATCGATAACTGGCAAGCCATCAAAACACATGCAAAAAAAACATAAATTCCTATCCACTTTCACTTTTTTCCACAGACCAACAGAAAATACGGACTGGGACAGTCTCTTGCTCCCTGTATTCAAACAACAGACAAAACGATTCAAAATAAACTACAGTTTCCACATCGTCTTAAGACACAGAGAAACAAATGACCTTCGCTTCTTTCACGCTTCCTCGAATAACACAGTCGTCTTAGATCAACCACACTTAGTCAACAACATCACAGATTTCAAAGCTTTTCTCTCACAGTTACACGATAGCGATATTGTCACACAAGCACAATTAAATAGACCAAACACAAAATACTTTGTCGAAGCCATTGCCGCAACCTCGTTCTATCTGTATCATATCCAAGACTTTCCCATTGGCTGCTGCATACAAGACATTCCCTCTTTCATCACGGACAATAACCACATCCATACACTACAACACGACTCAAACGCCAAACCATACAGTGATAACTTTTGTTTTTTTAGATGTCTAGCCGTTTTTAGGGGTGGTGCCGTTAAGAACGTTAGAATAAGCACGCACCGATTAGTCGAACAGTGGCAAACACAGCAGGGACTTAGGTCCCTCGTTGATTTCCCCGGGGTTAGTTTAATCGATATGCCCCAATTAGAAAAATGCTTTAACGTAAATATTGACGTTTTTGAATTTGACGATGAGGAAAACCTGACCCCCAAACTTAGAGGTAGTGACACTTTTAAAGATACGTTGCGTCTTTTAATGTTTAAGAACCACTTCATGTACATAGCAGATATTGATAGGGCCAGTAACTCTTTTTCGTGTCCCGATTGCGGTAAGTTGTGGAAGATTTATAGGGCTATGACGCGCCATGAAAAGCGCTGTACCGGCTCTAAGCGAAGAGAAACATTTAGAGGTGGTGTGTATAATCCCCCAGAGACCATTTGGGAATTAATCGAGGAGGAGGGGATAGACGTCGACACAAAATTCGTCTTCCCTTATCGCGCCTCATTTGACTATGAGTGTTTTTTTCAGAACACTCTAGAGTCAAGTGGTAATACCACCACCTACACAGCCAAACACGTGCCCCTGTCGTGTTCGGTGGCTTCTAACGTCCCCGGGTTTGAAGCCCCCGTGTGTTTTATCACAACGGGTGACCCGCAAGACTTGGTCAATAGGATGGCTGACCATCTCCTCAAAATTGCCGCGGCCTCTTATGAGATTCTGCGTGCGTATTTTGACGACGTTTGCACACAACTCAAGGATTTAGAGACGATCGGTGAGTCAGACGGACTCCTTGCTAGATTAGAGGGTTATTTGGGGCAGCTACCGGTGTTAGGTTTCAATTCGGGCAAATATGATGTGAACGTCATCAAACCGTATCTCATCCGGTATTTCGAGGGGGAAGACTTCAAATTTTTAGTCAAGCGAAACAATAATTTTATGTGTATTGCCACTACCGAGTTAAAGTTTTTAGACATAGTCAATTACTTAGCCCCCGGATTTAGCTATACCAAATATCTCGCGGCGTATAACGTTAAAGAAACCAAAGGGTTTTTCTGTTATGAATACATAACAGATTTAGCAAAGTTAGACGAGACCGCGTTACCACCCCACTCGGCGTTTTTCTCCAAACTTAAAAAACACTAACATCTCCGCCGATGAGTACGCCGAATGCCAGAAGGTGTGGGCCCAGAACCACATGACCACGTTACGCGATTTTCTGACGTGGTATAATAATAAAGACGTGGTCCCCTTCTTGGCAGCGTTAGACCGACAGGTTAGTTTTTACGCGCGCCTAGGTGTAGACATGTTTAAAGATGCGATCTCCGTGCCCGGTGTCACGTTAAAGTACCTCTTCAAAACCCCCCCGCCCAACGTCAATTTTTCTTTATGCTCGAAGCAGGAGGTAGATTTGCATAACATCTTGCGCCAAAACATCGTCGGGGGACCGTCAATTATTTTTCACAGGTTCCACGAACAAGGCAAAACCCGCATTAGAGGTGGCAAACCTGTTCAAGCCATTAAAGGTTTTGATGCCAACGCCCTTTATTTGTGGGCGTTAATGCAGAAAATGCCCACTGACTTTCCCGTTAGACGGTACAAGGATGATGGTTTCAAGCACCACAAACTCCACAAATATACCGTGCAGTGTCGCGATTATTTGGCTTGGGTCTCCCACCAAAAAAAAGTGACCTTAAAAACCCAGTTTAACGGGCGTGAGAAGGCGTTGGGTGATGTATGCGTTAGGGTAGACGGTTGGGACAGACACTCTAAAACCGCCTACCAGTTCCATGGGTGCCTATTCCACGGTCACCCTAACTGCCCACTAACCGCCGGTCGTGACGTTAACCCAGTCAACAACAAACCGTTGGCTGAGTTGTACGCAGATACGGTGGACACAAGTTCTTATTTACGGGGCCATTGCAACGTTACCGTTGTCGAAATGTGGGAATGCGAGTGGCAGGCGTTGAAGAAAACCGACCCATCAATCCACCGTTTTCTCAACGCCACCTTCCCTACCCAGAAACCGTCTTACACGAAATGTCGGTACCCCCTGACAAAAGAAAATATTCTCGCCTCGGTGCTGGACGAGACCTTGTTTGGCCTAGTCGAGTGTGACATCCATGTCCCCGACTCTTTAAAAGACCATTTCTCTGAGATGACGCCCATTTTTAAGAATGTTGACGTCACGAGGGAAGATATTGGGCCTTTCATGCGGGAATACGCCGAAAAACATAAACTCCTGACTACCCCCAGACGGACGTTGATCGGGAGTTATGTGGGCAAGAAAATTCTGTTGGCGACACCTCTGCTTCGCTGGTACCTAACCAAAGGATTAGAAGTCACCTGTATCTACCAGGTGCTTGAGTATACACCCGTGACGTGTTTCAAACGGTTTGGGGACACTGTTTCGAACGCGCGTCGACAGGGTGATACTGATCCTGCCTACGCCATTACCAGCGAGACCATGAAACTGCTAGGTAACGCGGCCTACGGCAAGACATTAACCAATAAAGCGAAGCATGTGGATGTCTCGTACACGACGGACGAGGGTACCTCTGACCAAATAAACTCACCCCGCTTTAGGAAAATGACGTTAGTGACGGACGACATATTTGAAGTAGAGAAACTTAAACAGACTATATGTTGGGACCTCCCCGTTCAGATAGGATTTTTCGTCTACCAATACGCTAAATTACGCATGTTAGAATTTTACTACGACTGTTTAGATAAATTTGTAGATAGGTCAGACTTTCAGTTGTGCGAGACGGACACAGACAGTCTTTACTTGGCCCTTAGTTCAGACAACTTAGCGGACGTTGTTAAGCCCGCTTTGCGACAGGAATTTTATAGGTCCTACCACCAGTGGTTCCCCGCCGAAGTATGTCCCGACCATAGACCCATTTTCGTCGCTACCGAGGGTAAAACGCGCGCCCTTTGTCAGAAATGCCGCGAACAAACCTTATTCGACAAACGGACACCGGGCCTTTTTAAATTAGAATACGAAGGCAGAGGGATGGTTTCCCTCTGTAGCAAGACATATCACTGTTTTGGCGACTACGACAAAACCACCACCAAAGGACTCAACAAACACCACAACAAAGTTGACAAACACACTTTTCTAGACGTCCTCAACACACAACAGGCACAGGGTGGGAAAAATATCGGGTTCCGGGTACACAATTCCTCCATCTACACATACGAACAACACCGCAACGCCCTTTCTTACTTTTACATAAAACGACAGGTACATCCCGACAACGTCACCACATCACCCCTCAACATTTAAACTGTCTGTACGAATACACTATTTCTTACGACGTGACGACAATGGGACGACAATGTGACGACACCCCTCAAGGTCTGGCCTGTACCCCTGTGATATTGTATTAAAAATCTGTGATATTTTTATTGTATATAATGTAAATAATATAAATATGTGATAATATCAATGTTTGATAATGTTAAAAAATACACCATATAATTATATATGATTTGATAAAAAAATTACACCATATAATTGTATATTCATTTGATAAAATATCAATGTCCATTTTATAAAAATACTGTACATTTTGTAAAAAGATACTATATATTACCATGTATGTTTTTACTTCAAAAACACTATTGAATATAAAAACTATATTAACTAAAACGCTTTTTTGTTACCTATATATCGTCTGTTTGTTTGTCTATATCGTCTAACTGTTTGTATTACTGTTTGTATAACTGTTCGTCTAAATGTATATAAATATATATTTTCCTATTATCTAAATGTTTGTCTAACACTACCTAAGTTGGCTATAATATATAAAAAAACATCCATCTTCTTCTTATATAAACAGCCTCTTCTTGTTATATAAAAGTCTAAAAATAATCTCCCCCTTGTTAGCTCAAATCCGCCATCTTGTTATCTCCCCCTTGTTAGCTCAAGTCCGCCATCTTGACCCAAATAACCTCCCCTTGTTAGCTCAAATCCGCCATCTTGACCCAAATAACCTCCCCTTGTTAGCTCAAATCCGCCATCTTGACCCAAATAACCTCCCCTTGTTAGCTCAAGTCCGCCATCTTGACCCAAATAACCTCCCCTTGTTAGCTCAAATCCGCCATCTTGCGCCGCGCGCCTGCAGATTGCGCTTATATAAAAGTCACGCGCCTGCAGAATTTTTGCTATATAAAAGTCACGCGCCTGCAGCGCGCCTGCAGCGCGCCTGCAGAATAATACCTAAGTTGTACATACCCTACTACTTTCGTTACCGTAGTACTTCCGTTAACCTTCATCGGGCAACGGTTAGTGAAGTAAACCAAGGTCCAGGTCGTATATGATGGACTATATATTATTTCTACTGCGGATTATAATTCAACTTTGAATGTTCAGTTCAAATGATGATTACCTGTATTACATCAACATGGTCTGTACTTCGTCTACAATAAACTGTGTCGTCGCTATGTACTCTGCGAGTCCAGTGTCTGCTTTCCCGTTGGTGTGGTCACAGTGTTGACTCATCTTTCATATTTACCAGGTCATCAATATAAGCCAAAGATACGGCCCACAAAAATCATTTGCGATAAAAACCATATCCAAAGATACGTCGGCCACAGACAGTAAGTCCGACAGGCCAGTCAACACAAAAGAAAGCAGGCAACAGTGCTGTAGATTACACGCCTGTTCTGGGAATTCAATTACACTTAGTGCTGTGGACTACACGCCTGTTCTAGAAATTCATTTACACCTAGTGCTGTGGGTGTTTTAGGAATTGAATAATACTTAGTGCAGTAGATTATACATCTGTTCTAGGAATTCAATTACACCTAGTACTGTAGACTACACGTCTGTTCTAGGAATTCGATAACATTTAGTGATGTAGATTACACGTCTGTTCTAGGAATTCAATAACACTTAGTGCTGTAGATTACACGCCTGTTCTAGGAATTCAATTACACTATGTGCTTTAAATTACACGTCTGTTCTAGGAATTCAATAACACTTAGTGCTGTAGATTACACGCCTGTTCTAGGAATTCAATTACACCTAGTACTGTGGACTACACGTCTGTTCTAGAAATTCAATTACACCTAGTGCTGGGGACTACACGTCTGTTCTAGGAATTGAATAATACTTAGTGCTGTAGATTACACATCTGTTCTAGGAATTCAATTACACCTTGTACTGTGGACTACACGTCTGTTCTAGAAATTCAGTAGCATTTAGTGCTGTAGATTACACGTCTGTTCTGGGAATTCAATTACCCTTAGTGCTGTGGACTACACGTCTGTTCTGGGAATTCAATAACACTTAGTGCTGTAGATTACACGCCTGTTCTAGGTATTCAATAACACTTTGTGTTGTAGATTACACGCCTGTTCTAGGAATTCAATTACACTTAGTGCTGTGGACTACACGTCTGTTCTATGTATTCAATAATACTTAGTGCTGTGGACTACACGTCTGTTCTAGGAATCCAATTACACCTTAGGCTGTGGACTACACGTCTGTTCTAGGAATTGAATTATACTTAGTGCTGTAGATTACACATCTGTTCTAGGAATTCAATTACACCAAGTACTGTGGACTACACGTCTGTTCTAGGAATTCAATGTAATTTAGTGCTGTAGATAGATTACACGTCTGTTCTAGGAATTCAATAACACTTAGCGCTGTAGATTACACGTCTGTTCTTGGAATTCAATTACACTAAGTGCTGTAGTATAAAATTGTACTAGACAGGCAGAAGAGGCAGCACTGAGAAATGAACAAAGCACAGTTTATAAAATAACTAACACTATCAGTGGAAAACGAGGTGCAAACAACATAACGTTAGTAAGAGACAAGCAAGGAAATCTCATCACCACAGCACAGGGGCAGGAAACAAGATGGGCAGAGCACTTCAGAGAAACACTGAATAAAGAACCACCAGAGACTCAGCTGAATGTTTCTGAGGCTGAAAGTGACTTAGACGTAAATACAGACATTCCACGAAAAGAAGAAATCATCACAGCTATCAAAGGGCTAAAAAATGGAAAAGCGCCTGGTCACGACAACCTAAATGCTGAGCTATTCAAGACAGATCCTGAACTAGCAGCAGAACTATTTGAACCACTATTTGCACAAGTCTGGGAAACTGAGACAACACCAACGGAGTGGAGTAAAGGAATAATTGTCAAATTGCCCAAGAAGGGCGACCTTGAAGACTGCAACAACTGGAGAGGAATTACCTTCCTCTCAGTTCCCAGCAAAATACTAGGCAGGATAATCATCCAGAGAATTTCAAGAGCAGTTGACCATAAACTGAGGAAAGAACAAGCGGGCTTCAGAAAGAACAGAAGATGTGCAAATCATATATTTGCCCTCAGGAACATTATAGAGCAGTGCTCAGAATGGCAGAGACAGCTGTACATTAACTTTGTTGATTTTGAAAAGGCTTTTGACAGCATACACAGGGACAGCCTATGGAAAATTCTGAGGGCTTATGGAATTCCCAGACGCATTGTTTCCATCATAAAAAGCCTCTATTCTAACTTTACGTGTAGTGTTGGATCGACTAATGTAACTTTCGAAGTGAAAACAGGGGTACGACAGGGATGCCCCTTATCAACAACATTATTTTTGACAGTCATAGATTGGGTGATGCGTCAGACAACAGAGGGCAGTCCAAGAGGAATTAGATGGACAACGTTTTCTACACTGGAAGATTTGGAATATGCAGATGACATTGCACTACTCGCGCATTCACATCAACACATTCAAGACAAAACCGATAGACTGAATAAGTATGGCCAGCAGGTTGGCCTGAACATCAATTTGAAGAAGACAGAGGTCATGACACTAAATGTGGGCAATCCTGAGCCAATAACAGTTAGGAACCAGAAGTTAGAACAGACAGACACATTTACTTACCTAGGAAGCATAGTAACACCTGACGGCGGAACATGCAAGGACATTAACAACAGAATGAATAAAGCGAGAACAGCCTTTGCTGTTCTCAACAACATTTGGAAGTCTTCCCAGTACAGCACAAACACCAAATTTAGACTGTATGAGAGCTGTGTACTTTCAGTGCTTCTCTATGGTGCGGAATGTTGGAGAGTAACAGAGAAGGAAATGTCGAAACTGTCCTCCTTCCACACAATCTGCCTAAGGAAAATTCTCCGAATCTTTTGGCCAAACACCATCAGCAACCAAGAACTACTTATTCGGAGTAACCAGGAGGACATGCACACCATCATAGCTGGCAGACGCTGGAGTTGGGTTGGCCACATCCTCAGAAGGGACCCTGATACCATCACAAGAACAGCTATGCTATGGACCCCTGAGGGAAAGCGAAAGAGAGGCCGACCAAAAACAACTTGGCGGAGAACTGTGGAAGCTGAGATGCAAAGAATGAACCACAGTTGGGGCACTGTACGAAGGATGGCCGCCGACTGAGCAAAGTGGAATCAATTTGTTGCTGCCCTACAAGACGCCACCAGGTGTGATGGCCGCTGACTGCTTTGACGGTTGGTGGTTATGGATCAAAGAAGAAGAAAGAAGAAGAAGTGCTGTAGATTACACGTCTGTTCTAGGAATTCAATAACACTTAGTGCTGTAGATTACACGTCTGTTCTAGGAATTCAATAACACTTAGTGCTGTATATTACACGTCTGTTCTAGGAATTCAATAACACTTAGTGCTGTAGATTACACGTCTGTTCTAGGAATTCAGTAACACTTAGTGGTATAGATTATATGTCTGTTCTAGGAATTCAATTACACTTATAGTGTTTTAAAAAGGTAACAATACTTGACTTTTGCTGTCTGGTGTCGTTTCTAACAAACAAATTCAGAAATCCATACAGTATCACTAGTTCCCGAATGTCAAAAGCACAGTTCTGCGCTAAAACGCTGTATGTGCGGACAATAAAATATCTAATGTTTCGTGTCAAACGGTTTTGAAACCCGCTCTTGCTGGGAGAGCACGATCGGTTACAGTTCATTGGATTTCGTGATCAGTAGATAGACAGTGAATATCGACACAAGAAAACAAGCGGCAATTGAAGCTTTCGCTGCGCTGGGAAAGATGCTGACATCAAAAGAAATCAAGATCAACACAAAAGTAAGAACTTTAAACTCAAATACCTAGGGACCGAAGATGCAGCAAAAGAGATGAATGCAGTCAGCGACTCATAGCTTGACTGCTTGCGTCAGGGTCAGCGAACCAGAGCTGACCGAGACCCTACTCCACCTCCAAGTGGTGGTCCTGGAAACATGCTGCATCACTGCAGTCTGACCGAGAGAGTAGGGATCGAAGAGGGAAGGCTAACCCGTTCCCAAAAATGCCATGCTGAAATCGGAAGTGTCGGGCCGAAAGACGCAAAAATCGCAGCTTAGCTGTAAACGCGACACAACGTAACCAACGTCCTTTTCATGACGAACGCAGAAGAAGAAGAAGAAGAAGAAGAAGAAGAAGAAGAAGAAGAAGAAGAAGAAGAAGAAGAAGAAGAAGAAGAAGAAGAAGAAGAAGAAATACATTGGCAGCCATATTGTATGGTTGTGAAATCTGAAAAAAAAAAAATAGAAAAAAAATTGAAACAAAAGGATATCTGTCGTAGATTTTTTGATAGGAAATTAAGACTTTGGTTGGTCCCTTCTGAATAGATAGAATCAGTGATAGCTGCAGTGAGAGTTAATACAGAAATAGATCTTTCCACGAGTGCAGTGGTAGCGAATCAATAGAACGGTCCCCTGGAAAAAGACAAGATTCTTCTCTCTCTCTCTCAGGCCTATCTTCTACGACACTTATGTAAGAGTCGGACAGACTATTGACAACATATGCTAATATGTAATGAACATACCACTCACGTGCACACACACCAGTGACAACAGGTAGACACACAGACGTGGGAAGACTATCAAAATGATTACATATATATATTCTGAACGAGCTGACCAACACGCTGCTTTTAGTTTCAAAGGGAAGTTTTTATTTATCAGCTAAAAATTTCCTCACAACACATAAAATTCATCAAGAAAAGAAAATAAACATATACACGTGGTCAAAACAATAATCAATGAAATTGCTACAAGAAATGATAGACCCCAATATGATCTCATCCCTTCAAGATAAGCCCACAGTCCCGTTATGAGTAAAGTGAAAGCCAGGAGATTCAATGATACATATGAGTTTGTCTAATAGTTTTTCTTTCTTTCTTTCCTCGTAAACAAATATGAACCGACTTAGATGTAGTAGGTTTTAACCTGAGGAAAGTCAGAAATATTCTTGCATTGACAACAAGTTTCATAAATGGAATTACAAACATGGGTGAAATTCACATACCTCACACCGTCTACTTTCACTCGGTTCTTTCATCAGGGCCCTGTACTAATTACATACGTGATGTAGCTTGCCGTCTGGCGCAACCTTGGTAACATTCACACCCTTTGTCTGTTCTGTCGTTCACTGAAGCGGATCCCAGCTCTACAGAGTAGTTTGCTGGTTTTGTTTTTTTTTTCTCAGAAATTTCTCCGGGGAGCATCAGCTTCAGGCGTCAGCTATTTCAGACTAAAGTTAGTGTATCTTGACTCACGAAGTAAGAATTAGGGTTAAGCGAGCACACAATGTCAGAACACGAGGTTTCCCTAAAGTAGGAAAATGACCGGTGGACAGCTTCTCTCAACAGATAATCAGGGTTCACCACACATTTGGTCAAAAAAATGTCGGCAAGTTTAATGCTATGAATAATGTTACTTGCCACAAAGGCTGTTGTCATGGAATATTCTAATCCACCTATATAAATTATCAATTAAATATAAAGCCTAATAAATACATATAATAAAGAAAAGAGCAATGGTAAAATGACAGTGCTATCACAAAGAATGTACTCGAAATCCCCCTTGTTTTCTGCTTCGTCTGCAAATTGTAACGCTTTCACGTTGATAGTAAAGCTTACTGTATTATTACCCGCCTTCTTCAATGAAACGTGTGCTGTATTTCTTGGAAAAGCATTGAGACGTACTGCGTAATGACCTAAATTAACCCTAACATTAATTATACTGCGTTACCAAAACGAACGAACAGATGGACTAAAGGGATAAAAAGAGAAGGGAGAGGCAGAAAGCCGAACACTAAACCCGCTTCGCGCGATACACAATTACTACCATCACGCGTGTAAGTCTACATGCACTAAATTTTTTTTCAGACGGACAGTGATAAAATACACTACCCTTTCCCAGAGTTAGGTTTATAAATCATAACAGACTCTTATTAGAAAAGATAACAATAGATGGGTTTACGTTTGAACACATAACAGTACCCAGACAGCACATCTTCTAAACAGGAGATAGAAGAAATTGCATATTTTGAACGCAGCCACGTAGCTCCTTTAAATTAGTAATTTTGGGTTCCTTAGGGTTTGCTGACAAATAATATGTAAAACGTTACGCAAATAGTCCAGGAATTAATAAATTATACCCAAAATAAAATATTGGGGGTGCCTGACAGCATAAAATCATTTCTGCTCATAAAATTTTTTTTTTATAACGTGTTTGAAAAAACCTTACGTTACATAAATAGCCTACCATGTAAACTCCAAATTGATTGGAGCGCAACAAATGAAAGCCTAACCACGATTGGTCGGGCTATAAATACTATCTTGGTTGTTAGGGGAAACGGGAAAAGGTAACATTTTTTCAAACACTTGTCGAAACGTGGCTCATTGGCCAGTCTCGCTGATATACACACTTGGGAGCGTTAGTTCGAGACCACTAATTCAAATAAGCTTGATAAAGCGACAGTACGTTGAAGCCAGCTCACATTTTTGCTAAAATAAAAGCCTGGAACATAGGCAGAACGGAATTTGTGCCAGTTTGTGCCAGAATTCATTGCTAATCAACGTATCTGTGTTTATTTCCATGAAATTGTGGTAAGCTTGAACCATTCAGTATCTTTTAATGAAAAATTGAATGTGAATTGTTGATTTATGCCTGTATATATATGTGTAGTTCAGTGGCAAACGTGAGGTAAAGCCTATAATGCTCCAGCCTGAACAGAGGGTGTCGGAGAGAAGTAAAACGGCATGGAATGGCCAAATAGTACACTGACACCTGGATGATTGACTAGAAAGAAATAATGCTGGAAGTGCAGAGGCGTAGTAACCATTAAGAAGGGTAATACTGGAATAAAGTATTTCAAATGAAGCTGACTGTTGGCCTAACGCTCTGAACGCAATGTTTGTGCTGTATTGTGATCAGTGTAAAAGAGAATATAAATTAGTTATGAAGTAGAAGGTACATCCTTCTTGATTTCAGGGACAGTGGTCTTGATGGTAGTGAGCAGCACCTGGTCATAGCTGTGCTGAATCCAGAGTCGGACAGCATACTCCTTGGTCTTTTTAGCTATCAGTGAGGTGTCTCCTGAGCCCAGAGGAGAATTCGAGCAGAGGAGTCCTTTCCTGCCGCCATCACTAAAGATAAGCAGAGTTGGCCAGCTGAGCTCAACATTATGTCCCCTCATCTAGAAATAACTTTATAAAAATACCATTCAGAGGGGAATTTACTTGTCTTAAAATCAGGAACTGTGAACATCTCCAATACTGATCCCTAAAGACAAACTATTGAAGTCATGATGACAAATACCAACAGAGCTTGAACAAAACAAAACCAGTATTACCTCATTTTACTACTACACAACTGACACACATAGAACATTTGTAATAATATATGTCACTACAATATTCATATTAAATACATTCTGTACATAACTTGTAATTTAAATTGATTGTGATTCCTGATTCCCTTGTAGTTGAATCAGGACACATATTCATTCATGCCAGTAATGAATACATATTGTTATTTGAAAGTTATCAGTGCCTCCTTTAAGATATTCTCATAGAGTGTTATATGTATGTGAGTGTCACAGTGTTGTCAAGAGTAGTGGATTACATTAAATTGTTTATCTGTCTGTTGTTGTGACTTACACTTCTTCATACACATACCCTAGACACATAACGTAGCATCACACTATTCCAGAATAATTCTGACTGAGATAAAGAGATATGTGGTAGCAAGTAAGGTTATCTATAATACACTACTTTTAATAGATATAGATACCTTCACAGCTGATCTCAGTCAGTACACTAAGTCCCCTATAAATATTTATAACATCCCACTTCACCACATATATTGGGGTCTCGCTCTTGGGATTTTGAATCTTTAACTATTAAAAATATTGGGGGTAATTCACTTCAGGGAATATAAGAATTAAAAGGTATCCTTGGGTGGAGTTAAATAAGGTTGAGCTCACGGTGCCTGTGTTGTCCATTAGAGATTGAATTGTTGGTTAGACATTGTATAAATTTACATAATAGACAATGGCGGACCTGGCCAAATTTCGATCTGCTGCGGTTCAGACTGCAAAAGAGTTAGGATTAGATGGGCAAGTTATGGTTGCCTATGTCACAACGGAATGTGACAAATTTATTGAACGCGAAGAAAGAAGATTAGAAAAAGAAGCCGAAAGAAGGTTAGAGGCTGAGACTAAGAGGTTGCAAGCTGAGGCTGAGACTAAGAGGATGCAGATTGAGGCTGAGGCTAAGAAAGTGAAGGCAGAAACAGGAGACAAGAGCTTAGCTGCAGAAAGAGAAGAAAGAAAATTAGCTGCAGAAAGGGAAGCAGAAGATAAAAGATTACAAAGGGAACATGAGTTACGACTAAGGGAGTTTGAGTTTCAAGGCCATGCTCCTGAAAATGGTGCCAGTCCTTTTGCCTCTGATGCTACGGTTACTCAAGGAGCCTCAATCTCAGCTATGAATTTTCATTTAGATCATTTTGTTGAGAAAGACGATGATATTGAGAGCTATATAAATAGGTACGAACTATTAGCTACCACGTATGGGTTAGAGAGAGAAAGGTGGAGCTTAAAGTTATCTCAGGGACTTCGTGGGGCAGCTTATGAAGTTTTTGCAAAAATGAGCAGAGGTGATCAGGAAAATTATGACATGCTAAAGCAGGCTCTTTTGTTAAGGTATGAAAAGAATGCAGAATTCTATAGAAAAAAATTTAGGAATGCTAAACTACTGTCAGGTGAAACCTATCACCAGTTCTCTGCCCGAATAGAGACATACTTGGAGAAATGGACTTCTCTGGGGAAAACCCAAGATCTTAAGGAAATGGTCCTTATAGAGCAATTAAGAGAGTCCATGGCTCCAGACCTGAGAAAGTTTCTCATGGAACAAGGTGCAGAGAGGCTGGATGAGTTGCTAAATGTTGCTGAAAGGTATCAAGCAGCTCAAGCAGAGGTAACAGGTAATAAAAAGAAACAGGTGGACAACTTTAGGGCACCACAGAACTTTAATAAATTTGATCCTAAGGATCAAAATAAAGGTAAGCACCAATTTGATAGGCCACGGTATGACAATAAAAATAAATTCCCACAATTCGATGAAAGGAAATATGATGAAAGAAAATCTTTCAACCAAGGAAAAAGGTGGTGTAAAAATTGTAAGATGAACAATCATGACACTGACCATTGTAGAAGGAAACCTCCTCATTTTGCTGCTATGACATCGGGGAAAAAGGAAAAGAAGGGCAAACCTGAAGAATTACAGGAACCATACCACCCCCCAGTGTGTGTGAAGATGTCATTTGTAATGGTGTCACTATAAGATGCTTATATGATACCGGTTTAGATTACGATTCCGTTGTGAGTTCTCACCTGGTGCAGGCCGATCAATACACCACAGAAACAGTGGAGATTCAAACTGCAACCAAGGATGTAGCTACCATGACACTTCCCGTCGCCCGAATAAAAGTGAAAACGCGATATGTGGAAGGAATCATAAAAGCAGCAGTGATAAATGAGCCAATCTACCCTCTAATATTGGGGTGTAGATATGTCTTCTTGGGGAATCCCAAGAGACCTGTGATATTGGCACAGTGCAGACCAGATCACAGTCAAAGAAGGAGGAGGATAATCCCATAAATACTCACCCAGATGAGATGAGGAAGGCACAGGCTGAGGACAAAACACTCAAGCCATGTTTCAAGAAGTTGCCCAAATCTCATACACCTCCAGGCAAGGGAGAGTTTTATATGAAGAACAATTGATATATAGGAAGGCTGGATCTGAATCCAATGGTCACGGACAGCTGGTCCTTCCCACTTCATATAGGACTAAAGTGTTGGAACTAGGGCATGCGATTCCCTTCAGTGGTCATATGGGAATCAGCGCAACAGGACAGCGAATAGCTTGTCACTATTTCTGGCCAGGAATAACTGAAGATATCAAACGATATGTAAAATCCTGTCCAGAGTGCCAACGAGTAGCACCTAAACATTGGACTGCACCAGCAACTCTGGGGGAAATGCCCATAGTGGGAACACCCTTTGAGAGAGTTGCAGTGGATCTTGTGGGACCTCTCACCCGAACCAAGAGGAGGAACAGCTACATTCTGACTCTGGTGGACACTTGTTCTATGTGGGGAGAGGCAGTAGCCCTGTCATCGATTGATTCAAAACATGTGGCAGAGGCATTGCTCACAATTTTCACAAGGTTAGGCTTTCCCAATCAAATCTTGACTGATAATGGCTCTCAGTTCAAGGGGAAACTAACTGAAGAAGTTTTCAGGATCTTCCAGGCCAAACACTTCCATTGTAGTGTGTATCATCCCCAAGGGAACGGCCAAGTGGAAAGATTTAACGGCACATTAATGTCGATCCTGAGAAAGTTGGCACACGAAAAACCAGATACATGGGACCAGTACCTGCACGCCGCCCTCTTTGCTTATCGGGAGGTACCCCATAGTTCAACCGGTATGGCCCCGGCAACATTATTGTTTGGAAGGCCAATAAAAGGTCCACTCGAAGCTATGTTAAGAACGTGGACTGATGAAAAGGCAGAGGAAAACATTACATCTTCATACAAATATGTGAATGAGCTGACCACTCGGTTGAAAACTGGCTGGAAACTTGCCAATGAAAATTTGAAACAAGCCAGGAAGAAACATGCTGCCTATTATAACAGGAAGGCGAAAGACAGAAATTTGGCTGTGGGAGAGAAGGTACTGCTTCTTTTGCCCGGGAGTCAGAATAAGTTACAAATTGGATGGCAGGGTCCATATACAGTTCTAGAGAAGGTGTCTAGAACAAATTATAAGATAGATAAGAAGGGGCAAGAAAAAATCTATCATGTGAATCTCCTGAAGAAATATTTGGAAAGAGAACATCAGGAAGAGACACACTTGTTGACCTTGTCCATCGCCATGGAGATGAAAAAGGAACCACTTTCATCATTTGAATATCCATTACACCCCTGTGAGACAGCAGCACAGGTGAAAATCAGTACACATTTAACGAAAACTCAGAAAGAGAGAGTGCAACAGGTTCTAAATAATCATGCAGAGGTGTTAACAGACCGACCAGGGCATACAAACCTATTGGAATATGATATGAAACTCATAGACTCCACACCTGTCTGTATGAAACCATATTCGATTCCGTTTGCTAAGGAAAAAGCTTTGAAGGAAGAGATAGACTATCTATTGAAAGAAGGAATTATTTCGCACAGTGAGTCTTCGTATAGTTCCGGTGTTGTACTCTTAAGGAAGCCCTCTGGAGAACATAGACTCTGTATAGATTACAGGAGACTGAACGCTATTACAGAAGGACAGGTGGATCCATTGCCGGATACAAATCAGCTGTTTGCCAGACTAAATAAAGCTAAATATTTCTCAAAAGTGGATCTGAGTAAAGGATACTATCAGATTCCAGTAAAGCCTGAGGTTAGACCATACCTAGCTTTCAGTACCTCAGAAGGACACTATGAGTTTAATAGATTGCCATTTGGATTGAAGAATGCGCCTAGTGTCTTCTCTAGAATGATGAGAAAATTATTGGATCCTCTGAATAATCCCTGTATAACAAATTTTATGGATGATATCCTTATAGCAACAGAAACATTTGAGGAACACATTGACTCTCTGAACATGCTGTTTGATCGACTTAGGGAGGCAAATTTAACAGCCCGTCCAACCAAATGTTGTGTTGGATGTAAAGAATTGGAATTTTTGGGACACACAGTTTATCAGGGAAACATGACCCCTGACCCAAAGAATTTAGAGAAACTACAAAAAGCCCCGAGACCACAAACCAAGAAGGACGTGAGATCCTTTGTCTCATTATGTGGTTTCTACCAGAAGTATATCAAAAACTTTAATTCCATATGTGCACCTTTAACGGAATTGACACGTAAAGGACTTCCAGATCGCATTACATGGACACCACAATGTGAAATGACTTACCAAGAATTGAAGGAAAAGCTCACAAGTAAACCCATTTTGAAATTACCTGACTTAAGTCAAGAATTCATAGTAAGGACGGATGCAAGTAATATTGGGCTAGGTGCAACTTTACTACAGAAATCAGATGCATTGGATGGGGAATTAAGCCCAGTGGCATATGCTAGCAGAAAGTTGAATAAAGCTGAAATCAACTACTCAACTAGCGAAAAAGAATGTCTTGCAGTAATATGGGCAATAAAGAAATTCAATATTTATCTATATGGGAAGGCATTTAAGTTGCAAACTGACCACAAACCTTTATCGTTTTTAGCACAGGCTAAGCATGAGAACTCTAGGTTACTCCGATGGTCTTTGCTTCTGGCTCCATATAATTTTAGCATTGAATATATATCTGGAAAAACCAATCTGGGAGCGGATTTTTTAAGCCGCCATCCGTGTGATGAGAATCACCGTAAACCCCAGAAATAATAATAAATTTCTCTATGTGTATATAGAATAAAGGACTGACATATAATGTCTGTTTTAAGAGGGGAAGTGTCATGGAATATTCTAATCCACATATATAAATTATCAATTAAATATAAAGCCTAATAAATACATATAATAAAGAAAAGAGCAATGGTAAAATGACAGTGCTATCACAAAGAATGTACTCGAAATCCCCCCCTTGTTTTCTGCTTCGTCTGCAAATTGTAACGCTTTCACGTTGATAGTAAAGCTTACTGTATTATTACCCGCCTTCTTCAATGAAACGTGTGCTGTATTTCTTGGAAAAGCATTGAGACGTACTGCGTAATGACCTAAATTAACCCTAACATTAATTATACTGCGTTACCAAAACGAACGAACAGATGGACTAAAGGGATAAAAAGAGAAGGGAGAGGCAGAAAGCCGAACACTAAACCCGCTTCGCGCGATACACAATTACTACCATCACGCGTGTAAGTCTACATGCACTAAATTTTTTTTCAGACGGACAGTGATAAAATACACTACCCTTTCCCAGAGTTAGGTTTATAAATCATAACAGACTCTTATTAGAAAAGATAACAATAGATGGGTTTACGTTTGAACACATAACAGTACCCAGACAGCACATCTTCTAAACAGGAGATAGAAGAAATTGCATATTTTGAACGCAGCCACGTAGCTCCTTTAAATTAGTAATTTTGGGTTCCTTAGGGTTTGCTGACAAATAATATGTAAAACGTTACGCAAATAGTCCAGGAATTAATAAATTATACCCAAAATAAAATATTGGGGGTGCCTGACAGCATAAAATCATTTCTGCTCATAAAATTTTTTTTATAACGTGTTTGAAAAAACCTTACGTTACATAAATAGCCTACCATGTAAACTCCAAATTGATTGGAGCGCAACAAATGAAAGCCTAACCACGATTGGTCGGGCTATAAATACTATCTTGGTTGTTAGGGGAAACGGGAAAAGGTAACATTTTTTCAAACACTTGTCGAAACGTGGCTCATTGGCCAGTCTCGCTGATATACACACTTGGGAGCGTTAGTTCGAGACCACTAATTCAAATAAGCTTGATAAAGCGACAGTACGTTGAAGCCAGCTCACATTTTTTGCTAAAATAAAAGCCTGGAACATAGGCAGAACGGAATTTGTGCCAGTTTGTGCCAGAATTCATTGCTAATCAACGTATCTGTGTTTATTTCCATGAAATTGTGGTAAGCTTGAACCATTCAGTATCTTTTAATGAAAAATTGAATGTGAATTGTTGATTTATGCCTGTATATATATGTGTAGTTCAGTGGCAAACGTGAGGTAAAGCCTATAATGCTCCAGCCTGAACAGAGGGTGTCGGAGAGAAGTAAAACGGCATGGAATGGCCAAATAGTACACTGACACCTGGATGATTGACTAGAAAGAAATAATGCTGGAAGTGCAGAGGCGTAGTAACCATTAAGAAGGGTAATACTGGAATAAAGTATTTCAAATGAAGCTGACTGTTGGCCTAACGCTCTGAACGCAATGTTTGTGCTGTATTGTGATCAGTGTAAAAGAGAATATAAATTAGTTATGAAGTAGAAGGTACATCCTTCTTGATTTCAGGGACAGTGGTCTTGATGGTAGTGAGCAGCACCTGGTCATAGCTGTGCTGAATCCAGAGTCGGACAGCATACTCCTTGGTCTTTTTAGCTATCAGTGAGGTGTCTCCTGAGCCCAGAGGAGAATTCGAGCAGAGGAGTCCTTTCCTGCCGCCATCACTAAAGATAAGCAGAGTTGGCCAGCTGAGCTCAACATTATGTCCCCTCATCTAGAAATAACTTTATAAAAATACCATTCAGAGGGGAATTTACTTGTCTTAAAATCAGGAACTGTGAACATCTCCAATACTGATCCCTAAAGACAAACTATTGAAGTCATGATGACAAATACCAACAGAGCTTGAACAAAACAAAACCAGTATTACCTCATTTTACTACTACACAACTGACACACATAGAACATTTGTAATAATATATGTCACTACAATATTCATATTAAATACATTCTGTACATAACTTGTAATTTAAATTGATTGTGATTCCTGATTCCCTTGTAGTTGAATCAGGACACATATTCATTCATGCCAGTAATGAATACATATTGTTATTTGAAAGTTATCAGTGCCTCCTTTAAGATATTCTCATAGAGTGTTATATGTATGTGAGTGTCACAGTGTTGTCAAGAGTAGTGGATTACATTAAATTGTTTATCTGTCTGTTGTTGTGACTTACACTTCTTCATACACATACCCTAGACACATAACGTAGCATCACACTATTCCAGAATAATTCTGACTGAGATAAAGAGATATGTGGTAGCAAGTAAGGTTATCTATAATACACTACTTTTAATAGATCAGGATAGGTTCATCAGTACGTAACGCTGGTATAGTTAGGTTACCACAGAAATCTCTGTATAAAGAAACATATATATGAAATATTTATACATCCTATGTTTAAGGGTATACTTATATTTTAACTGCGGGCGTAAACCTTAACTTATCATTTAACACCTCCCGTGAAATAAGTTATAGTCATAAATTAATCATCATGAATTAGATATATATATAAATATATTCTCGTCACGACTCATGAGACATCTAGTCTAGCAGTTATAAGTTAGTTTGAAAATTATGTTCTCGTCTGATTATTTAGCAGTTAAATTAAATTTAGTAATAGCCGACTGAATTTAAGCTGGAAATATAATTTATCCTGCTTTCCACTGAGACACGTCACTAGAAATTAATACAGACTTATAAATTATTCGCTCTGCACCAGATCTACCTAGAGAAATAAATAGCGATTTAGCACTTTTAAACACTTCACAAAATACTAGATATACTAGATAATAATATATGATACCTCAAACACAGAATTCCTAAGAACTAAACCACTTCGATCAAACTAAAGGCCATCTCTTTTAACAGAGATTTTTAGAAATCGAACGAGGCTTGTTCTAGTCTTGACTGCGAAGTTACTGAGTGATAATGAAATCTAGCTCATTCTAGTATATATGAAAACCCAGACAAAGAGATGAACGTTTATTTCGCAAAAACGAAATAATCTCCCCTTTCTCATAACAACTACGTAACTAGAAGAGGCTGTCGTAAACTGCCACTTTCTGCGTGTCAGTTGCGAAATCTCAGACAACCTGTCTCCAATGCAGGGCAGTTTTCACACTACAGCTGACCATGGCCCACAGTGAGCGCCGTGTCAGTTTGGGATTTTTCAGACAAATGTCTGAATACTGACCGGTGCAGATGTAAAGTATCACACCTCACCGGGACTTATGCCGAGAAGAAGCTCGCGCGCTCGGTGAGAATGTAGACGATTGTCTACGTCCTATGTTCCGAAAAATACAGGAAAAACAAGTATGGAAAGAATATAAATGAAAGGATTAGGGTGAGAGAATAGGAAGAAGATGTAGGTAATTTAATGACATAAAGACCAACGTGACAGGACGTCCCCCCTTAAGATATGGAAGCACTCCATGTCTACGTTATGGAATTAAATTTCCTATAACCGTAGCTTCGGAGTGTCTGTCTTCTTCCCTCTCATCTTCCCCCTCCATCTCTCTCCAATTCCTACTCGAGTCTACTCCCCAAAGTTTCCTTCCTCTGGAATGTCTCCCATGCGCGCTTGAAAGAGCGTCGCCGCTTCTGACATTTTTGAAAGATTTCTTGTGATAGCGGTGGAATATCCCTGCCACTATCATCATCTTCGTCAGCTCTGGCGATCGTCAGGAGATGGTCGGAGGTTGGCACTGGTCTTTCCAAGTATCTCTTTAAGAGATTTAAATGGAAAACCTTCTCCTTTCCTTGAATAGAGATCTGGTAGTTAGCCTTAGAAATCTTTTTCAGGACGGTAAACGGCCCTTGCCATCCGATCTTCAGTTGGTTGTTCTCGGTCGGGAGTAACACCAAAACTTTCTCTCCTGCATCCAGTTCTCTCTCTTTCGCGACTTTCCTGTATCGGTTAGCTGGTTAGCGTGCTTTGTGCGAGCTCGCTTAAAGTTAGTCGTTGCTAGGTCCCACCCTAGTTTCAACCTTTCCTTTAAAACCGACACATATTTACTGGCTGAGACAACTGTCTCATCAGCCTTCTCGTCTGTCAGAGACTGAAGTAAGGCTTCAAGCGGGCCCTTAATGGGTCTGCCGAATAAGAGCGTAGCTGGCGGAAATCCTGTGGAAGTATGAGGAGATTCTCTGTAGCCAAATAAAGCTCCAGGAATACAAAGGTCCCAATCTTCAGGTTTCACTTGTGCCAGTTTACTTAGCAGCATGTTGAGGTTTCCATTAGCACGTTCCACGAGCCCCTTTCCGGTCGGAGTATATGGCTTAGTGTGGATGTGCTGGGTCCTCAAGATCTTAACGATCTCATCCATCAACAGGTTTCGGTATGGAGATCCGTTATCCGTCAACACTTGCTGAGGGAATCCCAACCGAGTGAAAATCTGCACGAGGGCTTCTGCGACATGCTTGGCATCTGCGCATGTTAGCGGGATAGCTTCTGCCCATAAAGTGCATGTATCGACTAAGGTCAGGATAAACCTGTTCCTTCTTTTAGTCCTTTCTAAGGGTCCTAAAATGTCGATCACAACCCGTTCGAATGGTGTTCCCATTATTGGCATTTCACCCATGTGGACTGGGGGTGTCCGTTGCTTGGGTGGTACACGTTGGCACTGGGCACAGGATTTGACGTACCTGATAATATCAGTGTTTACTCCTGGCCACCAATAATGAGTGGTTATACGTTGGTTTGTGGCGTTCTGTCCCATATGTCCGCTGAAGGGAAGAGAGTGCCCCATTTCTAGGATTTGGCTTCTGTACTGTTTCGGTACTAGGAGCTGGTTGTAACCTTGATCAGGCTTGCCCGTTCTCCGATAAAGTACGCCATCCTTAGAAAAAATGTCCCCGTGCTGTTTGGGTTCCTTAGCCATGGGCAGTTTCCTAAAGCAGGGTGCCAAAGTAGGGTCCTTGTATTGCGCTTCTTTAAGTTCCATAGGTAACAAATTAGGCGCAGGCTCCCGTTCCTTCTTGGTTTGCCCTCTTGTAGTTACCGCTGCCACAATCGGCTCTTCCGGTTTCCCAATACACACGTATCTCCCGCCGAGTATGACTGGGTAGATGGGATCATCCATAACAGCTGCTTTGATCATGCCTCTGACAAAATCAGAGTGTATCTCCACCAATGCAATGGGAAGCGCTGTAGGTGCATCACTCTTACGAACTCCACAAAGTTGGACGGTCTCTGCTGTCTCTTGACCGGGTTTGACCAGGTTTCTGGCAACAATGCAATCGTAAGAAAGCCCCGTGTCAAATAAGCAAGAAGTTTGAGAACCGTTCAATGTTTCGAAAATGCTCCTCTGTCGGTTTCCGCTTTGTGGCCGGTAGTTCAGCCAGCGCATTGTGATAACGCTCAGACTTTTCCAAAATGTCTTCAAGTTTTTCTGCCCCCTGCTCAGCGAGAAATCTCCGGGTATCAGCAGACAAAGTGTTCTTTATTTGTTCTGTTAAAACAAATTCCTCAAGACCTTCATAGGTAGAGGGGAGCTGCGAGAGCTCAAGGCACTTTGTCAAATATCCCTTTAGCCGGGAAGAGAACTGGTGAAAAGATTCAGAATTCTCCTTTCTGCTGTTGCGAAACAGTTGCAAAAATTTGCGAGCGTTCATTTCAAAGCGCTCCAGTAACGCTTTCTTCAACACATCATAATCGTCTTGTTGGCTACTTTCCAGCTTAGAATAAACATCATAAGCAGAACCTTTTAGGGCCTGGGAAAGTTTCATATTCCAACGCGACCTCTCTAACCCGTACAGAGTTGCAATTTTCTCAAATTTTTCTAACCATGTGTCAATCTTCTCATTTGGACAAGGAAAAGATTCTAGAGTGAAAGACATGGCGTTTAGTTGAAGAGATTGAGTGTTAGAAGGATCAGTTAAGGAGGAATGAGGAGAAGATTCTCCATTGCTGGAGGTAGAGGCAGCACCACGACTTTGGAGTTCTAGAGCTTTAAGCGCCAGCTCATGCTGTCGTCGTTGCTCATTTTCTCTTTCCTCGTGCTGCATCCTGCGAATTTCCATTTCCTCGTCCATCTTCTTCTGCTGCAAAGCTTCGGCTGCTTCTTCTTTCCTCCTTAGTTCTTCTTTTTCCTCTTTAGCTTCAGCTGCTTTTCTCTCCGCGTCATATCTCTCGAGTTCGTCTCTGACAAATGCTTTCGCTTCCTCTCCTTCCAGTCCCTCCTCTCTCGCTTCGTCCCTGAGGAGTTGTCTAAGCTTTGCCCTCTCGGCCATATTATGTCAGTGACTGAGACACGTGGAGATAGATAATAGGAAAGAGAATAACCTGGTTCCTAACACTTAACGAGAAAAAATTTCCAAAAATAAAAAAGATGATATCCTTAACCCTGGGATACCTCCTCCAAAATAAAATCTAACTATCGCTGCTATTATCGGCAATAAAGCACTTAATGCAAAACACGACTACGCCAACTAAATGGTAGTAAAGATTACTTCTGAAAAATAA
This sequence comes from Oreohelix idahoensis, assembly GCA_024509875.1. Classification (NCBI taxonomy): domain Eukaryota; kingdom Metazoa; phylum Mollusca; class Gastropoda; order Stylommatophora; family Oreohelicidae; genus Oreohelix; species Oreohelix idahoensis. The sequence continues at coordinate 35,263 of JAMPIV010020386.1, forward strand.
GTTGCTACAGTGGAAAAGCAAAATAATTATTGCAAAAATTAAAGAGAAAAATAATCCATTAATTTTTAAATCCACTATAAGTTTACCCCTGAAGACAGTTAGGGTGAGGGAGGCAATTAATCTGGACGAATAGTCCGAAACGCACTCCTTAACTTTAGTTCAAACACCTTCCTGCTTCAGAACCCTTGTGAATGTTATACACTCACAAAACTTTACCAGCGTTTAGTATTACAATCAACATTAAATTAACATGTATTCCGACAAAATCAACCTGTAAACCAAATGTATAATGCTTCTTAATGCTGTGGAAAAAAACTTATCAGTTTGTGTGGTCAGCACGCTCGTACACAGATCGTTAGTCTAGGGGATAAATTATTTAAAGATATAACAACTCACAAGACATCACACTCTTACTCTATTACAGAATAAAAATCTTTAAAGACGAGCTGATATTAGTCGTCTCGTCTTCCTATTCTAAGTTCAAAAATCCGTCGGGCGAGACCCCATTTGTCGTAGATTTTTTTGATAGGAAATTAAGACTTTGGTTGGTCCCTTCTGAATAGATAGAATCAGTGATAGCTGCAGTGAGAGTTAATACAGAAATAGATCTTTCCACGAGTGCAGTGGTAGCGAATCAATAGAACGGTCCCCTGGAAAAAGACAAGATTCTCTCTCTCTCTCTCTCTCAGGCCTATCTTCTACGACACTTATGTAAGAGTCGGACAGACTATTGACAACATATGCTAATATGTAATGAACATACCACTCACGTGCACACACACCAGTGACAACAGGTAGACACACAGACGTGGGAAGACTATCAAAATGATTACATATATATATTCTGAACGAGCTGACCAACACGCTGCTTTTAGTTTCAAAGGGAAGTTTTTATTTATCAGCTAAAAATTTCCTCACAACACATAAAATTCATCAAGAAAAAAAAAATAAACATATACACGTGGTCAAAACAATAATCCATGAAATTGCTACAAGAAATGATAGACCCCAATATGATCCCATCCCCTCAAAGATAAGCCCACAGTCCCGTTATGAGTAAAGTGATAGCCAGGAGATTCCATGATACATATGAGTTTTGTCTAATAAGTTTTTCTTTCTTTCCTCGTAAACAAATATGAACCGACTTAGATGTAGTAGGTTTTAACCTGAGGAAAGTCAAAAAAATATTCTTGCATTGACAACAAGTTTCATAAATGGAATTACAAACATGGGTGAAATTCACATACCTCACACCGTCTACTTTCACTCGGTTCTTTCATCAGGGCCCTGTACTAATTACATACGTGATGTAGCTTGCCGTCTGGCGCAACCTTGGTAACATTCACACCCTTTGTCTGTTCTGTCGTTCACTGAAGCGGATCCCAGCTCTACAGAGTAGTTTGCTGGTTTTGTTTTTTTTTTTCTCAGAAATTTCTCCGGGAAGCATCAGCTTCAGGCGTCAGCTATTTCAGACTAAAGTTAGTGTATCTTGACTCACGAAGTAAGAATTAGGGTTAAGCGAGCACACAATGTCAGAACACGAGGTTTCCCTAAATTAGGAAAATGACCGGTGGACAGCTTCTCTCAACAGATAATCAGGGTTCACCACACATTTGGTCAAAAAAATGTCGGCAAGTTTAATGCTATGAATAATGTTACTTGCCACAAAGGCTGTACTTTAGAATATCGTTTCTGGAAGGACTAATTCAGGCACACTGGGCCCGTTATTTCAGTTCACGTTAAAGTTCTTGAAAAGCTTACGACCAAGTCTTTAAGGGAAAAGTTTTTTTTTTAGTCTTCACAGGATAGGTTCATCAGTACGTAACGCTGGTATAGTTAGGTTACCACAGAAATCTCTGTATAAAGAAACATATATATGAAATATTTATACATCCTATGTTTAAGGGTATACTTATATTTTAACTGCGGGCGTAAACCTTAACTTATCATTTAACACCTCCCGTGAAATAAGTTATAGTCATAAATTAATCATCATGAATTAGAGATATATATAAATATATTCTCGTCACGACTCATGAGACATCTAGTCTAGCAGTTATAAGTTAGTTTGAAAATTATGTTCTCGTCTGATTATTTAGCAGTTAAATTAAATTTAGTAATAGCCGACTGAATTTAAGCTGGAAATATAATTTATCCTGCTTTCCACTGAGACACGTCACTAGAAATTAATACAGACTTATAAATTATTCGCTCTGCACCAGATCTACCTAGAGAAATAAATAGCGATTTAGCACTTTTAAACACTTCACAAAATACTAGATATACTAGATAATAATATATGATACCTCAAACACAGAATTCCTAAGAACTAAACCACTTCGATCAAACTAAAGGCCATCTCTTTTAACAGAGATTTTTAGAAATCGAACGAGGCTTGTTCTAGTCTTGACTGCGAAGTTACTGAGTGATAATGAAATCTAGCTCATTCTAGTATATATGAAAAACCCAGACAAAGAGATGAACGTTTATTTCGCAAAAACGAAATAATCTCCCCTTTCTCATAACAACTACGTAACTAGAAGAGGCTGTCGTAAACTGCCACTTTCTGCGTGTCAGTTGCGAAATCTCAGACAACCTGTCTCCAATGCAGGGCAGTTTTCACACTACAGCTGACCATGGCCCACAGTGAGCGCCGTGTCAGTTTGGGATTTTTCAGACAAATGTCTGAATACTGACCGGTGCAGATGTAAAGTATCACACCTCACCGGGACTTATGCCGAGAAGAAGCTCGCGCGCTCGGTGAGAATGTAGACGATTGTCTACGTCCTATGTTCAGCGAACCGACTTATCACGCCTTCTGACGCCCTGCAGCCCTGACATCTACGTAATATCGTCCTAGCGCGATTCTCAGTGTTGAGAAAGAAACAGGTAAAGTTTAAAAATACTGAAGAAAATATTTTTCGCAACCGAGTGGTGCGAAAAATACAGGAAAAACAAGTATGGAAAGAATATAAATGAAAGGATTAGGGTGAGAGAATAGGAAGAAGATGTAGGTAATTTAATGACATAAAGACCTACGTGACAATATCTAACAATTACTAACTTTCATAATTTATTCCTTCTGCGGCATAGAATAAGTGAAATGATTAGACGAGTGGTTCCTAAACGGTGTGGCGCGGGAGGATGGCAGGTATGGCGGGAAGATGCATAGACGATCAAGGATTTAGAGACATTTTCAAAAAATAAATATGAGGGTCATTGTCTTATTTATTTTGTTACATGTGATATAATATGGGAAATAAATGTATAGAAACCCGTAGAATTTTCCAGAAGTTTCCAGATTTTATTCAGTAATATAATTTATTTTATATCAAATAGATTTTAATAATAATAATAATAAATAGTTAAAAATAATGTAAATTATAAATATAGGCACTTCGCGAATGATGTTTTTAACTAGATGTATTGTTTTATACTTTCTGGATGTCTCATGATCATATTATAAAAAAGTTGTGTTTTATGTTATGAATAAAGCACTGCAAGGAGTTTATTTGTTTATTTTTTTAACGGTATTTCTTATCAATAAAAAAATGGGCGTGCGCGAGTAAATTTTCATTCCGAAACTACGGCCCAGAGAAAAAAAGTTTGGGAACCGCTGGGCTAGACGATTTTATTGAAGTGGAACAAACAGACGTGACGAATAAACGCTGAGAGTTGGGTAGTACACACATTGAAGAAAAAAAACGGATGCTATCATAACACGTCGACCTTGTCCTGGAACTCCAGGTTAAGAGAATTGGGAGTATACTGACAAACACTAGGAGAAGAGAACTGCAGACGGACATAAAAGAGATAAAGAAGAAAATAATTCCATACACCTGAACGAATGAAATAAAATAAGAAGGCCTGGTGTGATTAATTGAACACGTATGCTTTACAGGAAGCCGAAACTTAATGAACGAGATCAATGAATAAACTAATCTTTCATTTGACACATTCAAGATAATTTTAAAACTATACTTATTCGTAAATAATACTTAAATATACTTACCGTGTGTTGTAGATTATAAATTAGTTCTAGAAGTTCAATTACATGTGTATATTTATAGTAATATAATGCCACATTATTTCCACTGCCCAGTGTCTTTGCTAACAAACAAATGAGAAATCTATTCCGTGCCACTCGTGTCCTATCAAACTAGTTCCCGTTTGTCAATAGAGACACGTTCCACGCAAAAACGCCGTATATGCGCGGAATTAATAATTTCTGAAAATCTTGTCCAATGGGTTTCAAACCCTTTCTTTTAGGCAGAGGGCGAATGTTTATATTTCATTGGATGTCTTCTTCTTCACTTCTTTGGTCCTTGACCGCTAACTGGCAAAGCAGCCGGTGGCCACCACACGTCTGATAGGGCAGCAACATACGGTCTCCACTTTGCTCGGTCTGCTGCCATTCTTCGCGTGTTTCCCCAGCTCTGGTTCCCGCTTTGCAACCTCTGCTTCCACAGTTCTCTACCAGGTAGTTTTTGACCGGCCTCTCTTTCGCTTTCCTTTTGGAGTCCATAGCATGGCAGTTCTCGGGTGATGGTGTCATAGTGTTTTCTGAGGATGCGGCCAAATCAGTTCAAGCGTATTGAATTTGCTGACCAGCAAATCGTTTTCATTCTTGTGGATACCTGGGTCCTTCTTCTTCTTCTTCGTTCGTCCTGAAAAGGACGTTGGTTGCGTTGTGTCCGTTTACAGCGAAGCTGCGATATTTGCGCCTTTCGGCCCGACACATCCGACTTCAGCACGGCATTTTTGGGACCGGGTTAGCCTTCCCTCTTCGATCCCTACTCACTCAGCCAGACTGCAGTGATGCAGCCTGTTTCCAGGACCACTCCTTGGAGGTGGAGTAGGGTCTTGGTCAGCTCTGGTTCGCTGACCCTGACGCAAGCAGTCTAGCTTTGGGTCGCTAACTGCATTTCTCACTGTTATCGCGTCTTAGGTCCCGATACCTGGGTCCGATCATCGAAAGAAAACAACAGGACAAATGCACCCAACAAAGCTTGTCCGAAAATGCTACCCTTTTTTAAAAAAAAATATTAATGATGAAAAATATCCCGTTCAACCTCTGATGGGTTATAATTAGGATATATATTGTTTTCAATTCCAAATAATATGAACAACTGCCGATATGGGAAAGTGGCATCACACTTGTCAAATCATTGTAAATAGGGCAAATCACAATTACCAGTTATGCTTGTATGTTTAAAAAAAATCCCAAACAAATAAAAACGAGATAAAACCGAACAAAATCAAGCAGAAACTCCAAACAAGAAAAATATTAAGGTGAAAGGGCGTAAAGGCCTGGTAGTTCTAGTTATGTAACTGACTTTAACAAATATGTAATTGACTTTCACCTGTTAAAAGTCATATGCATCAGACCTTCACATTTCCAATTTCTATATATTAACCGTTGTTCGTGTTAAATATTGTCTGACTATATTATGTAGTTCTCTAGAACTATCTATTCTTAACGCTTCTTCTATATTTTTAGGTAAATTTGACGCCTGCAAATAATCTGATATTGGTATTCTCATTTGTTCATAACTCTAAATTCTATCCATTTTGTTCTATGCAAATGAGGTGGTGCATGAGACTAGCAGCCTCATTGTCGCATAGAGATTTATGATCAATAAATTTTCTATATTATTTTCTTTTCTACCCGTGTCCTCTACTTTATTATCGCTCTGTTATCCTTTTCCTGTTTTTCGCATTCGTTCGTTTTTTCATTCGTTACTTTCCCATTCTGACTTTTGCCGTTTCTTTTCTCATACTAGTAACGCATTGTATTGTGTAAGATGTCAGTCCCTGGATGTGAACGAAATAGTGTGAGAGTTTCGTCTCGTCAGACATAGAGAGCAGACATGTGTCTACATTTTCATCTGACACGAGTTTTTCTTCGGCTAGATTCTCGGCGTGAGGTGTGGAAGGCGCCAATCTGCATCACTCAAAAATGAGACATGTCGTAGTAGGTGTGAAGACGCGTTTTGGCAGTTATGGCCAGCGTCTAAGTAAATGTGAAGTGTTAAGAGAGAGAGAGGGGGGAGAGAGAGAGCGGCGCTATTTCGGGTTTTCTTAATAGCGTGGGATCCTTTGTCCGTTTTCATATATCTACAAGAGTAGCTTAGACTATTCATTTCAGTTCTCCAAATTTTGCAGTAGACAGGTTGCTCGTGCTAAGGAAATAAGCTTGCACAGCGAAGTTCTTAGTTTGACTCGACATTTTGCCGAGCTTCTAGACTAACTATATGAGTGAATAAATTCGAAGTTTGTGCGATCGCCTGTAGTTCTGTCTGGAGGTAAATATATTATATATCTAGTAGTGTTGAGTAATTCAGTGATAATCGCTTATTTCATTTCACTAGTTAGATTTCTGTGCAGAAGAAATTAATTTATAAGTCTGTTATATTCTCTAGTTGACATGTTTCAGTGGATAGCAAAATAAATTATAATTTCTAGCTTAAACTCATGCAGCTATAAATGAATTTAATTAAACTGCTAATAAATCAGTCGAGAATATTTTAAACTAACTTATAACTGCACTGATTCATCATTGAGTATTGACGAAATACGTATGTATTTCTAATTCATGATGATTGATTTTTTATGAATATAAATTATTTCACGGGGATTTAAACGATAAGACAAGCTCTCCGCTTGCAGTTTATAATGTAAGTTATAACCGAAGTAAATAGTATGTATAAGTATTTTATATGTTGTTTTTTCTTTATTCAATGAAACTGGGGTAGCCCAACTTTACCAACGGTTTTAGTACTGAGAAACATCTGTGAAGAACTAAAACATTTTTTTTATTAAAGACTTGGGTGTATAAAGTAAAACCTGTCTGGCATTGCGCTGGAATCCAGAACGACAGAGTACCCATTACATGAACTTTAAGATTAAATGAAGTAACGAGCCCATCGAGCCAGATTTAATTCTTCCTGAGAAAAACCTCAAGTACATTTCAGCCCTTGTGGCAAGTAAAATATTATTATCAGTAACATTCCGACGGAGTTCTGACTAGTTGTGGTGTGACCAAATAAAGTCCTATACTGAGAGAAGGCACCGACCTGACATTCCTCGTTACTAGAAACCTAAGCTATTGACACTGTGCTCGCTGTTAACGTTCGCGCCTGGACAATTTTAATGTGACATAAACAGATATCAAAAATAATAATAACCAAGGAAACGTTCCCTGAAGTAGTGAACTGAACCTGACTTTGCGGAACTGGGGTTCCCTTGGCCAAGACTACCACTGGAGATTCTGTATGTGCATGTCCTAAAAATAGTTTTATCCAGAAGTTGCTACCAAAGCTGTAAGTACGAATGCAAGCTAGTGATCATGGCTGCCTGAATAGAGTGAATGCAGGACTGAGTGATTCCTTTATTGTTGTATTTTTGGCACTCATTTCGCTGTCTTACATTTCTTTATGCAAGGGTTTTTGTTGCTAACAATATTTTCCTTAGGATAGATTAGAGTATCAAAGTCTGTTCCTATTTTTTTTAAAGGGAAATCTTAGACTATAGCGTATGCATCCGTGACTCTTTGGGGCTATCACTTTTCTTCTAACAGGACTGTGGGCTATACATCGAGGGGGAAAGTTTATACCTATGGGTCTATCATTTTTGTAGCAATTCATTGACTTATGACTATTTGTATATGTTTGATGTAATTTTATGTGTTGTGATGGAATTTTATTATGATAATTAAAATTCACTTGAACTTATTCCAGTGTGTCCGTCAGTTCGTTCCCCATTATCTATATTTCCATTGTCATAGTTTCACGTCTGTGTGTCTATTGCAGTCACTTAGGTGTGTGTGTATGTGAGGGATATATATATATATATATATATATATATATATATATATATATATATATATATATATATATATATATATATATATATATATTACTATATATTATACTAGACGGTCTGACAAATCTTAATCTGTTGTAGATGATAGGCTGACTGAGAGAAATCATCTCGAGGGTCAGAGACCGACTCTAATATATTTCCTCCATCTCACTCGTGAAATCTATTTCTATTTTATCATCTCCCAATGAGCTATCCTTTGTTTCTATTGCTATTCAGAAGGGACCAAACCAAGTCTTAATTCACCTATCACAAATCTACGACACTCATCATATATTAAACATTGTTATAAAAACTACCACTGCAAGGGCATATGAAATACTTTGATTAGGATTCAAACTGTAGTCATCTGTGGTGGTAGCATCAGTCTCCTTAAGGAGAATAAAGAACTAGCAAGAGTTATTTTATCACTCTTGAAACAAACAGTCATTCACTATGCTTTACTATTTCAACAGTTACAAGAAACATAATGGTCTCCTACAAGTTATAAAACATTGACATAATTTACCACGGTTACATAAAAACCAGTTTTCCGCCTAAGAATACTTTGGTTTGTTTCAGGAAAAAATCCGGAACTCAAAATGCAGTTCATCATTTTCCATCGCTTCCCTTTCGCTCATCATGGAATATAAAGCCGCCACAGCCGCTGACATCCCTTCCAGGAAGGTTGAACCAAAATATTAATGGCCTCTTGTAGCGATGATTTCTGTAGCTATTTGTTTTACATGATGAGGTTGCTAGTCCAATGCACAACCTTATATTAGTTGCCTCTCACGACAAGCATGAGGACGCAGTGGTCATGTTATTTCTTTGTCTCCTCATAGATCCCCGAACTATACGGGACCCCATATCAGATACTGTCGTAGAAAAGTGTCGTAGAAAAGTTATTTTCTTTCCCTCCTGTCTCTTGTTTGTCTGTCCCTGACGAAGGCCTTGTGGCCGCAACGTAGGTTTTTTTGTCCTTTCTCCTTGTAAGACGTATTACTATTTGTGTGGGAGTGTTTTTTTTTCTTCCCATTCAACTCGTAGAAAAGTGAAGTTTTGGAGACTTTACTATTTTAGACCTCAGCTTTGTTTTAAGGTGGGGTGACAAATGTCTTCCTTGCTGTCTTTGCCTTACATAACTGTACAGAAGAATCAGGTAATAATTTTCACAGCCGGGTGCACTGTAGTGTGGAGTTACTTGAGTTTTAACCCTAAAATCTGAATTTTGGCTATATAAAAAGACGTAACACCTTGCAGAAGGATAAAATAGAAGGAAAAGTTGAAGGCAAACGTGCAAGGGGAAGACAACGCTATAAGTGGGAAGATAACATTAAGAGATGGACAAGAAAGTGTCTTATCAGATTGCACCATCAAGACAAGAGACAGAAAACGTTGGAGATTTATTGCAGCCGACCTTCGTTGTGGAGATGGCAGCTGATGATGATGAATATAAATTCGAGAAACAAGCGCTCTACCCACCCTACCACTAGACACTATAAACAGTCAGTAAACAATTTTAAAAAAAAATTCCGTGAAGTCCACAGTAGATTTGGTTTAGCAGAAGAATATTTAGAATACAACGAACAGTTAAAAAAGAGAAACGAGGTGTCTTGAAAGAATTCAATGGGCAAAGAAAGCGTATTATTCATATCAGAAGGAGGAAATATATTTGTCAGTTAACTATCCAAAAATCGGTAGAAACTGGCATTAATCAAAAGTTTGGGACATATATTCTCTGCGCTTTCGTGCATTTGGTAACACTAATAAAAATTGATCACTTAAAAACGAAATCTTGCAGTGACACTTATATTTAGAATTTGTTGGAGGGTCTCCCTAATGACGTCATCAGTATAATCTCTAAGACAAAATTGTTTTTTTTTTCTTTCACTTATTTTATGATTTTCAGTCAATTTAAAATTAGCTTTTTTCTATCCAGTAAAATTCATCAATTTGGACTGAGTGTGATTGGAGATGATGCTTTACTTTGATACCGGAAATAAAAATTAGTATCTTGAATTTTAAATATACTATATGGGCTAATTATAACCCATCAAGGGTTCAATGGGATGTTTTTTTCTTTAAAAGAATATCATTGAATAAAATATAGTTTGATATGCTTAAACATCTAATGTAAAGCTCACAAGAAAGTTGCTCGTTACTGATGCTGTTTTTAAAACGAAGACTTGCTGACGTAGTTGGTTGAAGAAACATTGATTTAATAGGTTCATCACTATTCACCATTCGACGCCCACCCTTTCAGATACAAAACACACCCTGCTTTCGCAGTACATTATTTCCATTACTTTAAAACATTTACTTTAATGGAGTTATTTGCACCTTATTTTACATTGTTTTAGTTATTATATAAAATTGACTGGGTCTATGCCGGTCAAAAATTGATAGATTAAAATGTACCAAGAAGGGAGCTGCATGCAAAGTTTCAGCTTTCTACGATGAGCGTGACAGAGTTTTGAGCGTCAAAGATTTTAAATGCGACAAATATATAAAACGCATAGGAAGTTAAATAAAAGTGGTTGGTAAAAAAATTTACAAAAAAATGGTAAGCTATAATTTCAGAAGTAACTTTACCACCTACAATCCTATCTCATTCATCAGGCGTTTCAATGCAAGCGTACAGTTCCTGCTGTAATGCATTCTATTAAACGAGAAACATAATTTAAATCAGAATTATTAAATCCGTCTTTTCTTCGGAGTTTAACCCCCGTCAGAAACCGGGAATTCGGTTGTACTCGTGTGCGCTGAAAACAGTTTCCGTTTTAAAATTTCTCAATTCTTTGTTTTTTCGGTGTAACAGCTATAACTGGAATTAATGATGAGAGTGAGGAAGTAAATGTTGTTGTTGATTTTAGGACCTTGCACAAACCACTGAATTTTGTTTTGTTCATGGGATACCCGGTTCAATCCCATATAAGTTATAAATTGGGTATATAGTGTTTCTTTTTTCCATATAGTTTTTGTTGTTTTTCCAGACAGCAAATTCTCTGGCGTTTGGTGTGGCGTTTTCTAAGATCTGTTGGTATTTCTCTTCCCTGTTTTTTAGTAAATCATCTCCCATCACCTTGTTGAGTTTTGGGATGTTATTATTCTGATTTCAGTAAATATTTACTTACTAAGTCATTCCTCTTCTAACCTGGGGTGTAGAGATTTGCCAAAGAGAGCGCCATACTACTTTGTTGGCTGTCGTGCCAGTTCGTCACCTTTAAGATCAGTCCGGTTTTCTGTCTGTCGTTTCTATTAATCGACTTTTAAGACAAACAGGTGCTTGGCCTGTTGTGCCTTTGCAAAGTGGAGGGGATGCCTCCTTATGACCTCCATGTATACCGTCCCCCTCATTTTTCTAGCCGGGCTTGGGACTGGCCTAGGCGGAGTAAATATCTTCTATAAACAAATAGGCAGATAGACAGGTAGACATAGATAGATAGGCTAACATATACCTGTCACAAAAAGTAGGGGATATTGAAATTAAAAGTTATCCAAAGACAATGTATTTCAAATTAGTTCATTTATTCCTTCGTACAAGTAAACTTGAGCATCATAACAAGACATTTGCGGTATAAGAAGTGTTATGGCTTTACTCACATGATTTTAGTCGCACTGGCAACCAAGGCGGGGTAGGTACTTCATTTTCACAAAAATATTCCAATATTTCTAAAATCGTGTAGGGCCCCCGTTTGCCTCTAAACATGCATTGCAACGACAACTCATACTGCAAATAAGCCTTCTGATGTTGTCTTGAGGAATTCTCTGCCACTCCTGCTGAAGGGTCTGGGCTAACTGCTGAAGAGTCTGTGGAGCGGCTGGACGTTGTTGGACGCGTCTATTCAGGAGGTCCCACAAATGCTCAATAGGAGACAGGTCGGGGGACATCGGCGGCCACGGTAACGTTCGGATATGCTGCATCTGAAGGTGATCTTGGACGACGCGAGCACGGTGAGGACGTGCATTGTCATCCTAGAAGATGAAATCTGGTCCGTGCCGTTGAGCAAATGGCACAACGATAGGCTCGATGATGTTGTCACGGTAGTAGAGCCCTGTGATATTGACCTGCCATATGTGAAGGTCGGTCCTGTCATTCATACAGATGTCTGCCCACACCATTACACTGCCACCTCCATAACGGTTGTGTGCAACAGTTGCAGGAGGCTGGTAACGTTTACCTCGCCGTCGCCAGACACGTATTCGACGATCATGAAAATTTAAAACATCACTGATGCCCACTGTTGATTGGTCCACCAATGATGACGTTGGCACCAATCCATTCTTGCTCGCCTGTGTTGTGGTGACATGGGCAAAGCTACAAACGGTCTGCGTGAGGCCAGTTGCACTTGGTGCAAACGGTTTCGTACTGTCTGAGTTGAGACCCGGATCCCAGTGGTCTGTTGAAGGTGTTGCTGAAGTTGAGTAGCATTTAGAGTCCGAGTTCTGAGGGCCTGAGTAACAAGAAGTTGATCTTGGCGGCGTGTAGTGACTCTTGGGCGGCCAGTCCGAGGCAGATCAGCCACTGTGCGGAAATTTTGATACCTGTTCCACAGTCTGCTGACAACTGACTGTGAAACATTGAGGTTCCGAGCAACATCCACTTGCCGACTTCCGGTTTGCAACATGCCTATGCCTATCCATCTCTGCTGTTCTGTCAAACGTTCCATGACGAAGAAAAGAAATTTTATCTGTTGCAGTCTTTTTATACCTGTCCATGGTGAGTAGTGTTCATCAAACCGGAGATACACGCATTTTTGTGAAAAAAATAATGTGTGAACTTTACGTATGGGCCCCACCTCTGTTCTTGGGATTGGCTTACTCATCACAAGTCACCAGGTCAACATGATATTGCACGTGAGAGTGGAGAAGAGCGTGCTCAATATGTCCATACAACCATTAAATTACGAAATCCACTCTTTTGTAAAATAATACATACCATCTTAAAATATCCCCTACTTTTTGTGACAGGTATATAAACAGACAAATAATAGATGACATGTGGATTAGTGATTAAATGGGTTGATGGGTGTGCGTAGGTAATGAGGCGGGAAAATGCTAGGTGTAAAAAAAAAAAAAAAACATGATGACATCGAGGGATCAGAATGAAACAAATTGCTGTTTCTTTATTTTTTTTATTTTTTCTGTTTTGGTTAAGTAACATGCCACAAGGTTGAGTCGATTTTGTAGATCGAAACAGGTTTCTGTTGTGGAACGGCACCACCGCCTAGCTACGGACGCGAATCATACTATCCTCCCTACCAACTAGGCACCACGATTATAGTGCTTCGTGTACAGGGGTCGTTAGCACGATTTTCAACGCGTAACACCGGATATGTACCTAGGGGCGATCCAGCCTAATTAATGGCGCAATCACTTTTGTGGTCTCATATTATTCATTATAGGTCAGATTAATCGCGCTAATAACTCCTGTTTGGAAGCACTATTTTTGTGGGGCTTAGTTGGCAGGGAGAATAGTGCGATTCGCTTTCGTAGCTGGGCTGTGGTGCCGTTCGGGATATTCTGGGTTAGAGGTTCGATTCACCGGTAAGCTTCTCACATCTGTTGTTTTTCTGTTGTCTGGTTTTCTACTTCTTCATTTCACACGAGTGCCTGAAACATACCCTTATGTGTGTATTATTAATTTACTGTTTATAGGCCTCGGAGCCGCGGTAGCGTAGTGGTTAGTGCACTGGCTTCCTAGCGCAGTGGTCTATGGTTCGATCCCCAGATGAGGCGGAAAATTTTTAGGCCACAAACGGCTCCTGGGTCGACCCAGCCCCAAATGGGTACCAGAGCTACTCTGGGAAGGTTAAGGCGGCCGGCGTGATGCCGACCACATCACCCCTAGTGTGCCGACGGTCAAGATAATATGGGCCTAACACCATATTCCCAATATGCCTCAATGGGCGTGTAACGGGTTCCTTTACCTTTTTTTTTTTATAGGCCTCGGGTTTCCCCTCTTTATTTGTATAAAATGTTTATACAATACCAAACCTACCCTTTGTCCTGTACTGTTCTTAGTCTTCTATCATTTACTAGACATAGTATTAAGGTCTTTGTCTTGTGTAATCTGACCTATACTGTATAAAAGGGGGACACATAAGTGATTGCGTCATTAATTAGGTTGGATCGATCCTAGGTACATTTCTGGTGTTAGGTGTTGAAAATCGCGCTAATGATCCCTGTACACGAAGCCCTATTTTTTTGTGGTGCCTAGTTGGGAGCGAGGATAGTGCGATTCGCTTTCGTAGATAGGCGGTGGTGCCGCTCGGATGGTTCTGGTTCGATTCTCCTGTAAGCCTCTCACTTCTGATGTTTTTCAATTGTCTGTTTTTCTACTTCTATTTCTACTTTTTTATTTCTTACCTGAAACATATCTTTATGTTGTGTATTATTAATTCCTATTATCGAACAAACAAGAACATCTCATGGCAGTGAATGTAATTTCTGTTTTTAGTAATAGTTTTATTTACTTGGCTCTTCACTTTTTCCCGTTGTTACCTTAGAATCCCCGTGTCCTTCGAATACTTGGCAAAGTAAGCGTCCGCATTCGATACGCCAAATAGTTTATCACAATCAAAAAGTCGATACTCACTTAATTTTCTAGATCGTCTGCCGTCCCAAAACAATTACAGTAGCTCCATGAGATATAAATTTCCTGGACGTATTCGCTCCACTCACAACTCAGAACCTTCTATGATGGTAAGCTGGTAATTATCTGTTTGTGTACTCAGTATTGTTCATAATGGACGATCTCTCTTGTGATTAATTAACCTGTTGCTTTACACATCCGACAAAAATGACAATAAAGGTTAATGACCATGGATAGGAAGATGAGTTTTTATCAAGCTGTATTAAAAAGATAAGAGGGAAACAATATCAGATATAGATATATGCACGAGAATGATAAACCGTTTTATGCGTTCGGGAAGGTATTTTTCAGGTTAGGTTTTTAATGACGGTCGCTGCTTTATTGCGTATAATTAGCGGATCGGTTAATCTAAAAACACAACAACTTTTCACTAAATGAATTGTGGGGTATCGAAACATTTTTAAGTATCGGAAACTGAGGTAAGAGGAATTACAATTTTTAATTGTTCATATAAAACGAAAATATGTAAAATAAAAGCTAATTTTTATTTTTATCAATGTGCAGTGGAAGATGTATGCCGAAAAATTTAAGGGCACAAATAATCGGCCGAAAATGTTCGGAAGGATTTTAAGATTGCTTTTACGAGTGAAGTAATGTTAATAGGGATGCCGTCAGTTTCGGGTGATGATTTCTTTCATTCCCTATTGGGAGCGAAACTTTGTTGTCAGGTAAATATTTTCAAGCCAGTTCATATAGAAATCACTCACTAGTCATTTATTTATTGTATTTTGCCTAGATAGATTGTTTTGTCATTAATATCTAGATAAGAGGGTTATAGCATATGAAGGTCTTTATATAGCGAATAAAAATGAGTCCATAAGGCTGTCATAGGGAAAAATTTAGAAACTTCTGATCAATGATGTGAGTCATTTACACTGGTAAAACTGGATTCATGTTAATATTTAGAAATAACACTGAAATCCATGTGGATCACAACACTTTTGAAGTAGCATCAGTATCGTGATATGATCTTTGGACAAAATCAGTATGTTGTGTAAAAGTGCTGAACGTTCATGATGAAGAGTGATGTAACAGTCAATTACACTCAAATGAACATGTTAACTTAAATTGGACACTGATGATGGACTGCACTGTATAACCCTACTGTTCTGGATCATGATATCCAGGTCTGAAAAGATATAGCCAAGGCTATTTTGACCTTTTCAACGATATCACAAAGGACAGTTTTGCAATTACTCAGTACAGTCTAAACAGACAATAATAGTAATTGTGTATTTTTATATATATATGTGTATACTCTTTTCCTCTATTAAAATAGAATATTAGGTGTAATTATTAAAACTATTTTAAACTGTACCTGAGGAATTTATTTCTTCCATTTGTGGTTTCAGTGAATGTTCTGTCAATATAACATAAGATAGTCATAGGGAGGAGACACCTTAAATCCTGTACTATTTCTTTCAACTGGCCAAGGTTCTGCTCTGACTATTTTTATGAAGTTAGTCTTGACTGGGGAATAAGGTCAGAACTCTTTACTGGCATACTCTTACATAATATATACTTTTAAATAACCTCCCGCTACAATGACCCTGCACCGTTTTATGCGTCATCTCTCTGAACAACTTTTGCACCTTTACTTTAATCGCTGAACACACTTTACTTGCACAGATGAAAGCTATTTTTAAAAAGTGGGTTGGAGTGGGGTAAAGGTCATGCCGAAAGACACCCCCGCCGGTAATGATTTATCCATTTCCTATCGTCTCTGATGTCTTGAATCAAATGTGTCTTCAATGCTGATCACCATCTGTGACAAAGTTTTTGTGCATGGGTCCAGGTCTGTATTATTTTTGCGTGAGTAATGTTTCTCTATGTATTTTGTCGCTATGGAAATTGTTTTCTATCAGTGTTGCACCCCCGTTCCTGGCTCTTTGCTTTCTGTGTATGCATGGGTCCAGGTGTTGCGTGAGTAATGTTTCTCTATGTATTTTGTCGCTATGGGTTTTCTATCTGTTGCAGTTTGGCTCTTTTTTCTATCAATATCAGAAATGTTTTCTTTCATTTTAGGGAAACGATTTTGGGTACTTGTGTCTTTATTCACCCACAGATTAAAATTGTTGAAATTTCGAAGCCAAACGGAGCACCGTACTTTTTCTTAAATATTGTTTCTTAAATTCGCGCGAAAAATGTAACACTGTGTCTTCGCGCGGCAAATCTTCGCGCGAAGAATCTAATCGTGCCATTCAATCGCTGTGTCAAAGAAAGTGGAAGATGAATTTATTGGAGTTGTCAGATTTTACACGTAACAAAGACAATTGTGTGCAGTTATTGCAGAACCGAAGAATTCTACACACCGTCCGACTGTGTGCTAACAATCATGTCATGAGTTTGTCCCTCACAGTTCACCAAGATCGTTAGAGATGTCGCATTTGTCAGCAGGACATTCCGGTTCGTTCTAGCACATGGTTACAGGCTCACGTCTGTCCTTCAGGCAGATTATTCTGTTCATTTACTGTTGGAGTAAAGAGATGACTAGCACGGTAGAGATTGATGAAAGTGTGTTCACACGCAGAAAAAATAATGTCGGTTGTGTATTTCCACAGCAGTGGGTATTCGGTGGCATTTGTCGTGAAACAAGTGAATGTTTCATGGTTCCAGTACCGGACCGCTCAGCGGCTACACTAATGCCCCTTATCATAGCCAACATTCGTCCTGGTACGACAGTTGTGTCTGATCAATGGCGCGCATATAGTACCATTCAAAATTTGCCAGGTTTAACTCACGAAACGGTAAATCATTCTGCAAATTTGGTCGACCCAAATACAGGAGCAAACACACAACGAATGGAGAGGTTGTGGAAAGCTGCGAAAGAACGCAACTCACGTCAGAACGGAACACACAGACACATGTTAGATTCTTACATGTGTGAATTTTTGTGGCGACATCGGAATAAAGTTCGTCAATCAGACCCGTTTGACAATATCCTGCATGACATTGCAGAATTTTGGCCTCCTCTGTAAATTGTGCTGCTACGAACGAACATGTGTATGTCCTGATATGTGCATAGCTTCAGCGATCCTTGGTGATCTGATCCCCTCACGGTCCTTTTTAGGGCCCAGAAAACTCATGAAACTGCACCCCTCACGGTCCTTTTTAAGGCCCACAAAACTCACGAAACTGCACCCACCACAGTCCTTTTTAGGGCACAGAAAACTCACGAAACTGCACCCCTCATGGTCCTTTTTAGGGCCCACAAAACTCACGAAACTGCACCCACCACGGTCCTTTTTAGGGCCCAGAAAACTCACGAAATTGCACCCCTCGCGGTCCTTTTTAGGGCCCACAAAACTGCACCACGGTCCTGTTTAGGGCCCACAAAACCAACAAAACTGTAACCTGGCAAGAAATCGCTACGCATTGATCCTTTATTTGTTGTCGCCGCTGGGTGGGGAGGGTGGGTGAGGAGGGGGTCCCCTCGCTACGCACTGATCCTTGTAAAATATTGACACAATCATGGCCGGATTAACGTAGTAGCAAAAGTAGCATATGCTACGAGCTCCGTGCTTTTAGGGGCCCCGCGCCAATAAATATGTACATAATTTTTTGGTCATCTTCTAATATGAGCGTTAAACCAATGATCTTGTGATTTATGCCATCTTTAGCGCCTTTTCATTTGGTGTCACGAAATTGTAAGAGAAATAGCATAAGAGGGTGACTTAGTGTGACTTCATTATTTTTATCTTAACTGTTTGCGGACGGAAGCAGTCATTTTCTTTGGATTTGTTGAAAGTCTGTACACCTTCTTTTCTGCTTCTACCTACCGGTTCGATCTCCTTCCTGTATCATACAGCTGGTCTTACTGTAGTGAAGTCTGTAACACTTCACTCCCCTGCATCATACAGCTGGTCTTACTGTAGTGAAGTCTATAACACCTCACTCCAATGCACCATAAAGCTGGTCTTTCTGTAGTAAAATCTGTAACACTTCACTCCCCTGCATCATAAAGCTGGTCTTACAGTAGTGAAGTCTGTAACACTTCACTCCAATGCATCATAAAGCTGGTCTTACTGTAGTGAAGTCTGTAACACTTCACTTCAATGCATCATAAAGCTTTGGTACTAAACCGTGCCAACGCCGGATATGTAAGACCTGTCCGTTTGTACTCCAAACTCAGACAGTCACTTTTCCGAAAGGAAAATTTATCAGTAGAGAGTCTTTTACGTGCGAATCCAGAAACCTGATTTATGCTATCATCTGCAAGAGGTGTGGCATGACCTATATTTGTGAAACTGGCAGGCGTTTGGCAGACAGGTTTCGTGAGCACTTAAATGACATCTATCATGACAAACATTTACCGGTGGCCCTTCATTTCAATAGGCCTGACCATTCAGGTAATTCCGATATTCATGTCACTGCCCTCCTTTCATGTGCCGGTAATGACAAGACTCGCTTTTCGTTGGAGAATCGTCTTATTTTTAAAATGGGCGTTTTAGCTCCCGATGGTTTGAATATACAACATCATTTTGCATAAATTCTGCTAGCTTTTCTCTTTTTCATTTTGTATTCGTTGCCTTTTAGATCTATCTTCTTATGTTTTTCTTTTGGTTCGTTTCGTATCTTTTTATATCTTTTGTTTTGTCGCTATCGTACGTCCCTTCCTTGCGATTTCTGTGACAGAATACTACTGCTTTCTTTCACAGATTTTTTGGATCGAGCTGAGTTAACTTTTACTAGTTCCACAGTTTTGTTAATTCTCTTTTTTTCGTTTCGTTGATTATTTACTTTCTTGTTTCAGTATTTCTTTTAGATTTTACGATTTTCTTGTATTATTATTGTTCTTTTTTTTCTCTCTTCACTGTTGTTGTTTACTTTTTCCATCTGCTTGTATCGCCCATTTGTTGTATATTTCTCATCATCGTATAGTTTTGTAGTACCTATATGTAAATTCTTGTCTTTGTCACCTGTTTGTGGCTGACGAAGGATAAAACCCGAAACGTCCCTTGTTTCTTGGGAACCGTTATTTGTAAAACTGATTAAATACCATTTTATTGGTTTAAATACTTATATTCCTTACCAGTTTTACAACAGCCCCTTAATTTATTTATCATAAAGCTGGTCTTACTGTAGTGAAGTCTGTAACACTTCACTCCAATGCATCATAAAGCTGGTCTTACTGTAGTGAAGTCTGTAACACTTCACTACAATGCATCATAAAGCTGGTCTTACTGTAGTGAAGTCTGTAACACTTCACTCCCCTGCGTCATAAAGCTGGTCTTACTATAGTGAAGTCTGTAACACTTCACTCCAATGCATCATAAAGCTGGTCTTACTGTAGTGAAGGGAGCCGCGCTAGCGTAGTGGTTACAACACCGCTCTGGCGACCGGGTGATACAGGATCAAACCCGGGCGACGGCATTTGAGGATTTTTCGTCGACGGGATTTGGACTGGATTAACTCGAGACCTGGCGAGGACATTTGAAGGAGTGTCGTCGACCAGGGACTGGCGGCTCCTGAGCCGACCCAGCTGCAACGGGTACCTCCGAAATCGGCGAGTATTTGCCTGAATGGCGAGGGACATTTGTCTCTGTACAAGAAATAAAGGGATACTCACGTAAAATCAATGTCAGGTTAGACATAAATGATAACCTGAGATTTCGCCTCGAGTATTAGCGGGCGAACGCACAAAAAAAAAAAAAAAACTGTAGTGAAGTCTGTAACACTTCACTCCAATGCATCATAAAGCTGGTCTTACTGTAGTGAAGTCTGTAACACTTCACTCCAATGCATCATAAAGCTGGTCTTACTGTAGTGAAGTCTGTAACACTTCACTCTAATGCATCATAAAGCTGGTCTTACTGTAGTGAAGTCTCTAACTCTTCACTCCCCTGTATAATACAGCTATGCTTAATACATTCTTGTGCCATGCTGCCATCCCTACCTGCTAAATGCATAATAGACTAACCCCGCACTCTTCCTGCCACCCCTACCTGCGAATTGCAATTAGACTAACCCCGCGCAGGCAAATGTACGGAATACGGTGTGGTCATTTAATTTCAGAATGGGTGAACAAAGACACAAGAACCCGATTTTGTTTCCAAACTGGAAGCTTTTGTGCAGTGTAAATGGGTTTAACAGTGGATATTCCATTTATGGAAACTGCTCTCATTTGTTGTTTGGTTGATTCTACAAAGTTGCTTCGTTTGAGTCTTTGCCTTCTAAGAGCATTCATTCTATGGCACATTGGGTGGTCTGTTAGTCTTTTGAATTTTTCGGCCTGTTGCTGAGCCCTGCAGTCTCTTCTATCCGTCATTGGCTGGAGGCATGTAATCTTTTTGAGTTCTTTTATATGTGTTGACTTCATGCCAGCCGTTATAATTCTCATTGCTTGATTTTGGAGTCTACTAATTTTATCGAAGTTTGTCTTAGCTGCTGTTGCCCATGCTGCTATGCCATATTATAGTACTGGCCTCACTCGCCTTGTGTACAACGTCTTCAGCATTTTCTCATCTGCACCCCAAGTTGTTCCAGCAAGTTGTTCCATTGTAACATCACCGGCAATGAAGAGGCTGACAGAATGGCAAAAGAAGGTTCACATCTACCTCAGCCTGATGCAAGCATAACTTTTGAGGAGGCAAAGAGTTTTATCAGAATCAGATACAGAAACAAATGAAATGTAGAACATCCAGGGCACACACAGAATGATGCTTACTACCAGCTCCACAGAAGAGAACAGTAAATTAATATAAGACAAACATAAAGGTATGTTATCAGGCACTCGTAGGAAATAAAGAAGTAGAACACTAGACAACATAAAAACGACATGAGTGGCTTACCCAGGATTCGACCCTGAACCTTCCGTGCGACAACCCCGCCTAGCTATGCAAGCGAATCACACTATCCTCCCTGCCATATACGCATCACAAAAATGATGCTTCGATGACAGGTCATTAGTGCGAACCGCAAGACATAACACCGGAAGTTTACCATGGGCAGTTCAGCCTATTAATGACGCAATCACTTCTGTTGTTCCCCTATTATACAGTATAGGCCAGTCCACACAAGACAAAGACCTTAAAATACTGTGTCCAGTAAATGATAGTAGACTTAGAACAGTAAGAACAGGACAGAGGGTAGGTTTGGTATTGTATAAACATTTATAACACATAAGGAAGGGAAACCCGAGGCCTGTAAACAGTAAATTAATGTGAGACAAACATAAAGGTAAGTTATCAGGCACTCGTAGGAAATAAAGAAGTAGAACACTAGACAACAGAAAAACAACAGACATGAGTGGCTTACCCAGGATTCGAACCCTGGACCTTCCGTGCGACAACCCCGCCTAGCTATGCAAGCGAATCACACTATCCTCCCTGCCTTCTACGCATCACAAAAATGATGCTTCGACAGAATTGAATTGAAGCCACATTTCTTCCACAGAAGAGAACAAGTGGTAATCTTCAGACTCCGCACTGGCCACAACAGATTGAAATATCATCTAAGATAGGAACTATCGATCAGTGTAACCGTGGCACTGATAAAATGACTGCTGAACATCTGCTTCAAAGTTGCCCCTTATATGCTGTAGAGAGAAAGTGCATTTGGCCGACGCCAGCTCCTTTCGTGGAAAAGCTTTACGGGGATTCAAATAGCCTCAAACTGACTACTGCTTTCTTTGAGAACATTCAAGTGGACATCTGAGAGTGTACTAAGAAGAAGAAGTGTGCCTTCAATTACTTCCCACTCCACCTGATTAGTGTGTCGATGTATGTCTTTTAGGTAAGAACCGTGAGATAGGTAAATGATCATGTTACACACCCATTAAGGCATATTGAGAATATGGTGTTAGGCCCATATTTTCTTGACCATCGGCACACTAGGCGTGATGTGGTTAGCCTTTACCTTTTCAGAAGTTGCACTGGTACCCCATTCCTGAGGCTGAGTCGACCCCCGGAGCAGTTCGCGGTCTAAAAATTCCCACCTCAACTGGGGATCGAACCATGGACCACCAAGCTAGGAATCCAGTGCACTAGCCACTGCGCTACCGCGGTTCCTTAGACGAAGAATAAAACATGACTAGTGCTTCTTGGGTATGTTGTAAAAGGCAACTAACATGAGGTTGTGAATGGGCTGGCAACCTCGTCATGTAAGATGACGTGTTACAGAAACCACACCGCTGCACGTGCACATGAATGCTTAGATGCAGGCTTCCGGGAAGGGTACCAGCTGCAAAAGTGTCTCTTTGCTCCAAAGGTAGCGAAATGAAAAATTAAATAAAGATGTCGATTCTGAGCAAGAACCCATTTATTAACATCGGCTACATCTTGGCAATCTAAAGAACATATGGAAATCCTCCCAGTAAAGTAGAAACACTAAATTGAAATTATACGAGAGCTGCGTAATTTATGTACCTCTGTACGGTGTAGAATGGAGAGTAACAGAAAAGGAAATGTCCAAACTGTCTTCTTTCCACACAACCTGCCTAAGGAAAATTCTTCGAATTTTTAGGCCGAACACCATCACCAACCAAGAACTGCTAACTCGGAGCCACCAAGAAAACATGCGTACCAACAAAGCGGGTAGACGCTGCAGGAGTTGACCACATCCTCAGAAGAGACCCTGACACCATCGCCAGAACTGCTATGCTATGTACTCCAGAAGGAAAGCAAAAGCAAGGCCGTCCAGAAACTACTCGGTGGAGAACTGTGCAGGCAAAGATGCAATGCATGAACCACAGCTGTGGCAGCACACTAAGGATGGCTACCGACCGAGCAAAGTGGAGACAGTTTTTTGCTGCCTAACAAGACGCCACCAGGCGGGATGGTCGTTGATTGCTTTGTCAGTTAGCGACCAAGGACCAAAGAAGAAGAATATCTTGGCAAGAGCGTTCGTTCGGCTCAGCGGTTAGAGCGCTTTCCTCTCAAGGTAAAGTTGCCTGGTTTCGGAACCGAAACCTGGTAGCAGTCACGCTCCAGTATACTCAACTGTAAATGGGTATTTGGGTATCTGCTTTTGAGTTAGAGAAGGCAAGTTCTACGAAGAAGGGAACTCGCCATTCTCTTCCCCCCCCCCCCCGATAAAAATGCTGGACCTAAAAAAGTTGGACCTAGTATAGTGAAATCTCTAAAAGTTATCTCCCCTTACAGCAGTGTCAAAGAGGACATGCACACCATCATAGCTGGCAGACGCTGGAGCTGGATTGGCCATGTCCTCAAAAGAGACCCCGATGCCATCACAAGAACAGCTATGCTATGGACCCCTGAAGGAAAACGATAGAGGCCGACCAAAAACAACCTGGCGGAGGACTGTGGAGGCTGAGGTGCAAAGAATGAACCAGAGTTGGGGCACTGTACGAAGGATGGCCGCCGACCGAGCAAAGTGGAATCAATTTGTTGTTGCCCTACAAGACGCCACTAGGAGTGATGGCCACTGACTGCTTTGACAGTCGGCGGCTAAGGATCAAAGAAGAAGAAGACGGCAGTGTCTGCTATGAGACTACCTTCGCCTTTATATCTTAGCTAATCTTTGTTTCGTCCATATTTCAAATTATTACAGTGCGACAGTTTCAACATTAAAGATGACAAATTCTTATTTTTCTACATGGCTTGATCTTTTCAGATTACGAAATATTTCCTAATATAGTAAGAACCCCGCTTGCTTAACGTAAAAAGTTTAATAATTTATATAAAAATGAAAGAAAGAAATATTGATAAAATGATTCATTGAAAACTCCGGCGTGATGCTGACCACATCACCCCTAGTGTGCCGTTGGTCAAGAAAATATGTGCCTAACACCATATTCCCAATATGCCTCAATGGGCGTTTAACGGGATCCTTTACCTTTCTTTACCTTACATTGAAAACTAACGAACCGAAGGCGTGAACTAAACAAAAATTTCGTTTGTGGACATCTAATAATACACAGAGGATTTAATTACAAATCTGCTCCTAGATGTGAAACAAAGGACAAATAAAAATAGGTAATGGTAATGGTAGTCTAGTAGCAGATACTGCCATAGGAAGAGTGAGTGTTAGAGACTTCACTATAATTGGTTCCGTTTTTGTGAAGTTTGGTGACCAGTTCCCTTCCTTGCTGCCCTTGCCTTTTCTAGCTCAAGAGCAGTGTCAGGTACCCATGCACCGCCGGGTAAACTGGAGCATGACTTTTCCAGGTACCGACTCCAGAACCCGATACCTTTGCTCCGAAAGGCTAAATCTGTAATCGCTTAACCAATTGTCCTTTCTAAAAATAGAAGAACATATAATAGCATAGCCCGACAACAATGAGAATAATCATCAGTTTACAGTAGAACTCCATTTATCCGAACCCCAATTATCCGAACATCCAATTATCCGAACACTTTTTCCAGAAAAAAAAAAAATCAGATGCCACAGTCACGTTAGACTAAAATTCTGAATCTTTTGATGCGGCAAACTTCAAATGTGTGCGAACAATTTGTAGAGAATGGGATGGCTAATGGTCGGTCGCTTACGTACAGGAAGTCAGTTAGATCATAAAGTCAGTTAATATCTGGTTTAAAAATACAGTGTACGTGTGCGTTCTAGGTAGAACACTGGCTAAACAGACAGTTCAACTTAAAATAATTGTGTCTGCTACTACAGCAGAATAATTTTGGCGTACAAGTATTTCTCTGTGCGATATGGCATCTTCCAGTAGGCCTAAAGCATATAAAAGGAACCGCAATGTTTTGTCAATTGAAACGAAAACAGAATTTATCAAGAGACTAGGACAAGGTGAAACTGTGTCTTCACTTGCGAGGATTTTCAATGTTGGGAAAGCTACCGTCTCTGACATTAAAAGTAACAAGGATAAAATTATGAGTTTTGCATCGAAATTTGATAGTGAAAATGGGTCGAAGAAACGTAAAACCATGAGAAATGCGAAAGATGTAAAATTGGAAGAGGCTTTGTATATATGGTTTGTGCAAAGAAGAAGCAAAGGGGAACCTATCTCTGGTTCTCTGTTGTGTGAAAAGGCACTTCAGTTCAACAATCAACTTGACGGTCCTCCTGACTTTAAGGCTAGCCAGGAATGGTTAAGAAACTTTAAATCTCGTCTTGGCATACGAGAATTGGAGATTCAAGGGGAATCTTTATCTAGCGATGCAACTGCCGCTAAAAATTTTATAGAAACATTCTTGGCTTTTTTGGAAGAAGAAGGTTATTCACTCGAGGATGTGTATAATGCCGATGAGACTGGCTTATACTGGAAATCATTGCCTCAAAAATCACTTGCATCTCAGCGCGAAGCAGCTGCCCCTGGGTTTAAAAAGTGCAAAGAGAGAGTAACAATTTTGGTAGCCGCGAATGCCAGTGGAAGTCATCGTTTACCGGTGCTAATGATCGGCAAAGCCAAAAAACCACGTTGTTTAAAGAATGTGACATGTCTCCCATTGTGTTACAAAGCACAGAAGAGTGCTTGGATGAATAGTGAAATATTTCTTGATTGGTATACAAATCAGTTCATCCCAAATGTGAAGAGGTTGGGAGAACAAGAAAAGAAAACTGGAAAAGTAATTCTTCTACTGGACAATGCACCATCTCATCCAGAGACGGATACATTGAATGCAGTTGATGCAAATTTTAAAGTAATTTTTCTGCCTCCCAATGTAACAGCACTGATTCAACCAATGGATCAGGGTGTTATAGCAAAGCTTAAAAAGATGTACAAGAAGGAAGTCCTGCGTCGTTTATTGTTGGCTGAAGATGAAGAAAGTGTGGTGGCGTTTTCCAAAAAGCTTAATCTCAAAGACTGCTGCTATATGTTAGCTGATGCTTGGACCACCCTGTCACAAGATAATCTCAACAAGGCTTGGAGTAGATTGCTTGGGAAAAAAGGAGGAAATGAAACTACTGCAGTGGACACAAATGATGATTGTATAAATGAAGTTGTGGAACTGTTTCAAGCAATGCCCGGATTTTCGGACTGTGACAAAGATGATGCACACATGTGGCTAGAAGATGATAATGATTCTGGTTTTCAGTTTTTGAATGACGAAGAAATTTTGTCTTTTGTGCAAGAAGAAAACCAAATACATGTAGTGACCGATGATGAAGACACCTCAGAAGTACATGATGTACTTGTAGATTATGAAGAAAAACCAAAACGTCGACCAAGTCCTGAAGAGGCCTTTATAGCACTAGAAACTGCGATGGCTTGGTACGAGCAAGAAGATGACAGCTGTCCTACACAGCTTCTGCTGTTGAAGAGAATTCGGGACTTAGCAGCCAAAAGGAGACTATCCAGTTTGGTGCAAAAGAGGATTCCTCATTATTTAAATAGTGGGCTACATCTGTGCAAGTACATATATACGTAAGTTGCGCCTGGTTTTGAATCGTTTGTAATGTTATTTTGAAAACATTTCTCTTTCTTAACAAAAATAATTAATACAAGAAGTACATGCACTGCAGTGTAATAAAAGATTTTGGTGATACAGTGATCTAATACAGTGTGGGTATTATTATTACAGTACAAGTAAATATGTTTTATAGTGTATTTTCCTTGTGATGGTTAATTATTTTTAGAAATATGTGTACATGTACTCGATACATTATGTAATCCAATTATCCGAACATTTGATTATCCGAACGATGCTCGGTCCCATGGGGTTCGGATAAATGGAGTTCTACTGTATGTCCTCTTGTTGACTTATTTTCGCGCCACAATGATAAACTGGCCAGAGTTTTCCCCATCTGCCATCTAATACCTCTTTTTTTAACCGACATATTTGTCGTGATTTGTTCTGGCTTACAACACGGTCATATTTACCGCACGCCATACTATGGGAAAACGGACCGATACAATAGCCAATGAAAACGCTCCCTTCTTGGTGTATAATGAAACATTTTATGCTTAACATGGAGGCCCATTTTGTGTAAATGATGGTACGAAGTTATTTAATTTCTCAAGGACTAAAGATGTTTAAACGGAAAGGTATGGGAGCCGCGCTGGTGTAATGGTTAAGACGTTGCGCTAGCGACCAGTTTTTCAAGGTTCAAGCCCGGGCGGCGGCATTTGTAGGAGTGTCATCGACCGGGAATTTGACTGAATAACCTGAACGGCTCCTGCAGATAAACCCTCTGTGGATAGGAAGGAGCGAAGCTCCTGACCGGGTTGGAAGGAAAGTTCACTGGCTCCCCAGCCTCGCAATGACGTGTCATTGGGCCAAAAGGGCTGGAAAGCTCGAGTGCCGCTGGTTAGAGAAAAAAAAACGGAAAGGTATAGATAATTCAACAATGGGAATGTTACTTTAGAGGTAGGTGCAAAGACTTCCTCGAATAGTAGTTCATTTATAGAGAAAGATCGTTTAAAATGACATCTATTCATCAGGGTAGTCCGCAATTTAGTTAGTTAAAGTCTGCATAGATTTAAATGCATTTTGCTACCTAAATATTGCTACGTTGCTAAGTATATATATTGCTACGTATATATAGAACGGTAGAGATAAATTCACAGTATAATTCTCTTTAAGTGATCAAAATCGGCCCAGAATTAAGTAAGATAATGAATATTAAAAATTTTGCACATTGAACAGAAGGCAAAAATACGCCTCAGTTTTAGATTTTAACACCGCTTTTACCCCATGCCATCCGTGACGGAATATGCGGTAGTATATAAGTCCTTGAACTTGGCTGAATTGAGGCCATAACTTGTTCAAAAAGCAAGCTGAACAGAAGAGAGCGGTAAAAGTGTTACTGTCATATACTTTGTCACTGCATCTGCATAGCAGACCTAGATGCCTATTAACAGCCTGTTGCAGCTTGTGTGTATTGCCTGAGGGTAAGAAAGATATATATGTATATATAATTATGTAATTTTCTTGTGATTTATCCACTTGTGTGTTAGAAAGGTGTAGAATGTGTTAAGAAAAATTACAGGACTAGAGTGTTACCGCTTATCAGGAACAGAAGAAAGAATGTCAGGATTTGAGAAAATGTATGGATCAAGGTATTACTTAGTATGTTATAATATATCAAATCATTGTATGGAGGCGGATCATGGACAAATGGATCTAACTTAGGATTTATAAGGAAAGTGTAGTCACATTGAACTGGCTGTGAGTGGTGTCGAGGTATATTGTCCTGTGCATATGTTAGCACAATGTCTGACACTGTTCGTCATGTCCCTTGTATGTGATGATAGGGTGGTGATGGAACATATAGAGGTTGTGTTTAATTTTGTTTTAGGTTTTATCCTGCAACTACCAAAATTGTACGAGACATCAACCTCTGTGGGACTCTGTGATGCGAAAGTTCTTGATGATCATGGAGCTAGTTACCAAGATTTCCCAGCCTGGAGCTTCAGATCTGGAGTGTTCAGTGCTAGAGAGGATTCATCTCAACATAGCAGATAAGTGGATAAGCAAATCCACTGGTCAGCCAATCCAGAGACTATATATAATAAATAAAATACAAATAACACAAACCTAGTGAGTGATGACTCATGATGGACATTATTAAAATGATTACTAACTCCACAGTCCAGCGAAAGTGATAAACATATGTGAATTATATAATTGATATTTGAAAGATAAATGTATCATATTGAACTATTTTGGAAATTGACATTCCATGTTTATTTATTTTATTATGTAAAAACATTTGAATTCTTTTAAGTTACCTATCCGAAAAGATACACGGTATAGGTTCAATAAATTGTAAATATGTACAATCAGTCTTGTCTTGCTGAATTATTTAAATTGAGTTAAAGTTCTGGTTGGTATATAATTACATATTTAATTAATTAATTAATCCCCTAGCAGAGTCAATACAAATATAATAACCATTATTCAAGGGAGGATCTGGAGAGGTAGCCCATAGACATTCAGGAATAAACACTATCATCATACCTGAAGGTTTATACAGCTTGATCCTACCTTTGATTGTCGATACACCCTTGCTCTTTTTAGAGAAGAGGGTATTTCTTGTAATACCAGTCTCTTATGTGGCACTATCCTGGTATCATCTGATACATCTTTTTGTCCAGGATATCTTACATCTTAATAACATCTGAACCTCTCACGACATCTGGTGTCTTCTTCCGGGATTTCGTTTACTACCCTGGGGTCTTTTCTTTGAGACATTCAGTCTTTTAATAATTACTTACATCCTCTGATTTAGCAGTAGGAGTAAAATTAAAAATAAAATAAAAGTTATAAAAAACTTAAGCTAAATAAAGCGCAGTAAAGTACTATTGAGTACTAAACAAAATTTTGGTTACTGGATACGCTGACAGTGGTCTTGTAATTAATTAGTCATATATTAATAAGTGTGTGTTTGGTCTGTTGATAGTAGTGATTGGGTGTCTGCAACTATTAGTATGGCAGACTTGGCAAAGTTTAGGTCTGCTACAGTGCAGGCAGCAAAAGAGTTTGGGTTAAGTGGGGAGGCTCTTATTCAATATGTCACTACTGAATGTGACAAGAATATAGAAAGAGAAGATAAGAAGTTGGAAACAGAAAGGAGATTATAAATAGAAGCTGAAGCTAAGAAATTACAAACTAGAAGCTGATAGGGAAGCTGAAGCTAAAAGATTACAACTAGAAGCTGATAGGGAGGCTAGGCAAATGGAGGCTGAAAAAGAGGAAAAGAGGTTGCAAAGGGAACTTGAATTGAGAATGAAAGAGCTTGAACTTCAAGGACATGTTACAGGAAATGGAAGTAGCCCAACTACCTCTGACACTAGTGCAAGTCAAGGTGCCTCAAATGGAGCCATGAATTTTCACTTGGACCCATTTGTGGAAAAAGAAGATGAGATTGAGTCTTATCTAAGTAGATATGAGAGGTTAGCTACTAACTATGGCTTAGAGAAGTAGAAATGGAGCCTTACGTTATCACAAGGCCTGAGAGGAGTCTCTTATGAAGTTTTGGCAAAACTTGGCAGAGAAGACCAAGAAGATTATGAAATCTTGAAGCAGGCATTGCTGGTTCGCTATGAAAAGAACTCAGAATTTTATAGAAAGAAATTCAGAACTGCTAAGCTACTTTCTGGAGAAACGAACCACCAGTTCTCTGCCAGATTAAAAACATACTAGGAGAAATGGACTGCTCTAGGAAAATGTCAAGACCTAAAAGAAATGGTCATGATGGAGCAAGTAAGAGAGTCTATGCCTCCAGACATGAGAATATTACTTATGGAACAAGGTGCAGAGAGATTGGGGGAGATTTTAATAGTTGCTGAGAGATATCAGGCAGCTCAGAAAGATGCTACAGAAGCTTACATTTCATTTGGGAAATATATGGAGATCAACAAGTCCAACATAAAAATTAGAATCTTTAAGTCAAATGTAAAGTCAGTCCTATTGTATGGCTCTGAGACATGAAGAACAACAAAAACAACCAAAAAGCTACAGACTTTCATAAATGGGTGCTTGCGTAGAATAATGCTGACCCATTGACAAGAACTAGACAAGTGTCAGTGGAACCAAAGATGAGAAGAAGACGCTGGAGATAGAAAGGACACATTTTGAGGAAACCTGTTGATTACATTACCCAGCATACATTGTTCTGGAATCCTCTTGTTAGTCAATAATTGTTCTGGAATCCCCAGGGTAAGAGAGTTGAGGGGGACCAATCAACACACGGAGAAGAGAACTGGAGAAGAGAACTGGAGACAGACATTAAATGGATGAAGAGGACGTGGAAAAACCTTGAGCTGTGGCACGTGACAGGAAGTTAGTTGAAGGCCTATGCTCCTTGTGGAGCTGAAAGGTGATGATGATGATGATGATGGTAATGATGATGATGCTGATGAAGATGATGATGGTGATGATGACTTCTTCTTCTTTTATCCTTAGCCGCTGACTGTCAAAGCAGTCAGTGGCTATCACGTCTGGTGGCGTCTTGTAGGGCAGCAACAAACTGCTTCCATTTTGTTCGGTCGATGGTCATCCTTCGTACAGTGCCCCAGCTCTGGTTCATTCTTTGCACCTCGGCCTCCACAGTTCTCCGCCCAGTTGTATTTGGTCGGCCTCTCTTTCACTTTCCTCCGGGGGTCCAAAGCATAGCTGTTCTTATGATAGCATTGGGGTCTCTTTTGAGGACGTGGTCAACCCAACTCCAGCGTCTGCCAGCTATGATGGTGTGCATGTACTCTTGGTTACTCCGAATAAGTAACCGGGATGGTGATGACTATCACCATAAATTATTTTCATTCCACCGACTTCTAATCTGGTCTGTCTTTTTTTAAGCTCTGTTATGAAATTCCGTTGGCTTTAATACGTCTTATTTTTGTTTTTCTTCCATTGGTAACTAGTGACGCTCGACCTTATTTCATGTTGACGTATTGTCTTCTTCATTGGTGGCAAGTGCGCATGCGCGCTGGCACGCAGGCACACACACACACATACACACACACTCACTCACACACTCACTCTCACTCTCTCACTCTCTCTCACTCACTCTCTCTCTCGCTCTCTCTCTCTCTCTCTCTCATACACAATACACACATTATGATGGAAGTAACAACCCTCTTGTATACATCTTGCTAGCAATTTACACAAAGTTGGAGGGACAGACAGTGATTTCAAAATAAGAATACAAATCGAAATCAAGTCCCACGTCCATTTTAAAATCTTCAACTCAGATATCAAAGTAGTCCTATTTTATCGCTCTGAAACATGGAGAACAACGAAAGAACAACAACCAAGACGTTAGAGACTTCATAAATGGATACTTGCGTTGAGCAGAAGGAGTGAACGGGTACTACAAGATCATCAATGTGGAGCTCATGACGAGAACCAGATACGTGCCAGTGGAACAAGAGGTGAGAAGAAAGCACACTTTGGGGAAACCCATTGATAGCCATCCCTTGTTTTAGAGTTCCCAGAAGTAAGAGACGTCTAGCGAGCCCGAAAAACCTCGTACAAGATAGCATCATTAGCTTTTAATTTTCCATGTGATTTTTAAAAACCGAAGAAATCCCATAAAGTAGAACAGTCCAAATTACGATGGTTTGGTCATGTATGCAGAATAGGAGACGATCGGTTACCACGATAAATATGGGAGACTAAGAACTAGGGATCTATGACCTCCAGGACGACCCAGAGTCCCCTGGGAGAACAACATTAGAGAATCACTGAAGGACCAACGGCTAGACTGGAGCCGGGCCAGAAGGAAGACAGTCGCTACCATAGTATGGCGCTCTCTCTGGTAATTTCTACACCTCAGTGTAGAAGATGAACTATTGAGTAAGTAGAAATCCAATGACTGTGACAGATACAGTGGACTTCTTGTATGTTTATTGAATGCTCATTATTCGCTTCCATCTGACAGTATCGGTTCTGTGAAACACAGGTGAAATCTCAGAAACGTCTGCCCGAAACTTGCCCTAACACTATTGATATCGATTGATGCGGATAATCAATGGCGCTGTGAACCGTTTCATTGATTTTACCAGCGCTGAAAAGTGAATTACAATACCTGGTGATATAGATCATTATTATATCTAGAGTTTGATGCATCGTTTTGTTTCAGAATGGTCTGTGGCATGCCCCGTTCTTCTCTTCATATTTCAAAAACGATACAACATATGCCAGCAAATTGAATGGAACGTTATAACCCCATTTGTTCTGTCTATTATATTTTTGCTACAAAATTATCATTCATGTGGAAAAAAAAACATTATTGTAAACTGCACAATAGGCTTTGGTAGACGACAGAATTATAATTATGCAAGTTTTACGGATGAAGAAGAAAATACAACTACTTTTCAGGAAAACCTGCACCCGTTTGAAAGAAAAAGAAAATGCATTAAAACGTCAGTCTCGGGACTTCAATTTAAAATACGAATAAATAAATATCAACAACAGAATATTTAAAAAAAAAACAAGCACACTCACACAGTATTGTATATTCTTTGACTTAGTTTTTGGCTGTTGTTTGACTTAGTTTTTGGTTGTTGATACAACACATGCCTGTGCAGTGTGTCAAACTGAACTCAGTTATTTCGCTGCCAAATGTTTTCTGAAGCGTTTCTTTAATGCTTTTGTGTACTTGTAAATCTGACATACTGATATACGTTTTGTCGTTCACTTTTATACCAGTGTCAGCTTTTATCAACGATATCTTTCACACCTCCGTGAATAACAGGTGATCAACAAAGAAACATGCCACGCCTTGCTGTCCTGCGCCATCGGTTCACGGTCCTGCCATGTCTTCTGTGTCCTATTTAATGACTGTCACCATCTCTCATCTATGTGTGTGTGTGTGTGGTATTTTTGGGGGACGGGGGTCTACCTCTATTTCTTATGCTTGGGGTAAGCTGGGTAGGGGGGTCCCAGAAGTAGAACTGCTTTGTAATGCTATCAACTGGTTTTCTCAATGTGTATCCAATCCAACGCCAGCGTTTTCTCCTGACATCTTGTCCTATTGGTATTTGTTTTGTTATTTTCATCCTACTTTTTTCCTTAGTAGTGTGCAGCTGAAGTTAGCGTGCCAGGACCAAGTATGTCGCCTTGGCTGCTGTGAGCCCTTGTTGTTGTAGGATGTCTTTGATGCCTATCCCATCTGCCTCATTGTCTTCCCCGCGCTCTAAACGCAGATCTTCTAGAATTGTAAGCAAGTAGTGGTAATATATCTGGCTCTATTCTCATAAGATGGACAAACCACTTGATTTTCGGTGTCTCTATATACCTGATGTAGGATGTAGTTCCTACAATGTTTTTGATGTCATTGTTATGAACTTTTTTTTGTTATGTCAAGTGATAGTGTGCTTTGTTTGATAAGTGCCTTTTTTCATGACAGTTCGTAACATTTGATTCTTGTTTTGGGGTTCTTAGTTATTGCGTAAGAGACTATTAACAGTCATTTAAATCGTGAACAACCATCTGAAGCGTAACATATAGCGTAGGGATCCAGAAACTCCTTACCTGTAATCGATCTGGTTTATTTTAATCACAATTACTATTGCCACCACAATATATATATATATATATATATATATATATATATATATATATATATATATATATATATATATATATATATATATATATATATATATATATATTACAGGTAAGGAGTTTCTGGATCCCTACGCTATATGTTATATATTAGATTATATATATATATTATATATATATATATATTATATATATATATATATATATATATATATATAATATATATATATATATATTATATATATATATATATATATATATATATATATATATATCTGATAGGGTGGGCGAGATGGTGATGATGATGTTGTGTTATTTGATCACTCTCTTGCACACTCGCAACCGACCCGATTCAACAATAAAACTCTGATTCTTAAGGCAGGGGCTGTATTTATTTTTACAACCCTATCAGTGACATTAAGAGCACACTGAAGCAAACATTAAACAAATAAACCAACAAACCAAACACCAAACAAACAACCAGCCTGTGCTCGATTGCTAATGTGTCATGTCTTTGTTCTTCTGCTACCCACACAGGGCGCCTCGTTTCGTTTTCTCTTGTCTGGACTGAATCTTCAAATAGCTCTGTTTGCCGCTCGCTATCTCTTTTATAAGCCCTAGGTCGAATCACTCAACTTTAGTGCGCTGCGCGGATTAATTTTGCCCCTTAAATAACACTCGCCTTTATTGCTCTATTAGGCACGAAAACACAGATATGGCCCACAACTATCAAATATAACACACGACTATCAAATATAACACACCACAACTAATTCTTAGGCTTTATTATGGCCTAGTCATCAATCTTCTACCGAGTCAGACTCTTCACATCCCAGCGTGCTGCGCGCACATCGAAAATATATGGGCGATAAATATGCCTTGAACATGAAGGGGGCGTCTTTATGGCCCCATCACATATCTTCCTC
Source organism: Oreohelix idahoensis (assembly GCA_024509875.1). Classification (NCBI taxonomy): domain Eukaryota; kingdom Metazoa; phylum Mollusca; class Gastropoda; order Stylommatophora; family Oreohelicidae; genus Oreohelix; species Oreohelix idahoensis. Next base: position 70,584 of record JAMPIV010020386.1, read on the forward strand.
CTGATTTTGTTGTCGTCCCGACAACATCACTACCTCTGGCGCTTCAATTGTAACCTCTCAGATCGTTGGTGCTGCGCATGACTCTTTCTGAGCGGCGATGCTTTGGGCTGAGCTTCTGGAATAGGTACAACCCGGCTGGGGACACTCTTGGTCGTCATGTCCCTCGTTGTCCGTTGTTGGGCTGTCAGCCGCTGTGGTCTAGAAGACTCGCTCACCTGTGCCGCGTCGCTGCCTGCCCGTGACATCTGCCTGTCAGTGCATGCAGCTGTCGACTTTGTAGGGGGATCGCTCTTGACGTGTTTTACACTCATTTTGTGTGGACGGTGGCTTACGTTCCCCACAATCTGCTTTAGATGAGTTTCCTCTTCTGAACCTTGATGTGCGCCCCCTCCTATCTGCTTAGGACGGGTTTCCTCCCCTAGACGACGACCAATTTTCTCGGTTCCCTTAGGGTGACAGTTGTCACGGCCATCTCTTGGTTTACATACTGTAGGCAACCTGGTTGTGGCAGTACGTCTAGGGAAAGAGCTCCTTGAGGGACAGGCGGCTATCAAATGTTCAGTTGACTTGCATTGAAAACATCTCTTCGGAAGAGGGCCTTGAGGGCATTTGGCTGCCATGTGGCCTGAGAACTCTCCACAATTGTAGCACCTCAACTGTGTAGGCTTTCTCTGTGCCATGGGACGCCTCCTACTACCTTTACACTCTTGACCGCCAATGCCGCATACATAAATTGCTTCCATGCCCTGGACCGATGGTTTGCTGTCAAACTCTACTCGTTCATTCCTCGCCAGACTCCGGAATCCCTTTCTGAAGATCTTGGTCTGATGTACGAATACATCAATACCTCCATCATCTGGCGTGATGAACCCCCATCCCCTGTTGACACTATACCACTTGCACATTCCTTTTCGCCTTGTCGGTGCAACTGCGTTTGCTGGTGCTGTCAGCTCACAGCTTTCCTTGACAAAAGCCTGACTCTCACATACAAGAAGGTCTAGTTGAGGTTCCTGCGGACCCACCTCCTCGTCTTGCGTTGACTGTTCCCGCGGTTGGCATGGTGCTCTCTTTCTCTGCACCTCCTCTTGTGCTGGCGAACTGGCCTGTGACAGCTGTGCTAGCTGGGATTTTAGGAGAGATAATTCTGCTTTGAGTGCCTCCTCTTCATTGTGAGCTTCTGCACTTGCTATCTGCACCAGTGTATCAGGCTTTTTACCTTCACATAAAACAGCATATTCCCAAGGCCCCTGACTCACGGCCTGGAAATTCCTGGTCATCTCACTGACTGGTGGTTGCTCGCTGTAGGCTTCTTCTACTATCTTGAGTAACTGCTCAGGGCTGGCCTTGGCTCCGCCACGTATCCGTAATTCCCTAGAGACCATTGGTGTGACATTATTCCAGATAATGTCTAACTTGTTTTCTGCCCAAAAGGGCGCCACCTTCCACGCGGCCTCTACATCTTCCACAAACTCTTGACAAGTGGGACTTGCCTTTCCATCAAATCATCTTACCTCTGGCCCCTTCACGTACACTACCTTCACAGGCGCATTGATCGAAACCATCTTGCTGCAATACCGCACCGCTGGGTGTTTACAATATTTGTTATATTTGTTCGTTTGCTGTTTGCTCGGTGTCACTGTCTGCCTAATCCTGCCGACGACGCCAATTGTGATAAGGTGGGCGAGATGGTGATGATGATGTTGTGATATTTGATCACTCTCTTGCACACTCGCAACCGACCCGATTCAACAATAAAACTCTGATTCTTAAGGCAGGGGCTGTATTTATTTTTACAACCCTATCAGCGACATTAAGAGCACACTGAAGCAAACATTAAACAAATAAACCAACAAACCAAACACAAAACACCAAACAAACACCCAGCCTGTGCTCGATTGCTAATGTGTCATGTCTTTGTTCTTCTGCTACCCACACAGGGCGCCTCGTTTCGTTTTCTCTTGTCTGGACTGAATCTTCAAATAGCTCTGTTTGCCGCTCGCTATCTCTTTTATAAGCCCTAGGTCGAATCACTCAACTTTAGTGCGCTGCGCGGATTAATTTTGCCCCTTAAATAACACTCGCCTTTATTGCTCTATTAGGCACGAAAACACAAATATGGCCCACAACTATCAAATATAACTCACGACTATCAAATATAACACACCACAACTAATTCTTAGGCTTTATTATGGCCTAGTCATCAATCTTCTACCGAGTCGGCTCAAATGGTTAGTGAAGTCAGCGGAGTACACTAAAATGTCATCAAGGTACACTAGTATCAGCTGGAACACTAAATCATGCATACTGCTCTGCATTAATCACTGGAAGGTGCTGGCAGAGTTGGCTAAGCCCATAGGCATCCTGGTGTATTCATAAAGTCCAAAAGGGGCAGTGAAAGCGGTTTTCTTTTGGTCTTTCTCATACATTGCTACTTGATAGTAACCACTTGCCAGATCAAGCGATGAGAATATCTTTGCTCCTCCTAGCGCATCCAGGTACTCATCTACTCGGGGTAGAGGGTAGGCATCCCTCTTCGTCTTGCTATTGAGTGCCTTAAGTCTACGCAGAGTCTAAACCGACATCCTTCTTCCGGACCAAAACTATTGGGGAAGCCCAAGGGCTACAACTCTCCTTGATTATTTGTTTGTCAAGCAATCCTTGTAGGTAATCCTGTACCTCTCTGTAGAAAGCAGGAGGGATTCTCCTGTAAGGCTGCTTAACTGGGGTGTCATCTGTTAATGGGATGGTGTGCGTTACCCTATCAGTGAATCTTACATCTGTCTCATCTGTGGCAAAAAGATCGGCATAGCGTCACACCCAGCCAGTGCTCAATTGCTAACCTGAAACTCAAACAAAGCACTGACTAGTTAAAATCATAATAAATAATTAATGAGAAACACCGTGCTCTCACCTGCCAAACAGTCCGTTCTTCCACGCTACTTGAAACATCCCACTATTGCACACATCCACTCTCATACATGTCTTCCAATGAGACTAGTATGATGTTGTGCATGAGGCTGGCAACGTCACCATGTAAAACAGAACGCTTCCGAAACCACTACTGCAAGAGCATCTGAATGATGTGTGCGGTCTCCATGCGGAGGCCAGCCACACTGGTGGCCATATGCTCCATAAGGAGCGAGAAGAGACATAATTTGTTCCCAAGTGGACCCACGAGCTCTTATAAATTATCCGACACATAACAATAACTAAATTATAATGAAATATGCATAAAATAGAATTAAACAATATGTGCAACCAATACGCTCATTAATGAGAATAAGCTACTACCTCGCAACCGATCCACATCAGTATACGTTCCTGCACTCTGAAGCATGTCGTAAGTGACGACTGGTGCGCCTAGCAGCAAGCGTGTCGTATATGACCACTGATGAGACTGGGAATCTCATCAAATGAAACGCATCGTTACCGAAAAAACCACTGCAATAGCATAAAAATGCTTCTTGTGGGCTTGTGATGGACACTAGCCGCATTGGTGTTTCCATGCTCCGCAAGGAGCAAACAGAGAAACACCTCTGTCTCAAAGTGCCTTACGCACAAAGAAGTGGCATTGCGCTCACCAGAAATCTAAATGACTATCCTCACCTCAAAGTAACCCACTAAAGATATACAGTAGAATTATAATCAATTATCGTGAAATACACTAAATTACCCTTACATCAAAGAATAAAATAAAATTACTCTTGACTTAACAAAACTAGCAAATGTTATAATTAGCCCACTGAGCTCTCAAATAATAAATAGCTTAACATCATTAGGCCTATATCACGTGGTAACTAAAAATGTTATTGCCGCTCACATGCTTCATCTTTACGCACATTTAACATGTGGCCGCCGGCTGCCATTTTGGCACTAGCTAATATTATATAAATTTCAGTCCCTGATATCATCTCTGTCCAGTTCCATGTATGAAATAGGTTCTTTTTATATTCTCACAGCCGTGATCTGTACTTAACACGCCTAGTAAAACTTATCCACACATTATTCTCAATAATCTATCATTTCAAAACTAAATTTAATGTCCTAAAAGAAATCTTCTTATGAAACACATTTATTTATCTATTTCATTAAACACGATACCAAATAGGTGGCAGACCTACATCCCTATATTCTTTCTAACACTATAGACCGAAATGTTGAGGAATCACCTTCTACCTAAATTAACTCACGTGTTCAATGCATCTTCAGATCGACTCTGGTTTCTTTGGGGCTACTGAAGACGAAAAAGGCCTCTGCTGGTCAGCGCACTTCTTTATATAGGCCGCTAGGCCTAATCACTCACGGTGTAGTGCGCGCGCATAGTAATTGGGCCACGCAAATAACACACGCAATGGATGCTCTAGAAGGAACGAAAACACAAATATAAAACACAACTATTTCTAGGCTTTATTGTGGCCCAGTAATATATCTTCCTCTTGAAGATGTTGTGGGAAAAAGGCAGTGAACCACGGAGACAATAGCGATGACAAGATGGCGCTGTTAAACGACAGAAGCCATAACGATTACAAAATGGCGCAGCTACATTATAGTGGTGCACCACTTCACATACCTGGGGTCTACCATCAACGACAAACTCTCTCGGACACAGAAATTGACAGCCGCATTGATAAAGCTGCAGCTACCTTTGCCTGCCTCACAACGCGTGTTTGGGGAAACTCCAAACTCAACAACGAAGACCAAAGCTGTGGCATATAACGCCTGCGTCACCAGCATTACTTCTATATGGCAGCGAGACATGGACTAAGCAAGAAAGAAAGCTCAATACCTTCCATCTGTCACAGGTTGCCTCCCCTGCTTTGCAATAGTGGTCCAACAGTGGCCAAAACTCAAGAGTATCTAATATGGGCCTTCAAAGGTGTCTACATTCACACAAGATTACTCTTGGCAGAGATGTAGATAGAAGGGTAATGACACCCATCACAAGGTAGTTTCACAAGATATTCAGATAAGCTAAAACAATGCTGCCTTGGCTGATCACGTTAATTCTAGAATCTGCCGACAACTTTTGTGAAGAATTAAGCAATGATTAATCTTAGCTCGTTCAGGCCCCCACCTCTGATTTACTCAGTGGAATTCTTATTATTCTGGTATAGCTCTGTTTAGAGTGCGTTTAGTAAATTGACATTTAAAATGACTGAATCGAAGTTAAATTTGTATAATTACAAATAACAGGTTTAATAATCATTTAAGTTTAACAAGGTTTTAGAAAATTAGAATATTGAATTGTACGCAAAAAAAGTTTTCATCACAGTTGTGATGGGAAATATTTGATAAAAGTATAAGAAGTCACTTTTGGCAGGTTATACTGTATAGTTCACTTAGCTGCAAATGGTAGTTTCTTCTCCCGCTGGGGTGATTCTTGGTAGACTGATTACTGCTATCGCTCGTCGCTGGTCAAGAATGTAGGGTGTATCGCGTTCCCAGACGTGTCAGGGAGTGTATACAAAGTTGGTCCCTCATATTAAAGATCAGTCCGCTGTTCCCTCCTTGTTCCAGAGATAGTACCTTCAGCTGGTACCACCACCAATAATATGGTAAAAAGAATTGAAACGAAACGCTCTTGGGGGTAATGCGTTTCCCGACACATACTTATGTGTCCCCTTTCTATTCCATCATCAAATTTAACTCAGAATTTACCCTCGATGAGAATTAAATTTAATCCCTCAGGATAAAACTTCCTTTACATTTAAATTGAATAGCTTTTATAGTTACTTTACATTTAAATGAAAAGGTTAATAGTACAGATAGAATATGTTTACATTTGTATTTGCACTGATTTAAAAGTGTTCACAATATAAATTGAATATGTTTTCATTTATGTTTACACTGATTCGAAAAGTTTGAAACTTCAATTAATTTTAAAGTGAATATGTTAACATCGACATTTATACTGGTTTGAAACGGTAAGTATTATAATTAAAATGTACATCATTTCTTTCATCTTTCCCTCCCTGCTCCATATTGAACTTGGGACTACTGAAGCGTTTAGTTATCCTCAAGAAACTAGCAAGCAATACAACAGCAGGAACACAGACCGCATCATAATAATGTACATTATATGACTTCTTAGATATCATAAACATGCTGTGCATTAGTCAGTGGTAAGCTTTCCCTTTTCCATCAAAGC
>JAMPIV010020387.1:0-274692 GCA_024509875.1 Oreohelix idahoensis
GGCTCCATCCAGTCTCAGTACTTTTTGATTCTGGATGCACACTATTGGGTTCGGCAGTCACTCATGATCTTTCTCATTCTACAGGCAAAGTAGTCAAATGACGTAACCATTGCGGCACCATAGAGAAAATACTCTACGCCGCTATCTTAGGCTTTGCTACTCCTTTCTTCAACAGGAGTGTAACACGCATGTCTTTTGCCGAGATCCGATCGAGAATCGTTAATGTTCATCGGCTCGGCTTCCCGGAGGTCCAACGATGCACTCGGAGCACATTTCCGATTGGGGAAAATCCACAAATATGCAATCTGCCCTAATGCCGTAGTTGTACTTCCCATAGAGCTCAAGCTTCAATATGCTCTCGAAATTCGCCTCTGTTACGCTAATGACGTGCATAACAGACGCTGATCCCTTGGTAATTTTCTCGTGAACTCCGTTTATAAAATCAAAACGAAGAAGAAGATCTGGACTCTTAAGAAATTCGTAGATCACCTCTGTAGTAACGAAAGGTGTCAATCCAAATACAGATTCAAAATTGTAAACTCTTGGATTACAATAGAAGATTGGCGTACTTGTACGTATTGAGTGCAACAAGACTCCCACTCAGTCAAGTCATTCTCAGATTTCTATGGTAACCCATAGGCAATTTGAGAGTTACAATCTTACATACAACTGCACACGACACTCAGTGAGTCTGGTGATCATCAAGGGTTTAATACCGAACAAAGACAAGAGTTTCTTGCGGCCAATCTTTTGTGCACAAAGTAGTGAACAAGGACAATGCGGACATCTCATGTTCGGTTCCTGTCAAAGTCTGTCAAAGAAGTCTAAATCACTTAGGTCCTCGTCATGCTGCGCCCTAATCAGGCTGCAGACTATTCCTATTCGTTCCATGTCACCCAGAAAATGGCCGATAGACCATCATCTGGTCCAATTACACAGCTCAAAATCTGACTAGAGGACATCAGTTTATTATCTAACGTACGTGTTAAGGACATGTGGCGCACACGTTTGGCCAGAGGAGCTAATCCCTCTACAACGAGCAGTTACTATACCGCTGACGATTGCCAGAGATGCTGTCTTATGATAAACATATTATCTCGGCTTGGATTCCCCCGGAGACAAGCATAATCATTCAGATCATAGTAGCAACCCAAACTGATATCGGATACCATGTCTCAAGTCTAATGTCTCACTCTCCCGAGTCGAGAGATCATAGCAGTTGGAGTAGCAACTATCATCCCTATGTTCCATGCGGATGGACGAGCGACTAAATAAACCACTAATAGAACTTATTATGGGCAGATAAACTGAAGGATCCATCCTCAAGATTGGGATAGGGTTTTACCCGCGGCCCTCTTCGCGTACAGAGAGGTCCCCAATGGACATAGAGGGGTTTCACCCTTGGTACCTGTCTTTGGCGCGCGACCGCGCGGCCCAATGTCTTTGCTGCATGATCTTATAACAGCTGACAATATTGACGATGACACAAAATCTTCTTACGAGTATGTCATCGCGCTGAGACAAAAGATTATCGAAGCATGCAAATTGGCAACGTCCTCTTCTGAATTTGCTAAGCAGAAGGCAAGACAATTTGCTAATAAGAAGAGAACTTTACGACAACTTTGTCCTGGTGACAAAGCATTTGTTTTGCTACCTTGTCGTGAAAATAGACTCCTTATTAGTTGGATAGGTCCGTACGATATAATATCGAAAATTTCAGATGTTGACTACATCGTCGATATTAACGGGAAGCATAAAACCTTCCACATCAATATGCTTACGGAGTTCCATGAACGTCCTGACTATCTACAGCCTATTTTCCAGGCAACGGACGATTCTCATGTCAAACATGGTCATTACTCATCACTGTCTGTAATACAGGATGAGGAAACAAGTTTTTCGGATGTTAATCTCCCGCTTCCAATGATCCCACTTCATTTTAGTGAATCATGGAAAGACGTTACTGTTTCTCCTGATTTGTCTCTAGGAGAACGGCGACAAGTTTCGTCTATGTTACAAACATTTCAGGATGTCCTCACTGACATCCCTGGACAAACTCATGTCATTGAGCATGACATTGTTCTAACTGAACATACTCCAATTAGGGTTAGGCCTTATCCAATCCCTATACATTTCCAAACACAGGTTGAAAAGGAGTTGGATGAAATGATAGATTTACAAATAATCGAACCATCCACTTCTGCATATTCTTCGCCGATGGTTATTGTTCGAAAAAAAGACAATAACATACGTCTTTGCGTTGACTATCGCAAATTGAATCAAGTTTACGAAGTTCGATGCTGAACCTATGCTTTTACTAGAAGAGTTACTTACTCGTCTTTCTAAATCGCATTTTTTCACTAAACTTGATTTGTCTAAAGGATATTGGCAAGTTCCATTATCCGAACGCCGCCAAACCTCTTACCGCTTTCTCTACTCCCAGAGGCCTTTTCCAATGGAATTTTATGCCTTTCGGCCTTATGAACGCACCAGCTACATTTGTACGCATGATGCGTCGAATCCTATCGTATCGGTCAGATGTCATTGCTTATCTAGACGACATCTGTCTTTTCAGCGATACTTGGGAAGATCACTATTCGGGATTAGTTGAATTATTATCAACTCTGCGTGAGTATAACCTGACAGCAAAACCATCTAAAGCTTGTATTGGCTTTAGCGAAATTGCTTTCTTAGGCCATCGAGTAGGTCACGGTTTCTTGAAGACAGAAGACCATAATATCACTAAGATACTTAACATCTCTATCCCTAGGACTAAAAAAGCAAGTGCGAAGTCTTTTAGGTCTCATACAATTTTATGGACGTTTCATTCCGAATCTGTCCTCTATCATGGCACCTCTCTCTACACTATTAAAGAAAGGGTCGCCTAACATGGTTCACTGGTCTCATGAATGCCAATCTTCACTAGAGAAGATCAAAACTATGTTTTCATCACCACCTATTTTAGTGTTGCCTACAACAGATAAGACATTTGTTCTTCGTAGTGACGCTTCATCCACTGGGATTGGAGCGGCACTAATGCAAGAGTACTCTGGAACTCTGCATCCTGTAATGTACATATCCAGAAAACTTAATGCTGCAGAAAGGAATTACTCGGTTTTAGACCGTGAATTATTGGCAATGGTTTGGTCAATTCTCAAACTCCAAAGATTCCTTCTGGGCGCGCATTTCGTAGTGGAAACTGACCAAAAAGCTCTTACGGCTATCCAAAGTAAAAACTTGAAGAGCTCGAGATCAACTCGATACGCAATCGCTCTTCAACCTTTTTCATTTTTCGGTACGAGCTATCCGTGGTTCAGAAAATGTGATGGCGGACATTCTGTCCAGATGCCCACATGATGCCACTTAACTGTTAAATATTGGATCTTTTTAATATGTATAACTTTACAACAGTTATTTTTTGTTTCTTTACTAAGATACACATTTGTAATTTAATAATAGAATGATGGTATCGCTACTTAGCGGTTTATTGATGTTAATTCACCGCTGTTCTTTGATGATTGTTTCTTCATAAATCATAAATTTAAGATTATAGTGTGAATTTTTTGGTATGCATTGTATAATTACCAGAATTGTATTATACGTACATCACACCTTCCTGGAAACATTTATTCGTAGGGAAACAATTTCTCTCAGATTTTGAGATATATATTCTCACCAGTCATATTAGGAATTATAGTTATTCCTGATATTTTCATCTGCGCAGTATTCTTGCGTTGTGAGCCTATTCTACGGTGCTCCTAGATGTATTTAAAAAAAAAAAAATTTTTTTTTTTTTTTTTCCCGGGAGGTGTGGTAAGACTGTAAAGGGCAATTTTTACTATCTTGCAATATAATACATTTATATTCTTATTATGTTCGCAAATATTTTGGAAGCAAAGTATTTCCTTTTTAAGTGCTTAAGGAAAAGTCATTTTTGGGTTGCTTCCCTTGAAAATAGTTCTGTCATCTTCGATCGGACTCCGCAGACGACTCTAGGCCTACTGCGATTTATTCTGTGGCTGGGTAGGAATAGATTGTTCTTGCTTCAGTATATCTATGGCCTGAATTTATACGTAGTGTTTGTATGAGTAGGACGAGTCTGTCTTATATATGGATATCTTTGCATTTCTAAGTCGAACTAATTTGGTTGTCGCTAGAAAAGGTCAAAGGCTATGCAGCGGAAGTATCGCTAGCAAAAGGGGTGTGATCCATGGCTGTCATCCTGTGAGGATGCCGAGTTTTGTTGTAGCAGGCTTTTTGCCGAAATAGTGATCTATAAATGGATGGGGAAAAGTGATAATCATTTAGACATGTTGTATGTACTTTACCCCAGTGTTTATTCTCTTTTGCCAAGGAATGGCAAAGTTATATTTCGCATAAAAAGGTAAAACCACAATTTATTATGAACTTGGGCTTCGCCATCGTTGTTGATAAGCAGATGCACAGTGGTACTTTTAAAAAGAATATCCATTCAAAGGAAGAAGACATTCCTATGTATCAGCACTGGATTGTATGATATTATTCAATTACCTCTATGAGAGAACCTATGAAGAAATGAGGACATTTAATGAATGACTAATTTTGGTCTATATTCTATAGTGAGTGAAGCTCACGAGAGAGAGAACAGCCATGTTGAAATTCATATACTTTGTATTTATCGAGTGAGAAAAAGGGATGCCTGTACTATCGCTCGATGAACCAAGAGATCACTGCTACATGTGAGAACCCATGTCTGGGATTCCTATATTATGAAATATATATATATTGAACTTTACGTGAAGGAATATTCGCTAGACGAGGTTAGGTCTAGGAGCCTTCCTATGTATTGGTTATGGTCTGACGTGCCCAGTCAGTAAAGCCAGATGATTTACATGATGGAACGCTGAATGCTTATTTACGAATGCTCCATTATGATATTTGCCAAGCATGAATGCTAACTTAAGATGATATTCCTGTGATCAACATTATGCTGTCTATGTCGACATTTGTTCCTGTAACCATACACGTACTGTCCAAGTGTGCGTCCCATTAAATGTTATAAAAAGACCACCGTAGTTCCAGTACTTCTTGAATTCGAACAGTGTGAGTATGAGTGATGTACTACCAACCTGTCAACTCTATCGAATCATTCTACCATTCGCGTACTGACATTCACATACACACTCATTGTTTACACTCACATTCTTGTCGGAGCCTCATCACGTTCCAGGACAAGATGACCTGTATGACCAAAACTGTGCTGGGTTTGATGAGTTGACAATCGTTACACTTTACTACACCAGTCCCAACATCTACATTTATCCACTGGTGGACATTCACATCATTTAGCAAATAAAGCATGATTCAACAACTAGTAGCCAGTATGAGTTAACAACTACACAAAGAAAGAGTTTAACAACTGGTGTGCCAGCTTCCTGGGTCAACCTGCACAGTGACCATATTGAGAAGTAAACTACTGTGACCAGACGTTCCTTGGGGTCTGTTACGACACACAAATACATCAGCAGTACAACTCTACAGTGATGTCAGCGTGACCTGTCCTGTCGAGAGTATGCAGTAACTAGGTCAGGGTTTGTTGACATTTGGTTCATTGGACATTTGCCATACAACTGACAGTGTTACACAGCAAGCTTGGTTGAAACATAGAACATTACACATCAGGACTGGAGAATATTTGACAGTGTTTGCGAAAGAAAATGTTATTGAACTGAGAAGTCCTACATTGATTGTTATCATTCAAATCAACGATGGAGCTTCTATTTCTGTGTTGAATTTAAAATAATTAGACCAGAAAGTATTTGTTTAATAAAGTACCACAGTACTGTACTATTAGGCAGTGTAACTGAGCCTTCATTCCAACACATTCTTTCTGCAACACTCTATTTACATCATATTGCCATACTATTTATGCATTTATGTATTTATGTTTAACTATTTATATGTGATATTTGTTTGTATCCAGCGGGTTGTTGTTTCGGTTGGGCGGTGTCACACAGCAGAGTATCCCACGTAATAGAGGGTCTGATGTGTGCGTTTCTATAGGTGCAATTTTCTTCATTGGAAATTTGCTGCGACAGCTGTTGCTATTAGTGTTAGCTGTGAAGTCTGTACTCATTGTTGTTTTTGTAATATTCCTCTGTTCTTTAGTTTGTTTTGATTTGTTTGTAATTTGTTGGTCTACCCTATTCTATCTTTCAGTTCTATTCTCAATTTATATTTATATACTGTGGCGTTATTTGTATTTGTTATCCTCTTGCGGTTTATCTTTTATTGTTTTTCCCATTTGATTTATTTCATTTCCGCAAATGTTTTCATGTTTTTCTGTATAACTGTTTTGTTTTGTGCCTGATCGACATACACTATTTAAAATATAGTTGATCATATAAATTGATGTACAAGAATCAACTCATAGTTAATTGCTATTACTAAAGGTACACAGTTGATGATATAAAACACTATTTCTGGTGCACTGCACTTATATTATAGAAAGAACCAGCAACTTATAGCTGTTATTATATAAGGATTTATACAAGACCTTTGTAAGGCTTGTTTCCCACAGTGATTGGGATAGTTAAGTACTATTTTTCACAGGTTACAAAGTTATCATACAAAGTCTTTGATTAAGACTAAGAAAGTAAATTTATTTACTTTTGCAAATTACTGATCTTATTAGACAAGATGTCTACCTTGGATTATTTTATCACACAAGGCAGGGCTCTTGATAAGACTGGTCAGCAGTTAGAAGAATGGGCAGTTGCTCAATATGACAAAGCATTGGCTGCTGAAGAAAGAAAAGCATTGATTGAAGAAAAGAAATTAGAAGCTGAGGAAAGAAAATTACAAAGAGAGGATGAACAAAAGAAATTGCAGATACAGACTGATGAAAAAAGATTCCAGATGGAAATGGAAAAAGAGAAAAGAAAAGATGAGGCTGCTGCTGAAGAGAAAAAATTACAAGCTGCTACAGAAGAGAGAAGATTACAAGCTGAAGCTCAAGAAAAAAAAGCAATAAGAGAACATGAACACCAAAAAGAACTTTTAGCATTTGAGTTAGAAAAGTTAAAGTTAACAAACATAAGTAATGTTAATCAAGCATCTAGTGGTAATGGTAACCCTTTACTTACAAGGTCAAGGTACCAGCGTTCAACCCTTCCAGTGATGACATAACATTCTGGCTAAACAGATTTGAACGCTCGTGTCGAGCACATAATGTGGACAAATCACAATATGCTAACCAGTTATCAAAAAATCTGAAAGGTGATTCTCTGACTAGTTTAAGTTTGGTTGAAGAGGCTGACAAAGATAACTATGATGTTATTAGGGCAGCCTTGTTAAGGAAGTATCAGTTGTCTGAAGAGGGTTATCGGAAGTTGTTTAAGACAATGGTGCCTGAGGCAGGTGTAGAATTCTCAGAATTCATTGCAAGGACACGACTTACATTTGATCGTTGGATTGAGCTATCCAAAACAGAAAAGACTTATGAAGCCCTTATGGACTTGATACTCAGAGACAAGATTATGTCAAGTATAAATAAACCTTTCCTCGAATTCTTACATGAGCGTAAACCTAAGTCTCTAAAAGAAATGGAACAGTATTGTACCCAATACGTCACTGCACATCCGGACGTAGCTATTAGCAACAGTAAGGTTAAAGAAGGTATGCCAGTTGCTTCTGCAACACCATACAATCCTAATCACTCTCACAAATTCCAAGGACCTCAAAATAGGTTTAATAAAAAAGGTAACTATTACAGTTATCAGAACCAATGTAACCAATCATTTCAGGGTTCTTCTTCGAATACCTGGAGAAGAGCTGACAGCCCTCGATTCAGGGGTGGTCATAATTACAGGAACTTTCGCAAAGGAAGTCATTCTAGAAACTATCCAAGTTTTCCTTCATGGAGACAACAGGATCATAATTACCGAGATACTCATTATAATGAATATGATGATAGTAACCAAAGGAGCTATGATTCAAACCCGAGTAGGGGTTATAATGGTGGAAACAATGATAAGTACAGAGGCAATAATAACAGAGGTAGAGCACAATTCAAAAAAAACATAAAGCTCATTACCAGGCGAACTCTGCACAACAAGAATCACACGAAGCCTATAAACAAAATAAAGATAATGATGACTCTAATAATATGGCATGTGCCGCTTTTGATTTTGGGAGAGCATCTCAGTGCCCCCAATGCAAAACATTATTTGAGCCAACCACAGTGTCTACTTTAAGCTGTGGCCATCCTCTTCCCGCTCTTCCTGCGTCAATCGCGCATGATGGGAGAGGTTCTCTTGTCTTACACAAAGGTTTAGTAAATGACAATCCAGTCTCAGTACTTTTTGATTCTGGATGCACAACTATTGGGGCTAGGCAGTCACTCATAGATCCTTCTCATTCTACAGGCAAAGTAGTCAAATGCGTAACATTTGGCGGCACCATAGAGAAATACTCTACCGCTATCATTAGGATTGCTACTCCTTTCTTCACAGGAGATGTACACGCATGTCTTTTGCCGGATCCGATCGCTGATCTTATCATCGGTCGCATTCACGGAGTCCAAGAATGCACTCCGGAGCAAATTTCCGTTTGGGAAAATCAAAATATGCAATCTGCTAATGCAGTAGTCACTAGAGCTCAAGCTCTCAATATGCCTGAAACTTCATCTGTTGAAGATAATGAAGTGCATAACCAAGATGATCCCTTGGTAATTTCTCGTGACTCGTTTATAAAACAACAAGAAGAAGATCCGACTCTTAAGAAATTCTTCACTCTTGTAACAAAAGGTGATCCGAATAAAGATTCAAATTGTAAATCTTGGATTACAATGAAGAATGGCGTACTTGTACGTATGGTGCAAGACTCCACTAAGTCAAGTCATTCTCAGATTCTTGTACCCAAGAATTTGAGAGTTAAGATCTTACAACATGCACACGACTCTCAGTGTGCTGGTCACATGGGTTTTTTTTCCCGTACTAAGTCAAGAGTTCTTGCGGCTTTCTTTTGGCCTTTTGTGAACAAGGACATACGGATCTATTGTCGATCCTGTAAAGTATGTCAAGAAGTCAAATCCAAAGGTCCTCGTCATGCTGCGCCTATTCAGGCTGCAGATATTCCTATTCGTCCATTCCAGAAAATGGCGATAGACATCATTGGTCCATTCAAGATCAAATCTGCTAGAGGACATCAGTTTATCTTAACGTGTGTAGACATGTGCACACGTTGGCCAGAGGCTATCCCTCTAAAGAGCATTACTACCGCTGACATTGCAGATGCTCTTTGGCTTATATTTTCTCGGCTGGGATTCCCCGGAGAAATATTATCAGATCATGGCACCCAACTGATATCGGATACCATGTCTCAAGTAATGTCTACTCTACAGATAGAGAGATCTTTGAGTAGCATCTATCATCCTATGTCCAATGGGATGGTCGAGCGACTAAATAGAACACTTAAGAACTTATTAGGGAAGATAACTGAGGATCATCCTCAAGATTGGGATAGGGTTTTACCCGCGGCCCTCTTCGCGTACAGAGAGGTCCCCAATGAACATACAGGATTTTCGCCCTTTGAACTTGTCTTTGGCGCGCGACCGCGCGGCCCAATGTCTTTGCTGCATGATCTTATAACAGCTGACAATATTGACGATGACACAAAATCTTCTTACGAGTATGTCATCGCGCTGAGACAAAAGATTATCGAAGCATGCAAATTGGCAACGTCCTCTTCTGAATTTGCTAAGCAGAAGGCAAGACAATTTGCTAATAAGAAGAGAACTTTACGACAACTTTGTCCTGGTGACAAAGCATTTGTTTTGCTACCTTGTCGTGAAAATAGACTCCTTATTAGTTGGAAAGGTCCGTACGATATAATATCGAAAATTTCAGATGTTGACTACATCGTCGATATTAACGGGAAGCATAAAACCTTCCACATCAATATGCTTACGGAGTTCCATGAACGTCCTGACTATCTACAGCCTATTTTCCAGGCAACGGACGATTCTCATGTCAAACATGGTCATTACTCATCACTGTCTGTAATACAGGATGAGGAAACAAGTTTTTCGGATGTTAATCTCCCGCTTCCAATGATCCCACTTCATTCTAGTGAATCATGGAAAGACGTTACTGTTTCTCCTGATTTGTCTCTAGGAGAACGGCGACAAGTTTCGTCTATGTTACAAACATTTCAGGATGTCCTCACTGACATCCCTGGACAAACTCATGTCATTGAGCATGACATTGTTCTAACTGAACATACTCCAATTAGGGTTAGGCCTTATCCTATCCCTATACATTTCCAAACACAGGTTGAAAAGGAGTTGGATGAAATGATAGATTTACAAATAATCGAACCATCCACTTCTGCATATTCTTCGCCGATGGTTATTGTTCGAAAAAAAGACAATAACATACGTCTTTGCGTTGACTATCGCAAATTGAATCAAGTTACGAAGTTCGATGCTGAACCTATGCCTTTACTAGAAGAGTTACTTACTCGTCTTTCTAAATCGCATTTTTTCACTAAACTTGATTTGTCTAAAGGATATTGGCAAGTTCCATTATCCGAACGCGCCAAACCTCTTACCGCTTTCTCTACTCCCAGAGGCCTTTTCCAATGGAATTTTATGCCTTTCGGCCTTATGAACGCACCAGCTACATTTGTACGCATGATGCGTCGAATCCTATCGTATCGGTCAGATGTCATTGCTTATCTAGACGACATCTGTCTTTTCAGCGATACTTGGGAAGATCACTATTCAGGATTAGTTGAATTATTATCAACTCTGCGTGAGTATAACCTGACAGCAAAACCATCTAAAGCTTGTATTGGCTTTAGCGAAATTGCTTTCTTAGGCCATCGAGTAGGTCACGGTTTCTTGAAGACAGAAGACCATAATATCACTAAGATACTTAACATCTCTATCCCTAGGACTAAAAAGCAAGTGCGAAGTCTTTTAGGTCTCATACAATTTTATGGACGTTTCATTCCGAATCTGTCCTCTATCATGGCACCTCTCTCTACACTATTAAAGAAAGGGTCGCCTAACATGGTTCACTGGTCTCATGAATGCCAATCTTCACTAGAGAAGATCAAAACTATGTTTTCATCACCACCTATTTTAGTGTTACCTACAACAGATAAGACATTTGTTCTTCGTAGTGACGCTTCATCCACTGGGATTGGAGCGGCACTAATGCAAGAGTACTCTGGAACTCTGCATCCTGTAATGTACATATCCAGAAAACTTAATGCTGCAGAAAGGAATTACTCGGTTTTAGACCGTGAATTATTGGCAATGGTTTGGTCAATTCTCAAACTCCAAAGATTCCTTCTGGGCGCGCATTTCGTAGTGGAAACTGACCAAAAAGCTCTTACGGCTATCCAAAGTAAAAACTTGAAGAGCTCGAGATCAACTCGATACGCAATCGCTCTTCAACCTTTTCATTTTTTCGGTACGAGCTATCCGTGGTTCAGAAAATGTGATGGCGGACATTCTGTCCAGATGCCCACATGATGCCACTTAACTGTTAAATATTGGATCTTTTTAATATGTATAACTTTACAACAGTTATTTTTTGTTTCTTTACTAAGATACACATTTGTAATTTAATAATAGAATGATGGTATCGCTACTTAGCGGTTTATTGATGTTAATTCACCGCTGTTCTTTGATGATTGTTTCTTCATAAATCATAAATTTAAGATTGTAGTGTGAATTTTTGGTATGCATTGTATAATTACCAGAATTGTATTATACGTACATCACACCTTCCTGGAAACATTTATTCGTAGGGAAACAATTTCTCTCAGATTTTGAGATATATATTCTCACCAGTCGTATTAGGAATTATAGTTATTCCTGATATTTTCATCTGCGCAGTATTCTTGCGTTGTGAGCCTATTCTACGGTGCTCCTAGATGTATTTAAAAAAAAAATTTTATTTTTTTTTTTCCCGGGAGGTGTGGTAAGACTGTAAAGGGCAATTTTTTACTATCTTGCAATATAATACATTTATATTCTTATTATGTTCGCAAATATTTTGGAAGCAAAGTATTTCCTTTTTAAGTGCTTAAGGAGAAGTCATTTTTGGGTTGCTTCCCTTGAAAATAGTTCTGTCATCTTCGATCGGACTCCGCAGACGACTCTAGGCCTACTGCGATTTATTCTGTGGCTGGGTAGGAATAGATTGTTCTTGCTTCAGTATATCTATGGCCTGAATTTATACGTAGTGTTTGTATGAGTAGGACGAGTCTGTCTTATATATGGATATCTTTGCATTTCTAAGTCGAACTAATTTTGGTGTCGCTAGAAAAGGTCAAAGGCTATGCAGCGGAAGTATCGCTAGCAAAGGGGTGTGATCCATGGCTGTCATCCTGTGAGGATGCCGAGTTTTGTTGTAGCAGGCTTTTTGCCGAAATAGTGATCTATATATGGATGGGGAAAAGTGATAATCATTTAGACATGTTGTATGTACTTTACCCCAGTGTTTATTCTCTTTTGCCAAGGAATGGCAAAGTTATATTTCGCATAAAAAGGTAAAACCACAATTTATTATGAACTTGGGCTTCGCCATCGTTGTTGATAAGCAGATGCACAGTGGTACTTTTAAAAAGAATATCCATTCAAAGGAAGAAGACATTCCTATGTATCAGCACTGGATTGTATGATATTATTCAATTACCTCTATGAGAGAACCTATGAAGAAATGAGGACATTTAATGAATGACTAATTTTGGTCTATATTCTATAGTGAGTGAAGCTCACGAGAGAGAGAACAGCCATGTTGAAATTCATATACTTTGTATTTATCGAGTGAGAAAAAAGGGATGCCTGTACTATCGCTCGATGAACCAAGAGATCACTGCTACATGTGAGAACCCATGTCTGGGATTCCTATATTATGAAATATATATATATTGAACTTTACGTGAAGGAATATTCGCTAGACGAGGTTAGGTCTAGGAGCCTTCCTATGTATTGGTTATGGTCTGACGTGCCCAGTCAGTAAAGCCAGATGATTTACATGATGGAACGCTGAATGCTTATTTACGAATGCTCCATTATGATATTTGCCAAGCATGAATGCTAACTTAAGATGATATTCCTGTGATCAACATTATGCTGTCTATGTCGACATTTGTTCCTGTAACCATACACGTACTGTCCAAGTGTGCGTCCCATTAAATGTTATAAAAAGATCACCGTAGTTCCAGTACTTCTTGAATTCGAACAGTGTGAGTATGAGTGATGTACTACCAACCTGTCAACTCTATCGAATCATTCTACCATTCGCGTACTGACATTCAGATACACACTCATTGTTTACACTCACATTCTTGTCGGAGCCTCATCACGTTCCAGGACAAGATGACCTGTATGACCAAAACTGTGCTGGGTTTGATGAGTTGACAATCGTTACACTTTACTACACCAGTCCCAACATCTACATTTATCCACTGGTGGACATTCACATCATTTAGCAAATAAAGCATGATTCAACAACTAGTAGCCAGTATGAGTTAACAACTACACAAAGCAAAAGTTATCACTGTGTGGTTGTAAGCTTGAGTCCTGCTGTAATGTATGGATGTGGTGATTGTGCGTGATGAAAGAGGGAATGTCTTGTATGCAGCAGCCAATTGGAAAGTCTTGGATATGATACAGATAGAAAGAAGTAGCTGGAATGGCTTCGACAAAATATTTTGTGTTTGGTCTGTTTAACTGTGCTTGTGTGACAATATCGCTGTCGTGTAACTGTGAGAGAAAAGCTTTGAAATCTGTAATGTTGTTGACTAGGTGTGGCTGATCTAAGACGACCGTGTTATTATGGGAAGAGTGAAAAAATCTTCGATCGCCTGTTTCTCTGTGCCTCAAAACGATGTGGAAACTGTAGTTTATTTTGAATCTTTTTGTTTGTTGTGTGAAGACAGGGAGCAAGAGACGGTCCCAGTCCATATTTTCTGTTGGTCTGTGGAAAAAAGTGAAAGTTGATAAATATTTATGTTTATTGGAGTGTGTTTTGATGGCTTGCCAGTTGTCAGTGTAGATTTGTTTTATGTCATCCTGTAGGTCTTCTAAAGAGTCTTCTTCTGACGACAAGCGGGGTTTTTTGATATGGGTTTGGTGGGTATTGGTCATGGGGCGTTTTTTGGTCTGACCTGCAGCATTTAAAGAGGAGGAGGTTGGGGTGGGGCTTGATGAAGAGGGGTCTGTTCTCGTCAAGTTTGTGGTGCCTGCTGCAGCAGGTGATGTCTTTGTGCCTGATGCTTGGTGCGTCGATGTTGTGGTCCCTGCTGGTAATGTCTGTTGGTGCGCCGTTGATGATTCGGCGCCTGCTGGGTATGAGGTCGAAAGTTGGTTAGGGGTGGGGTGTTGTTGTGTTATATGAGTCCGCAAGCTGGTGCCTCGGGTGAATTGTTTGTTACAAATGTCACAACTAAAACGAGGCATAGCGTGCACTGTTTTGATGTGCTGTGTTAAATTATCATGTCGGTTAAATGTCTTTCCACAGCGGGTACACAAATTGTTCTTCACCGCTGCAGTGGTGGTCCCCGCTGGGGTGTCTATACCGAGTCTTCGTGCAGTGGTGGTCCCCACTGATGTGTTTGTAGCGCCCGCCGGTGCAGTGGTGCTCCCCACTGATGTGTTTGTAGCGCCCGCCGGTGCAGTGGTGGTCCCCACTGATGTGTTTGTAGCGGCTCCCGGTGCAGTGGTGGTCCCAACTGAGGGGTTTATAGCGGTCCCCGGTGCGGTGGCTTCCACTGTGAGGGATCTTGGTGCACCGGGTCCATGAACACTCTCAATATGTTGTTGGAGTGTCTCAGGTCCTGGAAAGTTATGAGGACAGACACGACAGGAGTGTGTCGGTTCAGCATGCACTGTCTGCATATGTCTCGTGAGATCGCGGGCCCGAGTAAAAGATTTATTACATTGTCCACAAGTGTAGCGACAGTTCTTTCTCTCTCTCTGTCTTTCTTTCTTTCTCTCTCTCTCTCTCTCTCTCTCTCTCTCTATTTAACTGATTGTTACATATATGTTGTTGTATTTATTTTATATGTGAGTAATGTGTTTTCGTTTCTACTTCACAGATGTCAGCAATTCAAAACAAGAACTGTCGCTACACTTGTGGACAATGTAATAAATCTTTTACTCGGGCCCGCGATCTCACGAGACATATGCAGACAGTACATGCTGAACCGACACACTCCTGTCGTGTCTGTCCTCATAACTTTCCAGGACCTGAGGCACTCCAACAACATATTGAGAGTGTTCATGGACCCGGTGCACCAAGATCCCTCACAGTGGAAGCCACCGCACCGGGGACCGCTATAAACCCCTCAGTTGGGACCACCACAGCACCGGGGGGCGCTAGAAACACATCAGTGGGGACCACCACTGCACCGGCGGGCGCTACAAACACATCAGTGGGGAGCACCACTGCACCGGCGGGCGCTACAAACACATCAGTGGGGACCACCACTGCACGAAGACTCGGTATAGACACCCCAGCGGGGACCACCACTGCAGCGGTGAAGAACAATTTGTGTACCCGCTGTGGAAAGACATTTAACCGACATGATAATTTAACACAGCACATCAAAACAGTGCACGCTATGCCTCGTTTTAGTTGTGACATTTGTAACAAACAATTCACCCGAGGCACCAGCTTGCGGACCCATATAACACAACAACACCCCACCCCTAACCAGCTTTCGATACAGAACCCACCAGGCGACGAATCATCAACGGCGCACCAACAGACATCACCAGCAGACACCACAACATCGACGCACCAAGCATCAGGCACAAAGACATCACCTGCTGCAGCAGGGACCACAGACTCGACGAGAACAGATCCCTCTTCATCAAGCCCCACCCCAACCTCCTCCTCTTTAAATGCTGCAGGTCAGACCAAAAAACGCCCCATGACCAATACCCACTAAACCCATATCAAAAGACCCCGCTTGTCGTCAGAAGAAGACTCTTTAGAAGACCTACAGGATGACATAAAACAAATCTACACTGACAACTGGCAAGCCATCAAAACACACTCCAATAAACATAAATATTTATCAACTTTCACTTTTTTCCACAGACCAACAGAAAATATGGACTGGGACCGTCTCTTGCTCCCTGTCTTCACACAACAAACAAAAAGATTCAAAATAAACTACAGTTTCCACATCGTTTTGAGGCACAGAGAAACAGGCGATCTAAAATGTTTTCACTCTTCCCATAATAACACGGTCGTCTTAGATCAGCCACACCTAGTCAACAACATTACAGATTTCAAAGCTTTTCTCTCACAGTTACACGACAGCGATATTGTCACACAAGCACAGTTAAACAGACCAAACACAAAATATTTTGTCGAAGCCATTCCAGCGACTTCTTTCTATCTGTACCATATCCAAGACTTTCCTATTGGCTGCTGCATACAAGACATTCCCTCTTTCATCACGCACAATCACCACATCCATACATTACAGCAGGACTCAAGCTTACAACCATACAGTGATAACTTTTGCTTTTTTAGATGTCTAGCCGTTTTTAGGGGTGGTGCCGTTAAAGACGTTAGAAAACCGACGCGTCGGTTAGTCGAACAGTGGCAAACACAGCAGGGACTTAGGTCCCTCATCGATTTCCCCGGGGTTAGTTTAATCGATATGCCCCAATTAGAGATATGTTTTAACGTAAATATTGACATTTTCGAATTTGACGACGAGGAAAACCTGACCCCCACACTTAGAGGTAGCGACACTTTTAAAGATACATTGCGTCTTTTAATGTTTAAGAACCATTTTATGTACATAACATATATCGATAGGGCCAGTAACTCTTTTTCGTGTCCCGATTGCGGTAAGTTGTGGAAGATTTATAAGTTTATGGTGCGCCATGAAAAGCGGTGTACCGGCTCTAAGCGAAGAGAAACATTTAGAGGTGGTGTGTATAATCCCCCAGAGACCATTTGGGACTTAATCGAGGAGGAGGGGATAAATGTAGACACAAAATTCGTCTTCCCTTATAGAGCCACATTTGACTATGAGTGTTTTTTTTTGAGAACACTGTAGTACCCAGTGGTAATGCCACTACCTACACGGCCAAACACGTGCCCCTGTCGTGTTCGGTGACTTCTAACGTCCCCGGTTTTGAAGCCCCCGTGTGTTTTATCACAAAGGGTGATCCACAGGAGTTGGTCAATACGATGGCTGACCATCTGCTCAAAATTGCCGCGGCTTCTTATGAGATTCTGCGTGCGTATTTTGACGGTGTTTGTATGCAACTCGAGGCTTTAGAGACGATCGGTAATTCAGACGGGCTCCTTGCTAGATTAGAGGGTTATTTGGGGCAGCTACCCGTATTAGGTTTCAATTCGGGCAAGTACGACGTGAACGTAATCAAACCGTATCTCATCCGATATTTCATGGGGGAAGACTTCAAATTTTTAGTGAAGAGAAATAATAATTTTATGTATATTGCCACTAGCGACTTAAAGTTTTTAGATATAGTCAATTACTTAGCCCCGGGGTTTAGCTATAGCAAATATCTCGCGGCGTACAATGTTAAAGAAACTAAAGGATATTTTTGTTACGAGTACATAACAGATTTAGCAAAGTTAGATGAGACGGCGTTACCACCCCACTCGGCATTTTTTTCCAAACTTAAAAATACTGATATTTCCGCCGATGAGTACGCCGAGTGCCAGAAGGTGTGGGCCGATAACCACATGACCACGTTGCGCGATTTTCTGACGTGGTACAACAATAAAGACGTGGTCTCCTTCCTGGCAGCGTTAGACCGACAAGTTAGTTTTTACGCGCGCCTAGGTGTAGACATGTTTAAAGATGCGATCTCCGTGCCCGGTGTCACGTTAAAGTACCTTTCCAAAACCCTCCCACCCAACGTCATGTTTTCTTTATGCTCGAAGCAGGAGGTAGATTTGCATAACATCTTGCGCCAAAACATCGTCGGGGGACCGTCAATTATTTTTCACAGGTTCCACGAGCAAGGCAAAACCCGCATTAGAGGTGGCAAAACGGTTCAATCCATTAAAGGTTTTGATGCCAACGCCCTTTATTTGTGGGCGTTAATGCAGAAAATGCCAACTGACTTTCCCGTTAGACGATCTAGGGAGGATGGTTTCAAGCACCACAAACTCCACAAATATACCGTGCAGTGCCGCGATTATTTGGCTTGGGTCTCCCACCAAAAAAAAAGTGACCTTAAAAACCCAGTTTAACGGACGTGAGAAGGCGTTGGGTGATATATGCGTTAGGGTAGACGGTTGGGACAGATACTCTCGAACCGCCTACCAGTTCCATGGGTGCCTATTCCACGGCCACCCTAACTGCCCACTAACCGCCGGTCGTGACGTTAACCCAGTCAACAACAAACCATTGGCTGAGTTGTACGCAAAGACGGTGGAAATAAGTTCTTATTTACGGGACGATTGCAGCGTCAAATTGGTAGAAATGTGGGAATGCGAGTGGCAGGCATTGAAGAAAACCGATCCATCAATCCGTCGTTTTCTGAACGCCACCTTCCCGACCCAGAAACCATCTTACACCAAATATCGGTACCCCCTGACAAAAGAAAATATTCTCGCCTCGGTGCTAGACGATAGCTTGTTTGGTCTAGTCGAGTGTGACATCCATGTCCCCGACTCTTTAAAAGACCATTTCTCTGAGATGACGCCCATTTTTAAGAATGTTGACGTCACGAGGGAAGATATTGGGCCTTTCATGCGGGAATACGCCGAGAAACATAAACTCCTGACTACCCCCAGACGGACATTGATCGGGAGTTATGTGGGCAAGAAAATTCTCCTGACGACACCTCTGCTTCGCTGGTACCTGACCAAAGGGTTAGAAGTCACCTGTATCTACCAGGTGCTTGAGTATACACCCGTGACGTGTTTCAAACGGTTTGGGGACACTGTTTCGAACGCGCGTCGACAGGGTGATACTGATCCTGCCTACGCCATTACCAGCGAGACCATGAAACTGTTGGGTAACGCGGCCTACGGCAAGACATTAACCAATAAGGCGAAGCATGTGGATGTCTCGTACACGATGGGCGAGGGTACCTCTGACCAAATAAACTCACCCCGCTTTAGGAAAATGACGTTAGTGACGGACGAGATTTTTGAAGTAGAGAAACTGAAACAGACTATATGTTGGGACCTTCCCGTTCAGATAGGATTTTTCGTCTACCAATACGCTAAATTACGCATGTTAGAATTTTACTACGACTGTCTAGATAAATTTGTAGATAGGTCAGACTTTCAGTTGTGCGAGACGGACACAGACAGCCTTTACTTGGCCCTTAGCGCGAATAACCTAGCGGACGTTGTTAAGCCCGCTTTGCGACAGGAATTTTATAGCTCCTATCACCAGTGGTTCCCCGCCGAGGTATGCCCCGACCATAGACCCGACTTTGTAGCTAGCAAGGGTAAAACGCGCGCCCTTTGTCAGAAATGCCGCGAACAAATATTATTCGACAAGCGGACACCGGGCCTTTTTAAATTAGAATACGAAGGCAGAGGGATGGTTTCCCTCTGTAGCAAGACGTATCACTGTTTTGGCGACTACGACAAAACCACCACCAAAGGCTTGAACAAACACCACAACAAAGTAGACAAACACACTTTCTTAGACGTACTCAACACACAACAGGCACAGGGTGGGAAAAATATCGGGTTCCGTGCACACAAATCCTCCATCTACACATATGAACAACACCGCAACGCCCTATCTTACTTTTACATAAAACGACAGGTACATCCCGACAACATCACCACATCACCCCTCAACATTTAAACTGTCTTCCACTATGTACACACAACACACACCTCTATTTCTTACGACGTGACGACAATGTGACGACTCCCCTCAAGGTCTGGCCTGCAGCTGTGATATTTTTATTGTATATGTTGAACATACATCCTTCCTATATAATTCCTCTTTGTATTATTGTACATATCACTATGAATTATTTATCAACATATCAATGTTTGAAAATGTTAAAAAATACAAACTCTCTTTCATATATAATTGTATATTCATTTGCTAAAAAATTACTGCACAATGTATTATGTTAAAAAATACTATATATGTACTCTTATATATTACCATATATACTCCTGTTTGATAATACAAAAACACTATTCAATATAAAATAAAAACTATATTAACTAAAACGGTTTTTTTGTTACCTATATATCGTCTAATTGTTTGTCTAAATATATGTCTAACTGTTTGTATAACTATTCGTCTAAGTGTTTGTATAACTGTTCGTCTAACTGTTGTAAAATAACTGTTGTAAAATATATATGTCAATAAATGTCGTCTAACTATCGTCTTCCTATTATCTAAATATATATGTATATATCGTCTAACTATCGTCTTCCTATTATCTAAAAATATCCTATTATCTAAAAGTCTAACTATTATCCTCTTCTTGTTATCTCAAGTCCGCCATCTTGCAACATTTTCCTTATATAAAAAAATATACCCCTCTTCTTGTTATCTTAAGTCCGCCATCTTGCCACATTTTCCTTATATAAAAAAATATACCCCTCTTCTTGTTATCTCAAGTCCGCCATCTTGCCCCTCCTCTTCTTGTTATCTAAAAATACCTCTAAAAATAACCTCCCCTTGTTAGCTCAAGTCCGCCATCTTGCGCCTGCAGATTGCGCTTATATAAAAGTCATGCGCCTGCAGAATTTTTGCTATATAAAAGTCACGCGCCTGCAGGCGCGCCTGCAGCGCGCCTGCAGAAACCGCCTCGTTTGGTACATTCCCTACTACTATAGTACCTATCAACGCTGACCGGGCTAGCAGTCCTTTTCAGGACTTCTTCATGCTAGCTGATAGAAGCTAGTAGTCCTTTTAAGGGTTTAGAGTTTATCAACACATCGCTTCAGTTAACAGAATTCCGTTATTTTTGACAGACAAATTGCGCTCTGATATAACCAATTAGGTTGAAAGGCAAGCGCCTCGCCACAAGAAGGTAAAACCCACAAACTAAACAAAAAACTGGACCTCAAGGAGGAATTCTGCACCAAGCAGTCACATCCTCTTGCAGCGTTAGTTTTTGTGGCAATTTGTTTTGCATGATGAGGTTGCTAGCACAATGTACTACCTCACATTAGTTGCCTTGCGCTTCTTCTTCTTCTTCTGCGTTCGTCCTGAAAAGGACGATTGTTATGTTGTGTCGCCGTTTACAGCAAAGCTGCGATATTTGCGCCTTTCGGTCCGACACATCCGGTTTCAGCATGGCATTTTGGGACCGGGTTAGCCTTTCCTCTTCGATCCCTACTCTCTCAGCCAGACTGCAGTGATGCAGCCTGCTTCCAGGACCACCACTTTAAGGTAGAGTAGGGTCTTGGTCAGCTCTGGTTAGCTGACCCTAACGCAAGCAGTCAAGCTATGGGTCGCTGACTGCATTTATCACTGTTGCTGCGTAGTCGCATTGTACGACATGCCTGAGTCTAGAATACAATGGATAGCTAGAAATGATAATGTCCTTAAGGAAGCCGCCTTTCCCGAAAGGAAGCTTTTCATCCACATTAGAAGGACGCAATACACTTTATTTTAGCATGTTACGAACATAGAAAAGCTGGGGTCTATAGTGACAGCAGGAAAAGTTAAAGGGCAAAGAGACAGAGGGACAACAAACAGAAAAGAAACTATAAAGTTTCGCATGAATCCATCATCATCATCGCATTAAAGTATGAAACTTGAAAACAAACAAGAAGATGACAGAATGATAGCTGGTTGTTGAGGCCAATCGGAAAATGTCCAGCATTCTATTGCGACTGTCGCTTCTTCTTCAGCGTTTTTTGCAGCTGTGTTCCATCTGGCTTGACTTCTACAGAGCGGTTTAAACAGAAAATTTACAGCAAATCCTGACAGTCGAAACTCGAAACACACGAAATGAACATTTCGTACATGATTAATAAATTCAACTGCACATATACAAGCATATCTATTAGCCATATATATATATATATATATATATATATATATATATATATATATATATATATATATATATATATATGATTATCATCATCATTTCCTTTTGCGCTATTCATGAAGCATGAGGCTACCACTGTAGTATTTCCCACAAGAAGCCTTCACCAAGCATTCACATACAGTAGTTTCTGTGACAATTTGTTTTACATGATGAGATTGACAGTCCCATGCACACTTTCATATTAGTCGCTGTGTAATTAATTATCTTAAAGTACCCGGCTTTGCGCGGTTTCTAGTAATTTGTTTATAGAATCTTAGAGCATCATATTTTCTAAAATTATAACAATCAGTCTACGATAATTGCCTGATATTGAAGTTGGTTACTTCCCGCGAGTTAGAATTACATCTAATTTATTACACTATTTCTTGTTTACTTATTGCTGTTTGCTACATTTATTATTGTAATATGGTTGTTATTTCAATGCTCCAGGATAGTTGTTGTAAATGTTAGGACCACGTTAGTTTCGTAAATCTTTTAATTTACGAGACCACTTTGCAAAACTATGATGGAAAAAAAGTTAGACTGGTTGCAAGATCCACAATAACATTGTACTTCCTGGTCTCTAGGAGCATTAAGAACAAAGAGCCCACAGTTTTAATTACTGATCATATCAAGAACTAGGTATGAACCAACAAAGATTGAGAAGTCAGTGATCGACTATGCCATTGTTAGGAGGAGCTCATTCAAATATGTCCGGGATGCTAGAGTCTGGAGGGGGCCAGAGATTGGAAGTGATCACTACCTGCTTACAATCAAAAGAACAACTGAAAGAGTTGCTCAGCCTAGGAACTGCCCAGCATCACGCAAGAAACCAAGTAAACGAACGGAAGAAATGAGCATTAAACCTACAAGCTGAGAGCCAGAAATTAAGACCAGATATCAGGGGCTTATTGCTACAGCGGTGAGAAACATGCCGATCTTTGATCATCTACCAAGATGTTCATTGTTTTAAACAAATCTTTCGAGTTGAGCAATGATGTACTTTTCTTCCAACTAAATGTCTCTTATCAAGTTCTCGGACCCAGTTCGCATAGCCGCCTCAACGCCAGGAGTGAGCTATTAATTTATATTATTTTCCTGCCTGTCTTTGTTGCCAGTCAACCACGGAAGTGTCCGTCCTGTTAATTTTTTTTATTGCTAAAATAAATGACTTCAGAAAACAAATAACACTCAAAATCAAATATACACGCAACGTTTGAATTTTGACAGAAAACAATGTTTTCTCGAAACGAATTGCCTGATATTTATAGTGTACCTATTCTTTACTCCTCTTTTAGGCCGCTGTACCACAAATGCATTAATTGAAACATAAACAGGTATTAGTTCTGTGTTGGTGACTGTATTCTCTATTAAGGAGTTGCCATGTTTCACTCCTTATGATAACAATAGTGTAGAAATCTATTTGTTGCTTACTAGCAGCTTGTTTGGTATACGTAAATGCACCTTGAACTAAAACTGGCCACAATATTATATTTTTTTTTCAATTCGTTCAATGAACAAGAGATGAGGAGAAGAAGTTGGAGATGGATATCTCACACTAATGAAACCTATTGATATCATTACCAGGCAGTCCTTGTTCTGAAATACTTAAGGAAAGAGAGATAGAGATAGATCAAGGAAGACATGGGGAAGAGATCTAGAGACAGATATGAAAAGGATGAAGATGACACGGAAACACAATGAACTGATGGCACGAGACAGATAGACTTGTCATAAGTTTATTGTGACGCCACTAGGCGTGATGGCCACTGACTGCTTCGATGGTCGGCGGCTAAGGATCATAGAAGGAGAAGAAGAAGTTTGTTGTAGGTCTGTGTTCATTGGGGCGCTGAAGTATGTTGTAGGTCTGTGTTCATTGGGGCGCTGAAGTATGTTGAGTGAATTATTTCTTATTTTAATTCTCAAAATGAATTTTTTTTTTCTTCAGAACTCTAACATAAATAAACACTGCATGAAAGTTATAGAAAACATAACATATTTGGTAAATAAAAGCATTCCTTGAAAGACATTATCTTCATGTTCTCTCACCATGTAAATAAACTGCGGCTTTAAATTTGAACACAACTGTAATATTGCTTATGTTTTATGGAGCATGTTACGTGTATAGTGAGCTGCGCATGTAAAAAAATGTGTACGCATTATCTTGTCATGCTATGAAACAAGATAATATGCCGAATAAAACGCGAAAGCTTCAACATTGTGTGATAAACTATGTGAAAAATGTTCGGAAATATTTATAACCTAATAATTCGGTCACGCTCCAATCTTCTCAGCTGTAAATAGATACATGTCGTTGCTATTAAGTTAGGCAAGACACACGCAGCAAGACGGGGAGCTGGTCACCCCATCTCATAAAGCTGGACCCTATCATAGTAATGTCTCCAATACTTTGCTCACTTACAGTAGGCCCTACTGTCACGTGAAATATTTCTTTTTTATCAATAATTTTGACTACTTTTGCCGAGAGGTGCCCTCTTTACCTAGACACTAAACTCGTCGGTTCTTTTAGAACGCATTTTCATATATATTAGTCATTAGGGTCATCATTAGGGTCAAGTGGCTGAACTTGACAGAAAACAGAGATGTTTTGCTAATTAAATTTATTTCCATTGACAACTTGCTATTCATTTTCTCTCGACATTTCAAGAAACTATCCCTTGCACTGTTCAAGGAATTTACAGGTACTTAATAACAATTCTATTTATGTCTCAACAATAACTTCTTTGTTTTAAAATAAAGTTGCATAATTATCTATTGAGTCAGAGAAGGTACATACAGCGAGAGAAGAACTAGTCACACCACATCATAATATTCATATATAATCCACATTGACGGCTTCTATCGGCGTGTTCCGAGTGAAATTCTTCTTGGCTTACAGTTAGCAACACATCATTATCCACACATCGTAGGTCGATTATCGTTCTTCAAACTAATTTTTTTTAATTTTAACATTTTTTCGTTCAGTTTAAACGCTATTTGTTTTTTTAAATTATGAACCTATATAGAGAACAAACAGCTGTATTAGGACCTGACAAGAATTAACTACCATAAACTTAAACACAAGAAGAATGAGTAAAGATGTGTATTGTTCCCTTGTCTGTGTCGCGAGAGGTTCAGATGTTATTAAAAATAAGAAGATATCCTGGACATAAATGTGTATCAGATGATACCAGGATAATGCCAGATTAGAGTCTGGTCTTATCAGTAATACCCCCTTCTCTGAAGAGAGTACGGGTGTATAGATACAAAGGTGGGGTCAAGCTATGTAAGTTCCCAGAGAAGATTGTGATGTAGTACTCTGAGTCCCTAACTGCTACCTCTCCTGATCCGCCTCTGTGATTATGGTATTTAATATTGTTATTGACTCTGTTAGGGGTAATTATATAACTAAATTCACCAACAAGAACTGCAATTCAACTTAAAGAATTTAAGAAAGTCTGCTGGTGAATATTTACAATTTAATTGAACAGTTAGTTACTCTTTTCTGTTTGAAAAGTATTAATATCAAATATTTTACAACATTAAATAAATAAGAACAGTTCAACAAAAATGTCTTTCTCTTGGGTTACAATGTCTATCATCTTGTAGACAAAACAGCTGGCTTGATCATTCACTTGAAGAATTATTATTATGATTATTACAAGTTTATTGATATTCTCTACTTGTTATGATCATCACAAACTGGATGCGTTTTTAGTTTGGTGAGGATGGATAAGCTACACAGTTGCCCTATGCAACTTAACTGAGTCACTGCAGATAGCTCCCTTTGATGCTGGATATAATATTCAGATGAAATCGTTCCAGTAGCTACAAACGTGATGACTGGCCTGCTATCACCAACTGGCACTGCATTCGTTGCAACTTTTGTAAGAGAAGCCTCTTCTTATTTGTAGACTTTAGGCTAAAGGATTAAACCTGCAATGAATTCAAACGAAATCCCTGTATTTGTCTATCCATATCCCTCTTATGACACAGATGGGGACGATAGACAGTTTCAGATAAGCGTGCTAGCAGATGCACAAGGTTTAGTATAGTATCAACAATCATTTTAATTCAAAGTGTTGTTGGAACTTGGAATGTACGCACGCTATATGCGTGTGGAAAAGTCAAAGAACTAACACATGAACTTGTTAGATACTCGTGGGACATCCTGGGCCTAGCATAAGTCAGATGGACAGGATTAGGTGAATCAATAACGGATGATGGTCACAAAATTTGGTTTAGTGGAGATGAGTCTAAACATCAGCATGGAGTAGGTTTTATCGTACATAAAGATAGATTGAACTCTGTCATCAGCTGCACCCCAATAAATAGCAGGTTTATCACCATTCGTATTGCAGCACATCCAAAGAACATCTCCATCATACAGGTATATGCCCCCACTACTGACTATGAGGATGAGGCAATTGATACATTTTATGACAATTTGGATGAAGCAATTAAGAAAATTCCAAAGAAAGATCTTCTCATTGTTCTAGGTGATTGGAATGCTAAAATAGGGCCAGATGCATACGGTCACTGGGCTGGCACAGTGGGGAAATTTGGGACTGGAGAAACCAACGATCGAGGACTAAGGCTACTAGAATTTGCCAGCAACTATAAACTAACCCTTGCAAATACACTATTTCCTCATAAGTTATCAAGAAGAACAACGTGGCATGCCCCAAAAACTGAGATACATAACCAAATTGATTTTATTCTTGTATCCAAAAGATTCAAGTCCAGCATTAATAAAGCCAAGACTAGGACTTTTCCTGGCGCCGACATTGGTAGTGATCACGACATGGTATTGATGACGCTCAAGCTTAAACTCAAAAAAGAACTATAATCAAAACAGATGTTCTCAGTTAAGATTCAATTTAGACAAATTGAAAGATCCAGAAATCGCGGGAATCTTTGAGGCAACTGTTGGAGGAAAATTCGCAGCTCTCAACTTTTTGGAGGATGATATCAACTCAATCACAGAGAACATGAAAGACGTGCTCATTGAATCAGCAACAGAAATACTTGGTAAAAGAAAGAAAATAAACAAACCATGGGTTACAGATGACATTCTGAAGTTATGTGATACACGACGGGAAATGAAAAAGGTTAAGAAAGAGGTTCCTGAAGCAGCATGGCAATACAGTATGGTGAATAAAAATATTAGAAAGAAAATGAAACAGGCCAAAGAAAAATGGGTAGCTGATCAATGTGAGTCCATTAATACGGGGCTAATAAAAGGTAACAGCAAGGCAGTTTTTGACACATTAAGAAGACTATCAAAACCCCAACAGCCCAGGGTAACTGTCATAGAAGATAGCAATGGGGCTCTGCTCAATGAAAAAACAGCTGTAATGAGAAGGTGGACAGAATATTGTAAAGAATTATATAACTGTAAACTTGACACTGACTTAGGCATATTAAACAACATTAAGTGCGAAAACAGAGAACTCGGAAATGCAGCAATACTACGGGAAGAAGTGGAAGAGGCTATATGTTCGATGAAAGGAGGGAAGTCACCGGGTGTGGATAATATACCAGCAGAGCTCTTGAAATATGGAGGACCAGATATAGTAAAAATCATGACAACAATTTGCCAGAAGATATGGAGTACAAAAAAATGGCCAAAAGAATGGACGCAGTCATTAGTAATACAGCTTCCAAAGAAAGGAAATCTAAAAATGTGCAAGAACTACAGAACCATTAGCCTTATTAGTCATCCAAGTAAGGTGATGTTAAGGATACTTTTGAACAGAATAAAACAGAAATCAGAAGAAATCTTGTCAGAGGAACAGGCTGGCTTTAGACCAAAAAGAAGTACCTCAGAACAAATCTTCAATATTAGATTACTGATCGAAAAAAAACATCTCCAGCATCAACATGATTTATACCATAACTTCATCGATTTCACAAAAGCCTTCGATCGAGTCTGGCATGAAGGTTTATGGCAAATAATGAGAAAATTCAATTTTGATACCAACATCATAGATATCATTGAAGCACTATACAAGGACGCAAGCAGTGCTGTTTTTGCAAGCAATGACATTGGAGAATTTTTCAAAACAACTGTAGGAGTTCGCCAGGGATGTATCCTGTCACCAGTGCTCTTTAACATTTATCTAGAACATATTATGCAGGAGGCTCTCTACGATTATAAATCAACCATATCGATTGGAGGCCGACCTCTGTGTAATCTACGTTTTGCTGATGATATTGATCTGATAGCTGGAACAGAATCAGAACTTCAAGACCTTACCTCTAGACTGGAGAAAGTAACAAGAACATATGGGATGGAAATTAATATAGAAAAAAAGCAAGATATTGGTGAATAGCCATAAGAAACATGTTCCGACCAACATTACGTTAAATGGGCAAACGTTAGAAGAAGTTAACACCTTTAAATAGGCTTTCGAGCATAAATGTTACAGAAGAATTTTGCGCATTTGCTATAAAGAGCACAAAACAAATGTCTATGTTAGAGAGAAGATAAACACCTATGCAGGCCATCAAGAACCACTTTTGTCAATAGTGAAACGTCGAAAGCTTGCCTGGTTTGGGCATGTAACTCGTCATGACTCCCTTTCGAAAACGATCCTCCAGGGAACAGTCGAAGGTAAACGGAGAAGAGGAAGGCAAAGAAAATCCTGGGCTGATAACATCAAAGAATGGGCAGGACACGGTTTCTCCACACTTGTACGCATTGCTGAGAATAGAGAGCAGTGGAGGACCCTGTCTGCTGATGCTTCCACCATGGCACCCCTACGACCCATGACGGGTTATGGGTTGAGATGATGATGATGATCACAATTTAATTCTACCTTCTTAATTATAATTATTTTCCCATGATTCGCCTCCATACAATAATTTGGTTGTGGGTAAAACTATTAAGTAATATGTCAAACGATTCTGTGAATCAATTCATTTCATCCTTCTTTATGTTTCTGGTAGGTGTCTCATTCCATTCAAGAAATACTTCTTTAAATACATTTCCCAACTTACAGACACAATTAGCCATCTTTCTCAATATTTAAATATTTCCGAAGGCGGGCTTTGCCTCTAGAAGTACACATGAGCCTGTAAGTTTCATGAGAAGACACAGTCCATTCCTAACACATCTATACCCGTCGTAACGCACAGTTGGAATAATCAATCTAATTACACACAATTATATACATTTATATATATATACATAGATTCGTTCTTACCCTCAGTCACACACAGACTAGCCCTCAATGGTTGATTAAGGTCTGCTAACAAGTGCAGAAGGAAAACGCTGGCATTAATTTATGCTCTGCTTTCCCCGCTCTCTGTGTTTTCAAATCGTGGCTGACCGGAGTTTGTTAGGCAAGTCTATTTATATTCTGATCTCGGACGTAAGAGATGGAATCCCCGAGTAATGCAATAACTATCAGAAAATATGGGTACCGTTTTGCCTTTTGTACAATGTAGGAAAACTACTTTTTTAATTATCTTCGTTATTCCTGATGCGATTTTAGTCATTTAAAGTTTACATTATACTTGGAATTAGGCTTTATATCTATATAATAATATTTTTGGTTACTACTTGCATTTTCTGTTATGCATAGTTTAAACAGCTAAACTTAGGCCAACCTGAAGCTTCAAATGCATTTAACCTAAGATTTCTCCCGTCCTATAATAGTATTAGTAAAAGTATTACTACTTACGGGTAGAGTAGCATCCCTAATATTGTTTTGATAACCTCTGCCAAGAGGTACTTCTTCCATACTTCTGTAGTAAAATTCCGAAGTTAATCATGTTACACAAATAGGGTCTGGCCATCTTTAATTTCCCAGCAGTTGTAAACACAGGACCAAAAAAGCGTTTTCATTGGACGGTGTATCATATCTTTTCATAATGTATGGTGCGCGGTATGGTCAGAATATTTAGAATTAGTGATGTGAGACAGACGTCATTTCACGACAGTCTATAAAAGTCCACGTAAAATAAAAACGTACAAAATGAACGAAGACATTTTAGAATTCTTGGCTCATTCTTGCTACTTACTTAGACGTTCCCCTTCTACCCTGGGGTGTAGATATTTTGCCAGAGAGAGCGCCATACTGTCCTATCGGCGGCCTTCCTCCTGGCCTGGTTCCGATCTAGTCCTCTGTTCTTCAGGGATTGTCTAATGTTGTCCTCTCAGAAAAATCTGGGTCCTCCTGGAGGTCTAGATCCCCTGCTCTTGGTCTCCCATATTTGTAAATACCTTCCTCGGATATCTCATTTCTGAGGTTTGGACCTGGCTTTTAATGCAGTCATTGCCCATGACTCGCATCCGTAACTCAAGACTGGGGCATTGATGGAGAGGTATACAGCCATTTTCGTCCTCTTGCCGTCTTTCTTTTGCCGAGGAATCATTGGCTTATTGCCTGAAAAAGTCTCCCAGCTGCCGGTCTTCGGGTAGCCAGCTCCTCTTTGATGCCTCTTTTCCAGTCTATGATAGCTCCAAGGTATTTAAGTGGTTGACCTGCTCCAAGATTTGTTCTCCCAGCATAATGTGATGCCTTTTTCTTTCTCTTGAGAATACCATGATTTTTGTTCAGGGCTACTACCATCATTCTCTTCTCCGGTTCTTCTTTCCAGACGTGCATGTTGTATTGAAACTGTGCCTCTGGCAATCAGGGCAGTATTGACGGCAAATGTCAGCTCTGAAATACAGACCTGTCTCATCTTCCATTACCACACTGAATACTTTTTGATCCTTTCCTTACATGAGTTGATGACATTGTCCATGAGGAGTATGAAAAGATAAGATGAAATAATATAACCCTGTCTTTCACCAGTGGTGATCCTGAACTGTTCCGACGTATAGGTTGCAGTCCTCACATAATTTCCGCAGGTTGTGTAGAAGCTCTGTATAGCATGGATCGGAAGTGCTGGAATGTTCTTTCTTGCCAAGCAGTCCCAAAGT
The DNA here is from genome assembly GCA_024509875.1 of Oreohelix idahoensis. Taxonomy (NCBI): domain Eukaryota; kingdom Metazoa; phylum Mollusca; class Gastropoda; order Stylommatophora; family Oreohelicidae; genus Oreohelix; species Oreohelix idahoensis. The sequence continues at coordinate 30,963 of JAMPIV010020387.1, forward strand.
TTGCTGCAGGGACTTTGTCAAACGCCTCCTCCAGATTTAAGAAACAAAGATGCATCTCACCTTTATACTCAAGCGCCTTTCCACTCAACTGCCTGAGTGTGAAGATAAATTCCTGAGTACTTCGGTTTGCTCGGAAGCCACACTAGACCTCATCCATTTGTGACCCAGCCAGGCGTCTGAGTCTCTGCTCCAGTATTCTAGAGTAAATTTTACCAGGGAGTTAACTCTTTCCAGATTAATAAAGCTACTTGTTCTCTGTTCTTCAACTCAAATGTCAAGTCGATCCTATTGTTTGACTCTAAAACATAGAAAACAGCAAAATTAATACCCCAAAACCTACACTTTTATAAATAAATGCTTGCGTAGAATAGAAGGACTATAATAGTTTGACACGATCACTAGTGTGGAACTGTTGACAAGAACCAGGCAAGTGCCAGGGGGACAAGAGATGAGAAGACGGCGATGGATAGGACACACAGTGAGGAAACCTGTTGGCAGCATTAGGTATACAAGGCAGTCCTTGTTCTGGAACCCCCAGGGTAAGAGAAGTAGAGGTAGACCAAAAACACACGGAGAAGAGAACTAGAGACAGAAGTGAAAATGATAAGGAAAGCGTGGAAAGAGCTTCAGATGATGGCACGTGACAGGAGGATTTGGTATGTGTTTGTTGAAAGCCTATGCTCCTTGGGAAGCTAAAGGGTATTGATTGATGATTGATTGTTCTCTGTATATGCTCCTAATTATTCTAATAGTCTTCTTCTCAAAATGTATTTCTTTAAATTATTTAGTTAACTGTTAACAACGAATCATTTTAAAAGTTGACTTCTAGTCTATGAAATACGCAAATTGTTTTTGGGCCTCTATTTGTCTCTTAGTTTTCTTAGAGAAATTACTATTTCTCAGGCTCAGTTGATTGATATTTCACTTATTTTAACATTAACCAGTGGTGGCGAAGGTAGCATCAAGATTGAAGAATTGAAGGCAGCACTGGAGACAATCAAGTTAGGCAAAGCAGAAGGGCATGATGGCATAACACCAGAAATGGTTACGTACATGGGAGCAGGAACCGTCTCATGTCAGAAGTAAGTGAGTCCTTGAACTGTTCCACAATAATCATCTCCTGCAGCCCTTAATAAGATTCATCGAAGGTGCTGAGAGATCCCCACTTCTCCAAGTACCTGTCTAATCGTGTAGCAAATTACCTAAACGACTCCTCCTTCTGCCTCTTAGTCTCACGGAGTTTGCTACGGAAAGTCTCTGCTATCAGCTTAAAACTCTGAAGCAAAGCCTTCTTCAACAGTTCGTAGTTGTTTTGCTTCTCATTGGACATTTTGAAGAACACATTATAAGCTGATCCCCTCAGACTGGGGGATAGCTTCATGTTGTATTTCTCCCTCTCTAAGCCGTAAGTAGCTGCTATGGATTCAAACATAGAGAGATAGATGTCTATTTCTTCAGAAGTCTTTGAATACACATCTAGTTGAAAAGAGGTCGCACTAGGGTAGACTGCCAGAGATATATTTCCCCCATCGCTGCCTGGGGAACTGCCCGACCCACTAGAATCGACTCTCCTTCTTTCAATTTCTAGCTCCTTCAGTCTGATGGCGTGGGCTCTGTCGGCCTGTTCCTTATTTTCTGCTCTTTCGGCATGTTCCTTTGTGAATGCGCTCTCCTTTTCCTTGTCTGCGATCTCCTTTTCAGCCTTCCTCTCCTCAAATGCTCTTTGTGCTTCCTTGTCTTCCGCTTTCTTGTCTGCTTTGGCTTGTTCGTGTTCTTTGGCCATCCTTCTCTCTTCCCTTTCAGCCGCTTTCTCTGTTTTCTCTTGTTCGGCTTTAACCGAACTAATCACAAAGTCTGTCAGAGTTTGACCGGTCATGCCCAGTTCCTTAGCGACATTCAGATAAAAAGGGTGGAGATTTTGGGACTTGGTCATTCTGAGCATGAAGTCTGTTTACAAAGCTACACAAAAATACACTTGCTACTTAACTAGTAAAACTTAATCACAACACTAAATTAGCCACAGCAAGTGAACTTCTTATTTTGCCTTCCTTTTGTTACAGAAAATTTTGTTTGTTTTAATTATTCCATTATTCTCTTTTAAAATTATTTTTACTGTCATTTACGCTTAGATCTAACAAAAAATACACTCTGACAATATTCTTTCAGTATATATGAAATTTATGTAGGTCTAGTCTAACGGAATAAATAGACAGGTTCTATAATCTGGGACGAGATCTGCAAGTTGTTTTATCAAACTTGTGAGTCCGAGTTCAGTACCAAGATGAGTCGCAAAATTTGTCAATGGTTGCCTCCACTTAGCTCTGCAATAAAGGTCCAACAGTGGCCAAAACTGAAGAGTAACGAATGTGGGTCTTCAAATGTGTCTACCTACGCACAAGATTACTCTTGGCAGAGTTATAGGTAGAAGGATAATGATGCTTCTATCTCAAGGTATTCACAAGATATTCAGAAAAGCGAGAACAATGGTGCATGAGGCTGAGAAAATGTTAATTCTAGTATCTGCCGTCAACTTTTGTGGAGGATAGGGTTTTCTTATAATTCGTTAGGTCGTTATAGCCACCAGCTGATTTAATTCAGTGAATTTCCTCTTATTATTATTGAATAGCTCTGTTTAAGTGTTTTTAAGAAATTGTCTGAGACATACGGATGTAGTACATTCAAAATGATTAAATCAACTTTAGATTTGTCTTTATATAAGTAACAAATTTAATAATCAATTATAGTGAACTGTTTAAAAAAATGAATAATTCTTTAACATACAATAATCATCATCGAGTGATGTTATGGAGTATTGGAAAACTTTCATTTCTTTTAGAGTGAATATGTTTACATTTACATCTACACTGTTTGAAAATTTTAATAATATAATAAGTATGTACATCATTGTCTCATCATTCCCTCCTTGCTCTATATGGAACTTGGGACTACCTCTGCTTTTAGTTATCTATAAGAAACTCGCATAAAGAAGTCACCAGCCCTTGCAGTGGTGGTTCATGAATTTATCATTCTATATGCTGAGGTTGCCAGCCTCAAATGACGGACATCCACTTAGCAATTTTCACATATTAATATTGACATATCAATTTATACATATTATTTCAAGTGTTAATAATGCAAAACATAGAATTATAGATATACATCGTACCCCAAAATGTTTTTGGGATCACTGACTGACTTCTGGCTAAGAGAAAGAGTTAAGGCAACTTGTTGAAGATGCCTCTTACACGTGTTCTGGGGTGTTACTTTATAATAAGCTCCCACTTTGACTCCGTGTTTCAGATTCTTCAGATTCCGGGTTTGTTTCCTAATAATAGTAGAGTTTTCCTGGGATTTTAAGTCCTCAAGAGACTCAAACAAATCCGGTCCGATAAATGAATTCTGATTTTATTCTTAAATCTGGCAGGTCTGGATGTTTTCTCGACGAGGTGAATTTTCACAGTGCTCTAAACTTGCAAAAGTGTCAAGTTAATTCCCCCTTTCGTTTCTGCCACGTGTTGTTTACTATTAGACCAGGCTCCAATAAGAAATATTGTTATGTTTACATCTAGAATGCCGGCCAATAGTTACAATCATGCGAGGTTTGATGGCGTCTATTCAAAAATTTCCCTCACAGGAAAATTCTGCATGTTATTCAAAAAGGTTATTTTCCATATAATGAGTTGTTATATCCGTCGATTCGAGATAATGATTGCACTACAACTCCCTACATTATCACAAATAATATCCTTGGAACACTTCTGTCCGGTAGCTATTACAACATTCCGTCTTTCAGGTGCATGTCTGTAATATGTCCGCAGATGGGCAATATATCTCCCCGTCCTTGTGCAAACACCGACCCTCGAGTAACCATCTGGGCTGCGACTCTTCACGACAGTAATTAGTGAATCACAATAGCCAAATCAGCGCCAATTAAACTTGCTAGGCGTACGTTGAGTTAATCGGGCGCGGCCAAGGTTTAGTACACGAGAATTTTACCAACCTGACTGTCGGCCAATATTGCATCACCTGTCTACTCTCTCAGCAGGGATGGTCAGGTAAACAGACAAGAGGAATTATTACGGAGATGAAGTACAAACAATGACTCTAAAATAACAATACTGCGGAGAGGAAAAGAGAGCAAACCCAATTATGTGACAGCCAACATAACAACCATTTTCAAAAAAGAGTGACAACTGACAATGTGGAAATCATGGAGACATGTCGCTACTCAGTGTCCCCGGTACAATCTACTCCAGAATTTTCGAGCAGAGACTCCGACGCCTAGCTGAGCCACAATTGGATGAGGTCCAGTGCGGATTCCGAGCAAACCGAAGTACTCAAGACCTAATCTTCACACTCAGACAGCTGAGTGAAAAGGCCCTTGAGTATAAGAGTGAGATCCATCTTTGTTTCATAGATCTGGAAAAGGCGTTTGACAGGGTCCCCTGGAGCAAACTTTGGGACTGTTTGGCAAGGAAGAATATTCCAGCACCTCTGATTCATGCTATACAGAGCTTCTACAAGTCTTGCAGAAATTATGTGAGGACAGCAAACCATAAGTCAGAAGAGTTCGGGACCACCACTGGTGTAAGACAAGGTGATATCCTATCACCTTACCTTTTCATACTCCTTATGGACGATGTCATCAAGGCATGTAAGGAGAGAACAAGAAAGTATTCAGTGGGGTACTGGTAGATGAGACAGGTCTATATTTCGGAGCTGGCATTTGCTGATGATGTTGCCCTGATTGCTAAATCAGAGGCACATCTCCAATCCAACCTGCAAGTCTGGAAGGAAGAACTGGAGAAGAGAAGGATGGTCATCAGCAGCTCTAAAAGAAAAACAATGGTGATATCACGAGAGGAAAGAAGGTGTCAGATTAAGCTGGGACAACAGGTCCTGGAGCAGGTCAACTACTTTAAATACCTCGGAACATTCATAGACTGGAAGGGAGGCATCAAAGAAGATGTGGCTACCCAAAGAGCAGCAGCTGGGAATCTTTTTCAGGCCAAATATCGAGGATTCCTCAGCAAAAGAGAAGTTGGCAAGAAAACGAAGATGGCTGTATACCAATTCACCTATGTCCCAGTCTTGACGTATGGATGCGATTCATGGGCAATGACTACAACCCACAAAAGTCAGATCCAAACCTCAGAAATGAGGTATCTGAGAAAGGTGGGAGGCTAAGAGCCAGGAATCCAGACCTCCAGGACGACCCAGAGTCCGCTAGGAGGACAACATTAGAATGAATGACCGAGGACTAGACTGGAACCAGACCTTGAGGAAAGCAGTATATATATATATATAAGCCTTCAATAGATTATCTAACATTTGGAAATTACGTTCATTGAATATACATACCAAGCTTCGTCTGTTTAATTCAAATGTTATCTCAGTGTTAACATACGGCTGTGAGAGTTGGAAAATAACAAAATCATTGGAGAACAAGCTGAATACATTCGAGAACAAATGTCTTAGAAAACTCATGAACATCAGTTTGGAAAGAATTCAAGACTAATCGACAAATAAGAGAAGACTCTAGGCAGAAATATGTCTCCGACTATATAAGGAAAAGACGATGGCCATATATCGGTCATGTCCTACGAATGCAAAACAACAGAATACCACTACAGGCGCTCACTTGGGTTCCTGAGGGTAAGCGGAAAAAAAGGAAGACCAAAAGAAACACTCAGAAGAACAATAATAAGAGAAGGAAGAACGTTGGGCCTAAATAATGTGCAAGAGCTAAGAGGAGTGGCGTCACAACGAACAACCTGGAGAGCACTGGTTTCTGCCTTATGCGCCGTGTTTGGCGCTTAAAGAATTTATTATTATTATTATTTATTATAGATAGATATATATATAGATATATATATATATATATATATATATATATATATATATATATATATATATATATATATATATATATATATATATATATATATATATATATATATATATTACCATGTAAAGTTTCATGTGTGAAACTCGCTATTGGATGTCAAAGTCACTTGAGGCTTGCAACCTCAGCGTATGGAATGATGATTTATGAACCACCACTGCACGGGATGGGGATTGTTTTATTTATAGTTTCGTAAAGAGAACTAAAAGCATAAAGTAGTTCCAGGTTCCCCATGGTGCAGGGAGGGAAAGATGAAAGAAATGATGTACATTCTAAGAATAATACTTACAGTTTCCAAGCTTTTCACTCAATGTAAATGTAAACGAAAAAACTTATTCATGTTAAAATTAATAGAAGTTTCAAACTTTTCAACAAGTGTAAATTTAAAGGAAACATAAATGAACTTATATTGTGAACACTTTTCAAACGGTGGAGATGTAAATGTAAAACAAATTATATCTGTACGTTTAACCTTTTCATTTAAATGTAATGTGAAGCTAAAGTTTTCAGTTAAATGTAAAGAAAGTTTTATCCCGAGGGATTAAATTTAATTCTCATCGAGGATAAATTATGACATGGGATGGTAGAATAGAATAGGAGGGCATATAACTATGTGTCGGAAAACGCCATACTCAGAAGAGCGTATCGTTTCTATTTCTATTACCAGTTTATTGGTGGAACCAGCAAAAAGGACAAGAAGGGACGAGTGGTTACGCTTTAAGACGGAAGACCAGCTTTGAAGACTCTCCTAGACTTTCCTGGGAAACGAGCTTCACCATACTAACGGTGACCAGAAACGAGTGAACGCAGTGTACAGAAAACCAACTCATCAGAAGGAGGAGGATCAGAATAGTCACTGGCAGCTAAGTTAACCCATATGCTGCCACTTGAACCTCTTATCAAAAACCATCACCCGAGTGATGAAAACTTTATTTTGTAATTAACTATTATTCCTTTCCTTTAAACTGTTAAACTTAAAGTGATTATTAAATTGTATTATTTGTAATTATACCAATTTACTTCTATTCAATCATTTAAAATGTACTACATGTTTGTCTCAGTCAAAGTTACTAAACACACACTCTAAACAGAGCTATATTATAATAATAATTCCACTGATTAACTCAGCGGTGGGTGCTTAACAGGCTAGAATAAACCATTGCTTAAATCCTTCACAAAAGTTGTCGGCAGATTACAGAATTAACGTGCTCAGCAACAGCCAACATTGTTTTCGCTTATCTGAATATCTTGTGAAGACTCCCATGTAATAGAAGCTTTACTATTCTTCTATCTACATTTCTGCCAAGAGTAATCTTGTGTAAAAATCTTGTGCGAAGCCTATAATAGATACTCTTGAGTTTTAGCCACTGTTGGACCACTACTGCAAAGCAGGGGAGGCAATACCGTCACAATTGTCTTATACCTTTGCAGCCCTTGATCAATTGATTTTAACTGCCGGATACAAAAACACTCTAGGTTTCCTCAATGCGTTCCGCCTCTACGTGAAATTCTTAGAATATGGGTTCACTATTTCTTTAACCATTTAATTTTGTTCAAGGTAGGTCAAAGATTGGGCTACATACATATCATCACTTTTTCTTTCATGTCTCTCAAACAAGTGTTACGCAGTGGTCTGTCTCCTGCGCGGACGATCAGATGGCACTTGGTGCAAAAAAAAACTAGATGTTAACCATACCACCAGTTCTTTTATATTTATACAGGCGCCCTAATAAAACCGGCTTACCCTGTGTCTATGTTGAACGGGACATATCTCGCCAAAACGAGGAAAAATATTATTTAACAAGAAAACAAAAAAGTAGTCACTCTCCTCAATGACCTGTAAGTCGGCGGAGTCATTCTCCTGCACAGATGATCGCCCATACTCTTGATCTCACACATGTGGCATTTATTGGAATGGTGAAAAATGCGAGTTCTGTTTTCAAGTACCCCCGAGTTCAAAACCTCTATATACTAATTGTCAACGTGAAGCTTCCTGTCACTAACAATGAAAAAATCACGCCATCTTTTCCGGAAAATAAGGAAAAGGCGCTCATTGCAACGTGAAAGCTAAATTTCACATCCAACAAAACAACACACGGAACTTTTCAATTTTTTCGTGGTACACTGACAACACGTCATGATAATTTTGACTGCAAAGACCCAATAAAGTTGACATGGAGTCTAAAGGAATGAAATGACCACACGAAAATTAATGCTGTCACCAGGGCATGCAGCACACACAAATATCTGATAAGTGACTAAGTTATAGGAATAATTGATGAGCTCAGGAACTGCGCGTTTGAAAAACAAACTTCTCATTAATGGCACAACACCCCTTGGAAATTTACTACTAAGACCTCCCAATCGAAGTGCAGAACAGCAGTGACTCCGATCAAGCCAAAAACAGGTGTTGTTTAAGCACAAATTAGTGCAAATGACAGGAGCAAGATGTCTACATTCCAAGTCACTGAGAAAGTCATTACCCTGTCCAATATACATTCTCGATTCCAGCCCCCCCCCCCCGCTCCGCCCCCCCCCCCACCCCCCCCCCCCCCCCCCCATTCTGTCCCTCATTGCTTTCTTAGCTCCTCTACAATTCTTTCTCACAGGAATTACTTAAAAGATTAATCTTATTTCCATTGCAAAGCCCGTTCGATCTTCTACTCCAGGTCGCATTTTTGTGTTTATCTCATACCTCCAACTTTTATTAAAATGTTGCTTACAACCTGATACAAACAAAACAGCACTCCCTGAAAATGGAAAATAAGGGGACCAACTCATCTTTTGAAGTGCGTAACTTCGGGAAAAGTGCCCGCACTATGTAACCTCACATAAAGGATCAACAGTTTATATATACTGTACATGTGAAGATTTTTATTTCTGTACCTCAAATTTGCTACAGTAAAGCACTCTTTTATAGTTAGTGCTTTAGACGTTAGAAGGTAATAACAATTAGATACGCTATATAAATTATTTCAAGCATCCTGATTGCTAAAGCGACAGCAGATGCCACCTGTTAACTTTTGTTGTTTTTGTTCAATTAATTTGTAGTACTGCCCTTTTATTCGTACGTTTTTCCTTTCGTTCATCTCACTTCCCTCCTTCATTTGGTCTTTCGTTTATTACTGTTATCATCTTTATTTCTCTTCTAGTTTTCTTTCACTTACTTCTGCCTTTCCATTCAAAGCTTAGTAGCAACTGTCAAAACTTGATCATCATACGTCTTCAGCCTAAAGACGATGATTATTATCACAGTCGAACATCTTTTACCTCGGTAAGCATTAATTAGCATATGTTTGTTTGGTTTTGTTTGGATTCAAGGACTATGTTCATTATACACGGACAACTCCACCAGTGCTCCGATCTCCTCCCTTAGATCGCACAAGGAGGATCTCAGCCCAGTGCACGAACTCTGTAGCACCAACGAGAATCCCAATATGTATGTATAGGAATCGTACATTGTATAAATATTTTTGGGTAGGTTTCTAATTTTTAAATTTTGCCAGGGCAGCGGCCTGATCGGCCTACTCTTAACGATTTCCAACTGCCGTGGGATTTTTTTTTGTGCGCAACGTGTACATGGGACCACCTATTTTGTTCGCCCTTTTTAGAGAAGGCTAGGCATCCCATCTCACTACCCAGGAGACCAAGGAGGAACATGACATCATTAGGCACACTGGTTCTGAAAAATAACTTTCATAAATTATATTCGCACGTCTGCGAATCGAACTTCTATTGAGAAGTCTTAGAAGTAAATTTCCAAAGGGGTGTTGTGCCATTAATGAGAAGTTTGTTTTTCAAACGCGCAGTTCCTGAGCTCATCAGTTATTCCTATAACTTAGTCACTTATCAGATACTTGTGGTGTGCAATAATGCGCGAGAATTAGGGTTTGGAAAGGTCACAAGAATAAATATACCAGCAAGCAAGTAACCCGCCAAAGCATGAAGGGAAATATTTATATTGTGCTCTTTCTGCCCTGGTGACAGCATTAATTTTCTTGTGGTCATTTCATTCCTTTAGACTCCATGTCAACTTTATTGGGTCTTTGCAGTCAAAATTATCATGACGTGTTGTCAGTGTACCACGAAAAAATTGAAAAGTTCCGTGTGTTGTTTTGTTGGATGTGAAATTTAGCTTTCACGGTGCAATGAGCGCCTTTTCCTTATTTTCCCGAAAAGATGGCGTGATTTCTTTCATTGTTCTAGAACCTCTACAACTCGAGGCTGACGCTCTACCTCTTAGCCACTTCGGTCAATACCACATGCTTTGACGTAAAAAATACTTCAAACATCAGTACAATCACTACCACGAACATCAAAATAATCAATACCTCATTCACCATCATAATCACTGTCCCACACTTCAAAACAACAATTCAACTCGTATAAACATAAACAATACTTCAAGCACCTAACTACTCAATACCACAGGAACCATAACAATGAATACTACGATCACCGGCATAATCCAAACACCAAGCACATACATAATCAATACTACAAGCACCAACATAATCAAAACCACAAGCACCAACATAATCAATACTACAATCACCGACTCAATCAAAACCACAAGCACCAACATAATCAATACTACAAGCACCAACATAATTAATACTAAAAGCAGCATTATAATCAATACTACAAGCACCAACATAATCAATACTACAAGACCAACATAATCAGTACTACAAACACCACCATAATCAATACCATAAGGATCCCGTTTACATGCCCATTGAGGCACATTGGGAATACGGTGTTAGGCCCTGGGGATCGAACAATACTACAAACACCAACATAATCAATACTATAAGCACCAACATAATCAACGCTAACAGCACCAACATAATCAATACTACAAGCGCCAACATAATCAATACTACAAGAACCAACATAATCAATACTACAAGCACAACATAATTAATACTACAAGCACCAATATAATCAATACTACAAGCACCAACATAATAAATTGTCACAACGCTATTTTGTGGTTGCTTGTTTGTTAGTGACAAGGCAAGCCGATCGGAAGCCGTCGGAAATAGCCGAACGACCGGGTCATGTGACCATTGGAAATTCGAGGGCCAGGGTTTGAGCGCGAAAGATAGTGATTGGACTGCAGTCTCGTTTGAACGATATTCTATGTCAGCTTGATGCTGCCCATATTTCAGTGAATATCTTGATACAGTGCTCACCAGATTAGTCTTATGTTGGTGATATTTATGCTAGGAAAGTGATTATTTGCTCAGTGATGATTTTTGTGTAAGCTGAGAATTGGTTGTACGTACTTTTAAAAGTCGTTAGGTCGTTAGTACCATGTTGGTTCGCCGCTACATTGAGCGGAGTTCACCGTAGGAATTAGGTAGCCATATTGCCTGGTCTTGCATATTGATATTATATGTTCATTCCCTGTGGCGGCATTTATATATGTATTTGCATTTCATTAGGCCGTGTGTGGCCAAGTTATGTTCTCGCTAACAAAGGGATATTTTAGAATGTTTAGAAGCGTTCGTTCTTTATGTCACCCATTATTGTATAGTCATACCTTAGTGGACACGAGCCAGATTATGAGTCGTAGTTAAATCTGTACAACCCTGGTGGTGAGGGGTTAGCCAGCTAGCACCTTCCACCACCATAGTTAAATAGTGACTTGTGAAACAATACTATAAGCACCAACACAATTAATACTACAAGCACCAACATCATCAATACTACAAGCACCGACACAATCAAAACCACAAGCACCGACATAATAAAAACAACAAGCACCTACACAATCAAAGCCACAAGCACCGACGTAATCAATACTACAAGCACTAACATAATCAATACTACAAGCACCAACATAATCAATACTACAAGCACCAACACAACAAAAAACAAGCACCAACATATTCAATACTACTAGCACCAACACAATCAATACTACAAGCACCAACATAATCAATACTACAAGCACCAACATAATCAATACTACAAGCACCAACATAATCAATACTACAAGCACCAACATAATCAATACTACATGACCAACATAATCAACACTACAAGCACCAACATAATCAATACTATAAGCACCGACATAATAAATACTACAAGCACCAACACAATTAATACCACAAACATCACATAATCACTACCACAAACAACAACATAATCATTACCGCAAGCATCAACATAATTATTACCAAAAACATCGACATAATCATTACCACAAACACCCACATAATCACTACCACAAACTTCAACATAATCACTACCACAAACATCCACATAATCACCACCACAAACACCAACAAAATCACTACCTCAAATATCAATATATTTACTACCACAAGCACCAACATAATCACTACCTCAAACATCATTAAAATCATTCCCACACACACACCAACACAATCACTACATCAAACATCAACATAATCACTCCCACATACACCAACATAATCACTACATCAAACATCAACATAATCATTCCCGCTCACACACCAACATAATCACTACATAAAGATCAACATAATCACTCCCACACACACCAACATAATCACTACATCAAACATGAACATAATCACTCACACATACCAACATAATCACTACCACAAACACCAGCACAATCACTACCACAAACATCAACATAATCACTCTCACACACACCAACATAATCACTACCTCAAACATCAACGATAATCACTACCACAACCGCCAACATAATCACTACTTCTGTGACGGTATTGCCTCCTCTGCTTTGCAGTAGTGGTCCAACAGTGGCCAAAACTCAAGAGTATTTAATATGGGTTTCAAAGGTATCTAACTTCGCACAAGATTACTCTTGGCAGATATGTAGATAGAAAGGTAAGGACACTTCTATTACAAAGGGAATCTTCACAAGATATTCAAATAAGCGAAAACAATGCTGCTTTGGCTGAGAACGTTAATTCTAGAATCTGCCGACAACTTGTGTGAAGGAATTAAGCACTTATTAATTTCAGCTCGTTCAAGTCCCCTGATTTACTCAGTGGAATTCTTATTATTTTGGTACAGCTCTGTTTAGAGTGTGTGTAGTAAATTGACTGAGACAAACAAGCAGTAACTTTAAAATGATTAAATTGAAGTTAAATTTGTAACATTACAAATAACAAAATTTAATAACCACTTTAGGTTTTAACAGTTTGAAAATAATTTGAATAGTTTAGAAGAAAAGTTTCATAATTGATTTATAGTAAATACGATGGAAAAAGTTCACTTTGGCAGCGTATATTTTTCACTTATCTGCCAAAAGTAGTTTCTGCTCCCGCTGATGGGTTATTTTTAAACTGCTCTCGCTCGTCGCTGGTCAAGGTTAAAGGCGCCGCACGTTCCTAGAACGTCAAGGAGTAACGGCCAAGCTGTTCCTGCGTCTGTTTTTAAGACACTCTTATGATGGCGTCTCGCACAACGTCAGTCCACTTCTACCTTTACTTGGTTCCAGAGACTACTTTCTGCTGGTACCACCAATAACTTTGATAAAGAATAGAAACGAAACGCTCTCCTGAGTATTGCGTTTCGTGACACATACTTATGTGCCCCCTTTCTTCTATTCTACCATCCCATTTTATCTGAGAATTTATCCTCGATGAGAATTAAATTTTATCCCTCGGGATAAAACTTTCTTTACATTTAAATAGAATAGCTTTAGCTTTACATTACATTTAAAATGAAAAGGTTATTAATACAGATAAAGTCTGTTTACATTTACATCTCCACTGATTGAAAAGTGTTCACAATATAACTTGAATATATTTTCAATTATGTTTACACTGATTTGAAAAGATTGAAACTGTCACGAATTTGTAAAATGAATATTTTCACATAGACACTTACACTGGTTTAAAGCTTGAAAACTTACATTAATTTTAAAGTGAATATGTTTAAATGGACATTTACACTGCTTGAAATGGTAAGTATTATAATTAAAATGTACATCATTTCTTTCATCTTTCCTTCCCCGCTCCGTATGAACCTGGGACTACTTTATGCATTTAGTTCTCTTTAAGAAACTAGAACTAAAGTTAATTACCAGCCCGTGCAGTTGTGGTTCATGAATCATCATTCTATGCTCTGAGGTTGCCAACCTCAAATCCACTAGCGATTTTCACATATTAAACTTCACAAGGTAATATACATATATATGTTAGTAATAAAATATAGAATGTAAAATGACAACTTACGCCAATGCTGGCTCACAGACATTTTACTCAGATGAATAAAAGAGACTTGAATCGACCTCTTACACGCGTCTGGGGTGTCGTTAATTTAATAAGTTCCCTCTCTGACTTTGTGTGTGGTCCTTCAGTTTCCTCAGTCCCGGTTTCCTTATTTAATAAGAAAGAGATTTCCTGGGCTATGAAAGTCCGTCCAAATTTCTCCAATAAAAGGTGTCCGGTATGTTAAGAAGGGATTGTGAATTCTAGGCTTCACTCTAGAAAGGTCTGGTATCTTAGCAAGCGATCTTCACAGTGGAATAACACTGAAACGTGTCAGGTTATATTCCCAGTCTCCACCGTATCTGTTTGTTATGGAGTTAAATAAACGCTCAAATCATTTTCAAACAGGCGGGTCTAGGGTGTGGTACTTTCGAAATATTCCATGGGAAATAACGTGTGTAAAGCAAAAGGTCACGTATTACCATATATGGCATTAAGATATACGATGCCTTGCGTACAGACTCGCGAACATGTCGTTAACCATATATGACAACGTGTGTCAAAAGTAACAATTCATTACTTTATCAGAAAGTAATCTCTTATCGGTGTCTGCCCATAAGTTGTCTTCCCGTATTCCAAGCTTTGGTGATGAGCGCACCCGTCTTATCGGTGATTAAGCAGATAGGCGCTGGGCAATGTACGTGTTAATCCGTAGCGGCCAAGCTTGGTACAGGGAATTCTACCAACCTGCCTCTAGTAACATTATCACTACCTTTCCTTGCAAATGTAAGATGTTTATCATCCACAAGAAGTGTCAGATAACAGACAAGACACAATATACTGAAAGTAGTGAAAGAATACTTGAAAATATAAACTATCTGCTACATAGTATAGAAAGAAAGTGCGACAATTGAAAGCAGGCAATAAAATCAGTACCACAGATGCACGATTACTTCTGGAATGAAACAAAGATCGAGAGGTGTCGCCCCATTCTGTCACAACATCAAACATCAACATATTCACTACCACAAACGCCAACATAATCACTCCCTCAAACATCAACGATAATCACCACCACAAACATCAACATAATCACTTCCTCACACACCAACATAATCACTACCTCAATCATCAACGATAATCGCTACCACAACCGCCAACATAATCACTACATGAAACATCAACATGTTCACTACCACAAACACCAACATAATCACTCCCTCAAACATCAACGATAATCACCATCACAAATATCAACATAATCACTACCTCACACACCCACATAATCACTACTACAAACATCAACGATAATCACTACCACAAACACCCACATAATCACTACCACAATCACCCACGTAATCACGACCACAATCAGCCACTTTCACAAGCAGACAGCCTGTTAGTGCCAGCGAGCTTACCATCTCAGCATCTCCTTCCCACATTATCCCTTACCTCCCCTGCCTGTAGCCTCATCAATTTCATGTTATATCAGAGCAGACCCCCAGCAGGTGAATCCAAACATTTCTGACACCTGTGCAATATTACCGCTGACACTGATATCACGGGGTGCTCAAGCTGAATTAAAGTGCGATATTTATGACGGAAACTGGGTGTTTTGGTGAGAACCGCTGCCACTCTGCCAGCGCCCGGGAGGTCTTATTGACGGAGTTTCTTAGGGTCGACGATTGTGTTCGGCAATACTTCGGAGATTTGATTACACGTGAAATGGAAAAATAATTGTTATATCATACATTCTGAGTCATTTACATTAGCTAACAAGTAGGGAAATCACGAGAGTCTAAAGAGATGGTTTTACAGAAGAATGTTAAAAATACTATGGATAGCTAAATAGAGTTATAAAGATATCCTGAAGGAAACCAATGTACAAAGAAAGCTTATTAAATTAATATGAAACAAATATAAAGGTATGTTATCAGGCACTCGTAGGAAATAAAGAAGTAGAACACTAGACAACAGAAAAACAACAGACATGAGTGGCTTACCCAGGATTTGAACCCTGGACCTTCCGTGCGACAACCCCGCCTAGCTAAGCAAGAGAATCACACTATCCTCCCTGCCATCTACGCATCCCCAAAAAAAGATGTTTCGATGACAGGTCAATAGTGCGAACCTCTATACATAACACCGGAAGTTTACCATGGGCAGTTCAGCCTATTAATGACGCAATCACTTCTACAAAGCTTAATTGGCGTGTTAGAAGGAAGCAATTCACCTTGATTGGGCGTTTGATGAGAAGATGAAAGCTGGAATATATCGTGACTACAGGAAATATTGAAAGCAAAAAAAGATATACAGAACGACAAAGACAAAATATACTGGGCAGTTTGACATCACGGCATGGAAAGATGTCAACAAAAGAATTGATAGATACTACTGGAGACAGGAAGTTGTTGAGAGACATGATCCACTATGCCACCTGGCATAGCACTTGAAAAACAAGATAATACACTTTCAGAGCTTTACAAATACTGCACATATTCTTTCAAAAGAATCAACAACGTCTACTTATATTTTCATTCATGGGTCGTATTTGTGATTAGAAGAATTAATTGGATGGTTCCTCAGACACTTTGGAATAATGTTTTACACAGGGAAAAAAATGATGCGTTGAATGGTAGACTAGGACAATGAACAAGAAATTGGAAGAAAGAATTGAGGCATTTGAGATGTGGATATATAAAGGAATGGGGTACATCTCATGGAAAGAGAAGACAATTATTTGTTTAAATAATATAGAAAACCAAGGAATTAAAATAGAATTAAAATTAACGAAGGCGATAAAATTAGATAGCTAAAATATGTTGGCCATGTAAAAAGACAGAACACCTTGCTGAAGACCATAATAGAAGGCAGAGCTGAAGACAAACGTGCAAGAGGAAAACAGTGCTATAAGTGGGACGATAACATCAAGAGATGGACAGTAAAGAGTCTCATCAAAGTGCACCATCAAGACAAGAGACAGTAAAGAGTTTCATCAGAGTGCACCATCAAGACAAGAGACAGTAAAGAGTTTCATCAGAGTGCACCATCAAGACAAGAGACAGAAAACGTTGAAGATCCATTGCAGCCGACCTTCGATGTTGTCGCGTTTCGATAGGTTTTAGAGTTATTTATGGTCCCGCCTGAGTAAAGGAGAAGGTAATAATACGTGAGAAGAAAAGGTGTAAGAAATAGATTTTTCACGAGTGAATAGTTTAAGGAGAAGATCTGTCTCTGGACTGAATAGTTTCTCTAGTCCAGCCTATCAATACGACTATAATTTAGTATAAGACGATCTTGCACCTCCCTATATGCAGAAATATAAGTTACACTAAACACACACACACACACACACACAGCTATGTGACAACAAGACACACAAAAGTGAAAAAACTATGATTAAATGGGAATGGGTCTGACCAACACACAAAGTTTTAGTTTTTTTGTTGTTTAATATCATTAAACTTTACAACATCGAATATCTAAAAGAGAAAGATCATATACATCAGAATTACATATATAGAAAAATAACAGAATACCTATGCCCTCCCCTCATTGAGAAGATAAGAACCCAACAAGTTAATAACCCCAAAGGTTAAAGGTTTAGCACTAGGTTACAGTATAGACAGTAAAGGAAGAACACAGTTCCCACTAAACGCTATCCAATAAAATTAAACAATAGTCAACAGAGTGCAGATGATACAATGTTTCCTGTACTAAAGGATATATTTCACTCTCTCTCTGTCATACGTGGCTACACAATCTCGCTTCTTACCCTATTCTTGATGGAACAATCTGTTGGATGTAAAATCCATTAATATGTATTTAAGGTCCAGAGTATTTATCTTCCGAATTGGGCCCCAGTCCCTCCACTAATAATTACATTTTATAAGGGGGACGCCTAATTTGGTGGTTGATTCCTGGATAAACAATGTCACTTTGAATAGTTAATGCCGAGACTCTCTGAGATCTGGTGTTCACGGTAAACAGTAGGAACACATCTGATTGCTAAAACTGTTAATTATTGTTACTTGATGATGATGGTTAATCCTATCGGCTGGCTCTGGTGAGTGCCGATTCTGAAATAGCGTAACTCTTCTGGATAAAAAAAATCCACTTGGATGCGACTATCAGAAGTCGGGATAATTGTTATATCTTTTACACCCCAGCGGGCTGATAAAATTGAATAAATAACTTCTGGTGTTTATAGTGCAGTTAAAATTTACTATTAAAATGTTCATTAGTCTCTGTGGCCGGTTCTGTTCACAACTGAACTTAGAGACGCGTAAGCCAAAGGAATACAACTTTAATCAAATCAGTAAATGCAGGAAAGACCAACATAGACCACAATTAAAGCCAAAATAGACACAAATAAAAAAACCGCTGGTTGCCGTTTGATCAGGTCATGCCTAAGGATAGAGAAACATTATGAATAAATACTACTAATATAATATCTAGCCTGCATATAAGCACACGGTGTCTCTAGCCTATTCCTATCTGGTCAGTTATCATTTAATTTCCATACACGCACTTTAACAAATATCGCCTGTCATTAATAACTATTAGATTGTCGGCCTGTTTGTTAAGTCGCATGATATTTAAACAACAGTCATTTTCTAAAAATTACACAAAATGCAATATAAACGTGAATTCTATTCCGTCAATTATCCGTCGCGCCTAGTGTCTTAATTAGTCAACTAAACCGTCTCTTTCGGTATGATAGCAGGTGGAAAAATTTATCATTACTGAACAGCTGGTACACAAATAGTTACGCGTTATTTTCCGCTGATTCTAACACCTAGAAAATCACAGTGAATTTAAGATGATAAACCTTTAACACTTTAATAGGCTTCGCACACATTTATATTACCAGAAATCCAGAAATGAAATCACCACGGAACTATTAACGCATCTATTCCCAATGGTTTTAGATACTGGGTTTAGACTCTCCGAAAAATTCTGAGCGACACTGATAACAGATTTTGGAAAGATGCAGTTTATATACCATTATGTTATTATGATCTCTAGAGGATGTTAATTTTCACACTCTGTTTCCTATCGGAGAAATCAGAAACTACGTTTCCCCCGATAAAGGGTTTCCACGGTCTCTCTGTTCGGCGTTGCTAACCGACATCAAATTCTTAACCCTTATAACGGGCTTCCTTCTGAGATTTTTGCCGTTTCTGGAGATCAAACGTTTGTCTCCCCCTGAATGTATGAACATCAAAGGGTCTCTCGGGCAAATATTTGCCCGCGCGATTCACTACATAGAGGTTTGGTGTTTTCCACGTGCATCGGTCTGATATCTGATGATTGACAGATCCGCTCGCGTGAGAAACTCAGGTAAACAAATCGGATTTCGCTTCCTGTTATGCTGGCAGGTCGCGGAGGTTGGTAATATGTCTGTTTCTTTACATTTCAAGGAAAAGAGGCGTGTATTAAAAGTGAGTAATGCAGTCTGTCAAATGTTTGACTTTGCGAACGAATCATAAAACTACAGCGTGGTCACGGAAGGCTGTCGGATACTGTAGGCTTTATTTCCATTATACGTCACAGATGTAAAGATGGCACCAGATCATGATGATGATGAGACTGGTAAATTGGTTAGAGTGGTCCTTTCTCGAGGGTCAGTTACCGGATTTGAAATCTGGTAGCATTACACTTCAGTCTACGTAGTAATAAATAGGTACCCTACCTCTGCTCTTGAGTTAAAGAAGGCAAAAAATTGCGTGTAAGGGAAATTGTCATCCCATCTCATAAAGCTTACTTACTTAGTCGTTCCCCTTCTACCGTGAGGTGTAGAGGTTTGGAAGAGAGAGCGCCAGACCATTCTATCAGCTGTCTTCTTCCTGGCCTGGTTCCATTCTAGTCCTCGGTCCTTCAAAGATTGTCTAATGTTGTCCTCCCAGCGGACTCTGGGTCGTCCTGGAGGTCTGGATCCCTGGCTCTTTGTTTCCCATGCTTGTCGTGGTAGCCGATCTTCTCCCATTCTGCAGACATGGCCAAACCATCTTAGTTGGGACTGTTCTATTTGGGTCTGCAGCGGATGGGATTTTAGGCCTTGACGGATCGTCTGGTTGCGGACCATGTCTCTTCTTGTTACTTCAACCACTTTCCTCAGATACCTCATTTCTGAGGTTTGGATCTGGCTTTTGTGGGTTGTAGTCATTGCCCACGACTCGCATCCATATGTCAAGACTGGGACATAGGTGGAGCGGTATACAGCCATCTTCGTTTTCTTACCAACTTCTTTCTTACTGAGGAATCCACGATTTATGGCCTGAAAAAGTCTCCCAGCCGCTGCTTTCCGAGTGGCCAACTCTTCTTTGATGCCTCCCTTTCGGTCTATAATAGCTCCGAGATATTTAAAGTGGTCGACCTGCTCCAGGACCTGTTCTCCCAACTTAATCTGATGTTTTCTTTCTTCTCGTGATATCACCATGGATTTTGTTTTAGAGCTGCTTATGACCATCCCTCTCTTCTCCAGCTCTTCCTTCCAGACTTGCAGGTTGGATTGGAGATGTGCCTCTGATTTAGCAATCAGGGCAACATCATCAGCAAATGCCAGCTCCGAAATATAGACCTGTCTCATCTTCCAGTACCCCACTGAATACTTTCTTGTTCTCTCCTTACATGCCTTGATGACATCGTCCATAAGGAGTATGAAGAGGTAAGGTGATAGGATATCACCTTGCCTTACACCAGTGGTGGTCCTGAACTCTTCTGACTTATGGTTTGCTGTCCTCACATAATTTCTGCAAGACTTGTAGAAGCTCTGTATAGCATGAATCAGAGGTGCTGGAATATTCTTCCTTGCCAAACAGTCCCAAAGTTTGCTCCAGGGGACCCTGTCAAACGCCTTTTCCAGATCTATGAAACAAAGATGGATCTCACTCTTATACTCAAGGACCTTTTCACTCAGCTGTCCTCATAAAGCTGGGACCTAATATAGTGAAGTATCTAACGCTTAACTCCCCTGCAATGGGACTAGGTTTACAGAAAAATGACTTTATGGTATCATCATCAACGTCATTATCATTGACATTATCTTTTTACACTCCCTGTGAATCATAGCATCACGTTACCAAATCACGTGGTCCAACGAGCCAAAGCACTATGTGTGCTCCCGCAGTGGTAGTATCTCGTGCAGCCTGTTTTACATTATGAAATTACCAGCCCAATGCACAGCCTTATCTTGGCAGCAATATAGACAAAGTTGGAGGGACAGACAGTGATATCAAACTAAGAATACAAAAAGCAAGAGGAGCTTTCATTGAATTGAGAAATATATGGAGATCAAGAGAAATCGGATCCAACACGAAAATAAGAATCTTCAACTCAAATGTGAAGTCAGTCCTATTGTATGGCTCGGAGACATGGAGAACAACAAAGACAACAACCAAAAAGCTACAGACTTTCATAAATGGGTGCTTGTGTAGAATAGAGGGATTAAAATGGTATGACAAGGTTACCAACGTAGAACTGATGACAAGAACTAGACAAGTGCCAGTGGAACAAGAGATGAGAAGAAGACGATGGCGATGGATAGGACACACACTGAGGAAACCTGTTGATAGCATTACAAGGCAGTCGTTGTTCTGGAACCACAGAGCAAGAGAGGCAGAGGTAGACCAAGAAACACACGGAGAAGAGAGCTGGAAACAGAGGTGAAAATGATGAGGAGAACGTGGAAAGAACTTGAGATGATGGCACGTGACAGGAGGACTTGGCATGTGTTTGTTGAAGGCCTATGCGCCTTTGAGAGTGGAGGGTTATGAATGAATGAATGCACAGCCTGTTATCATCATTACCCATCAGTTCCCCAAGAAGCATAAGCCTTCAACAAACTTACGCTAAGTCTTCCTGTCACGTGCCATCAGCTCTAATTCTTTCTGTGTCTTCTTTATCATTTTCATTTTTGTCTGTACCTCTCTTTTCCATGTCTTCTTCTGTCTGCCTCTACCTCTCGTACCCTGGGCATTCCAGAACGATGGACTGCCTTGTAATGTTATCATCAGCGGTTCTCAGTGTATTTCCTTTCTATCTCCAGCGTGTTCTTAATGAGTCGTCTCTTATATGATATACGTGAATGAGCAGTGGTTCTATACTTTGTCAACGATGAGACCCCAGAAAACTGTACAATGTTTACTTCTAGTTTCTCTCTCCACTTTTCCAGTGAAGCTGAAGCTTCTTCTTTGCGCACTCTCAGACGTCAGCTTGAATATGTTCACCGAGAGCGATGGTCAGCCAGAGGGTATTTCTATCTCCATAGAGTTTTTCCACGAACGGTACTGGTGACAGCCATATGTGTTTTCTCTGTTCCTCATATGTTGGGCATCTTTGAAGCAGGTGTTCACCAGTCATTTTATCAGTGCCACAGTTACACTCACTGGTAGTTCCTATCTTCAACTTGTTGACTAGGTGGTATCCCAATCTATAGTTGCCCGCGCGGAGTCTGAAGATTACCACTTGTTCTTATCTGCTGAGCTGATGATATGCATCCTTTTTTGTTTGCCTGGATGCATTGCTTCCCATTTGTTACTGTATCTGCTTCTGATAAAACTATTTGCCTCATCGAAAGCTATACTTGTATCAGGCTGCGGTAGCTTTTCACCTTCATTTGCCTATTTGTCAACCTCTTCATTGCCGGGGATGTTGCAATGCGGTGGGATCCACTGTACTACAATTCTTTTTGAAACGCTGACACAGTTTGTTGAGTACTACTGTTAGGTCATCCAGGTCTGCATTATTCTAGATCTATACCATTGCAGCTACTGACAGTGTGTCTGTAATGAAAGCAGCCTGTCTCCCGGCGCTTTCCTCTGTTATTAAGATATCTGCTGCAGTTTTCAAGACTTCTGCCTCGGGTCGTGGGAAGCTGAAGGTTTTTTTTTAGCAAACAGTATAGCTTCAGCTTATGTGAATCCGTCCTGTATATGCTGTTATTGAATTAGATATAATATAACGTGGTTTTTGCATGTAACCCCGAGAAGGAGGGAAAAGGGAGGACGCAGAGAAAATGGCTTATAGAGAATGAAGAGGCAGAAGCGGGAACGTTCCAGAAAGACATACGATAGATTCAGCAGAAGAAGTTAAATTGCTGAATGAAAGATTGTTTACACATGAACATACGCTAAGATATAATCTAGGGACCATTTTTATAGGTTGATAGTAGCTAGCCTCGGCAAAGCAATGTAAATCGTTAACCAACAATAACAAAAAGACAGCACAAATCAGGAAAATCAATCAATCTATTAAGTTGTGACAAGGAGGTGCTGTAAAAGAATGGGGTGAGAATGAAGGCATAGCATAGTAACACCAGATGGCGGAACACGCGGGGACATCAGTGGCCGAATGGGTAGAACCAGAGCGACCTTCGCCGATCTATATGGCATCTGGAAGTCCTCCTAGTATGGTGCAGACACGAGGTTAAAGGTATATGAGAGCTGCGTGGTTTCTGTGCTTCTGTGCGGTGCAGGGTGCTGGAGAATGGCAGAGGGTGGTTATCCAGGTTGTCTTCTTTCCGTGCGGCCTGCCTGGGGAAAGTTCTTCGAGTGTCCTCGCCGAGCGCCATCGCTGGCCGGGGGCTACTGGCTCGGAGCCGCAGGGGGGACATGCGCACCATCATAGCGTGTAGACGCTGGAGTAGGGTTGGCCGCATCCTCAGAGGAGACCCTAGCGCCATCACCGAAGCTGCCCCCCTGTGGACCAAGAGGAAAGCGAGTGCAAGGACGATCAAGGGCTGCCTGGCGGAGAGTGTCGAGGCGGAGATGCTAAGCATGAACCAGAGCTGGGGCACCACACGAAGGATGGCTAGTGGCCGAGCATGGTGGAGACAGTTTTTTGCTGCCTTACAAGACGCCACTAGGCGTGATGGTCACTGATTGCTTTGTCAGTCAGTGATCAAGGACCAAAGAAGAAGAAAAAGACATAGAAGAAGAAAAATAAGAAGAGAAAACAAAACTAAACAAAAAAATGCAGAAAGAGGAGTAATAAAAAACGAAGGTAATTGTGACGATGACGATGACGATTTAAAAATAAGATGACAAGGAGGTAGGAGAAGAGGGGTAAATAATGTAGAAGAAGATGATGATGATGACGGCATCGACTACGCTGATGATAATGATGATGATAATGATGATGAAGCCTCAAAGAAGAAGAGGAAGAGGAATAACAAGAAGAATACAAATCAAGACTAAAATCCCCCCAAAAAAGACAGAAGTAAATTCTATATGCACTTTCCCTGTTAAGATCAATATCGTATATCACGTCTATTGTTACTGATTATCTGACCAGCAGATCGATGACGTGTTCCTGTGATACTGTTGCGCTTATGACAATTTCCCGCACTTGCAGTAAGACAACATCTGTCTAAGGTGATTTATTGACACAATATGGATTCATTATACAGGGTTATTGAAAAGTCACTCCGTGTTTTTAAACTTTTATATCTTCAATAGTATCTATTTGCTATACACGAAACAAATATCAAAATAAGGAACCAAAGCTGCAATTTGATTCAAAACTTTTATGCTGTTCTATTTATTTCTGGAAAACGAAATAAAAGTAAAAGGTAACTAGAAATGGCCAATAAACGGACTTTACAATACATAGCAACAATTTCTGATATCTATGAAGTCATGTGTCGAACAAATCGAGATCTTACACTGAGTTGTAGTGTTAAAATGAAAACGCCATTTTTGTAACAAAATTGCATTTAATTCTCTTTATCTTGTCTTGACGTTTGCTGCATACAAATTAGTTGGAAAATAATGATGACATAACAACTTAAAAATAGGAAATGATTTCTTTTATCACCCTGTATACAAAGAAGAAGTTTATCAATACAAAGTTTCCAACAAGCCTTGGGAATCATCAGAATGGAAGATTCCTTGCAGCGTATGTGTGGGGACCACCAGCATTTTTACGCCTCTCACAAAACATAATTTACCTGCTTAGATCTTATAAGCATTCTTTGTAATTGAGCACTTATGCATGAATGTTGCTTTAATGCGTTACTGTGATTTTTTACAGCAACATTTTTATGTGCTCTCAAGAACCACTTTCAGCCGAACTTACGAGAGCAGATTAGGAGGCTAAGTAACGCACGTTAGAGCACAAATCACCACATTTTATTACTGCTGCTTTATTTTGACAAGATAAAGTAGAGAAGAATAGATGAGGCATCAACAAAAAACAAACAAATAAACAAACAAAAAACACATACGCACACATTGAGAAATTACAGCCGTAAAACGGATAGTAAGACAAAATAGAACACTAATAATATGCAAGCAGAGCAATCCCGTAGACCAGGGTTTCTTAACCTGTGGCCCATGTGCTCCTTAGGGGGTTACGTGAATGGATTGCAGGGGAAGGGGAAGGGGGCCTCCGTGTACATAACTTAATTATGTTAATTTTATTTTTACTACAATGATTTACTCAGCCGCGGTTGCGCAGTGGTTAGTGCACTGGCTTCCTAGCTCGGTGGTCCATGGTTCAGTCCCCATTTGAGATGGGATTTTTTTAGACTACAAATGGTTCCGGGGTCCACCCAGCCTCATGAATTGGGTGCCAGAGTAACTCTGGGAAGGTTAAGGCGGCCGGCGTGATGCTGACCAAATCAATCCTTGTGTGCCGATGGTCAAGAAAATATGGGCCTAACACCATATTCACAATATGCCTCAATGGGTGTGTAACGGGATCCTTTACCTTTTCTTTTTACAATGTTTTACTCAGAGATATTTCTTCTTCTTCTTCCGTCCTTAGCCAACGACCGTCAAAGCAGTCAGTGGCCATTACGCCTAGTGGCGTCTTAAGGGTAAATTAATATTAGACAAACATAAAGGTATGTTTTCAGGCACTCGTAAGAAATAAAGAAGTAGAACACTTGGACAACAGAAAAACAACAGACGTGAGTGGCTTACCCAGGGTTCGAACCCCGTACCTTCCGTACGACAACTCCGCCTAGCTATCAAGCGAATCACACTGACCCCACGGCCAGCTAGGCATCCCCAAAAAAAGATGCTTTACTGGCTATTTATCAGTAAGAAACACAAGATAACACCGGAAGTATACAGTGGGCAACTCAGCCCCTTAATGACGCAATCACTTCTGTTGTTCCACTATTAACAGTATGTGTCAGTCCAAACAAGACAAAGACCTTGATACTGGGTCCAGTAAATAGTAGAAGACTAAAGGACAATAGTATAGAACAGTGGGTAGGTTTCTGGTATTGTATGAACATAAATAACACATAAGGAAGGGAAACCCGAGGCCTGTAAACAGTAAATTAATATTAGACAAACATAAAGGTATGTTTTCAGGCACTCGTAAGAAATAAAGAAGTAGAACACTTGGACAACAGAAAAAAACAACAGACGTGAGTGGCTTACCCAGGGTTCGAACCCCGTACCTTCCGTACGACAACTCCGCCTAGCTATCAAGCGAATCACACTGACCCCACGGCCAGCTAGGCATCCCCAAAAAAAAGATGCTTTACTGGCTATTTATCAGTAAGAAACACAAGATAACACCGGAAGTATACAGTGGGCAACTCAGCCCCTTAATGACGCAATCACTTCTGTTGTTCCACTATTAACAGTATGTGTCAGTCCAAACAAGACAAAGACCTTGATACTGGGTCCAGTAAATAGTAGAAGACTAAAGGACAATAGTATAGAACAGTGGGTAGGTTTCTGGTATTGTATGAACATAAATAACACATAAGGAAGGGAAACCCGAGGCCTGTAAACAGTAAATTAATATTAGACAAACATAAAGGTATGTTTTCAGGCACTCGTAAGAAATAAAGAAGTAGAACACTTGGACAACAGAAAAAACAACAGACGTGAGTGGCTTACCCAGGGTTCGAACCCCGTACCTTCCGTACGACAACTCCGCCTAGCTATCAAGCGAATCACACTGACCCCACGGCCAGCTAGGCATCCCCAAAAAAAGATGCTTTACTGGCTATTTATCAGTAAGAAACACAAGATAACACCGGAAGTATACAGTGGGCAACTCAGCCCCTTAATGACGCAATCACTTCTGTTGTTCCACTATTAACAGTATGTGTCAGTCCAAACAAGACAAAGACCTTGATACTGGGTCCAGTAAATAGTAGAAGACTAAAGGACAATAGTATAGAACAGTGGGTAGGTTTCTGGTATTGTATGAACATAAATAACACATAAGGAAGGGAAACCCGAGGCCTGTAAACAGTAAATTAATATTAGACAAACATAAAGGTATGTTTTCAGGCACTCGTAAGAAATAAAAGAAGTAGAACACTTGGACAACAGAAAAACAACAGACGTGAGTGGCTTACCCAGGGTTCGAACCCGTACCTTCCGTACGACAACTCCGCCTAGCTATCAAGCGAATCACACTGACCCCACGGCCAGCTAGGCATCCCCAAAAAAAGATGCTTTACTGGCTATTTATCAGTAAGAAACACAAGATAACACCGGAAGTATACAGTGGGCAACTCAGCCCCTTAATGACGCAATCACTTCTGTTGTTCCACTATTAACAGTATGTGTCAGTCCAAACAAGACAAAGACCTTGATACTGGGTCCAGTAAATAGTAGAAGACTAAAGGACAATAGTATAGAACAGTGGGTAGGTTTCTGGTATTGTATGAACATAAATAACACATAAGGAAGGGAAACCCGAGGCCTGTAAACAGTAAATTAATATTAGACAAACATAAAGGTATGTTTTCAGGCACTCGTAAGAAATAAAGAAGTAGAACACTTGGACAACAGAAAAAAACAACAGACGTGAGTGGCTTACCCAGGGTTCGAACCCCGTACCTTCCGTACGACAACTCCGCCTAGCTATCAAGCGAATCACACTGACCCCACGGCCAGCTAGGCATCCCCAAAAAAAGATGCTTAAGCCACTCACGTCTGTTGTTTTTCTGTTGTCCAAGTGTTCTACTTCTTTATTTCTTACGAGTGCCTGAAAACATACCTTTATGTTTGTCTAATATTAATTTACTGTTTACAGGCCTCGGGTTTCCCTTCCTTATGTGTTATTTATGTTCATACAATACCAGAAACCTACCCACTGTTCTATACTATTGTCCTTTAGTCTTCTACTATTTACTGGACCCAGTATCAAGGTCTTTGTCTTGTTTGGACTGACACATACTGTTAATAGTGGAACAACAGAAGTGATTGCGTCATTAAGGGGCTGAGTTGCCCACTGTATACTTCCGGTGTTATCTTGTGTTTCTTACTGATAAATAGCCAGTAAAGCATCTTTTTTTGGGGATGCCTAGCTGGCCGTGGGGTCAGTGTGATTCGCTTGATAGCTAGGCGGAGTTGTCGTACGGAAGGTACGGGGTTCGAACCCTGGGTAAGCCACTCACGTCTGTTGTTTTTCTGTTGTCCAAGTGTTCTACTTCTTTATTTCTTACGAGTGCCTGAAAACATACCTTTATGTTTGTCTAATATTAATTTACTGTTTACAGGCCTCGGGTTTCCCTTCCTTATGTGTTATTTATGTTCATACAATACCAGAAACCTACCCACTGTTCTATACTATTGTCCTTTAGTCTTCTACTATTTACTGGACCCAGTATCAAGGTCTTTGTCTTGTTTGGACTGACACATACTGTTAATAGTGGAACAACAGAAGTGATTGCGTCATTAAGGGGCTGAGTTGCCCACTGTATACTTCCGGTGTTATCTTGTGTTTCTTACTGATAAATAGCCAGTAAAGCATCTTTTTTTGGGGATGCCTAGCTGGCCGTGGGGTCAGTGTGATTCGATTGATAGCTAGGCGGAGTTGTCGTACGGAAGGTACGGGGTTCGAACCCTGGGTAAGCCACTCACGTCTGTTGTTTTTCTGTTGTCCAAGTGTTCTACTTCTTTATTTCTTACGAGTGCCTGAAAACATACCTTTATGTTTGTCTAATATTAATTTACTGTTTACAGGCCTCGGGTTTCCCTTCCTTATGCGTCTTAAGGGCAACAACGAATAGATTTTCTTAGCCGTTGTTCCCATCACGCCTAATGGTGTCTTTAGGGAAACGACAAATCAATCCGTTTGTTGTTGTTTCCGTAATCAAAGTGACTGGCAAACGGGTGATCAGCCCGTCAGAGATATTTGCCTTTACATAAATGTATTCTTTTTATAGATTGTTTTTATATGTCAGTATGCCTATATGTAAGCTTAACGATTTTTCTTTATAATAAAGTGTTTTATTTGCATGCACAAATTTTAATTATGTGTCTTTGTACATTTTTTTTCCTAAGTAGCGGTCCTTAGCCTTCAACCGACAATCAAAGGTGTATGTAGCCTTCCTCGGACACTCAAGGGTGTCCATAGCCTTCATCGGACACTCAAAGGTGTCCGTAGCTTTCAGAGGACAATCACAGGTGTAGGTAGCCATCACCGGATAATCAATGGTGTACGTAGCTTTTACCGGACGATCAGAGTGTACGTATGTACGTAGCCATCATCGGACACTCAAAGATATCCGTAACCTTTTACGGACAATTAAAGATGCCCCTAGCCTTAGACGGACAATCAAAGTGAACTTAGTCTTCATTTGACAATAAAAGCTGTAAGTAGATCTCATCGGTACAATCAAAAGTGTCCGTTGCCTCCACCAAACACTCAAATGTGTCCGTAGTCTTCAGCGGAAAATCAAAGGTGTACGTAGCCGTAATCGGACAATAAAAGGTCTATGTAGGCTTCATCGGATAATCAAAGGTGCACGTAGCCTTCAGCGAACATTTAAAAGTGTACATAGCAATAATCAGTCAATCAATGGTGTACGTAGTCTTCACCGGACAATGAAAGCTGTACGTAGCTTTCATTGCACAATCAAAGGTGTACGTAGCTTTCATCGGACAATCAATGGTATCCTTAGCCGTTATTGGACCATCAAAGATTTATATCTGTGACGTATAATGGAAATATAGCCTACAGTGTCTGACAGTTTTTCGTGATCTCGCAGCGTCTATGATTCGCTAGCAAAGCCATTCAACTTACAGCCTGCGTTTACTCATTTTAATCACGCCTCTTTTCCTTGAGACGTAAACAAAACTAAGTTGTTTACCAACTTCCGCGACCTGCCAGTCATAACAGGGAGCGAACCCTGTCTGTTTACCTGAGTTTCTCACGCGAGCTGATCTGTCAATTATCAGATATCAGACATGTGGTGAAGTGGGATGTTATAAATATTTATAGGGGACTTAGTGTACTGACTGAGATCAGCTGTGAAGGTATATATATCTAATAAGAGTAGTGTATTATATATAACCTTACTTGCTGCCACATATGTATACCTCAGTCAGAATTATTCTGGAATAGTGTGATGACTACGTTATATGTCTAGGGTATGTGTATGATGAAGTGTAAGTCAAAACAACAACAGACAGATAAACAATTTAATTTATTCCTCTACACGTGACAACACTGTGACACTCACATACACAAAACACTCTACAAGGATATCTTAAAGGAGTCACTGATAACTTTTCAAATAACAATATGTATTCAGTGCTGTCATGAATGAATATGTGTCCTGATTCAAATACAAAGGGAACCAGGAATCACAATCAATTTTAATTACAAGTTATATGTACAGAATTTCTCAATATGAATATTGTAGTGACATATATTATTAAAAGTATCCTATGTGTGTCAGTTGTGTAGTAGTAATATGAGGTAATACTGGTTTTGTTTTGTTCAAGCTCTGTTGGTATTTGTCATCATGACTTCAATAGTTTGTCTTTATTGGAACTAGTATTGGAGATGTTCTCAGTTCCTGATATTAAAACAATTTACTTCCCCTCTTAAGTTTATGTTACAATGTTATTTTAAGATGGGGGTACACAATTTTGAGCTCAGCTGGCCACATCAGCTTATCTTGCGTGATGGCGGCAGGAAAAGACTCCTCTGCTCGATTTCTCCCCTGGGCTCTGGAGACACCTCACTGATAGCTAAATGAACCAAGGAGTATGCTGTCCGACTCTGGATTCAGCAAAGCTCTGACCAGGTGCTGCTCAATACCATCAAGACCACGGTCCCTGAAAACAAGAAGGATGTACCTTCTACTTCATAACTAATTGATACTCTAGTTCTACACTGAGCACAATACATCACACACATTGAGTTGGCTGGAGCATTATAGGCTTTACATCATGTTTGCTACTGAACTACACATATATACAGGCATAAATTAACAATTCACATTCAATTTTCATTAAAAGATACTGAATGTTTCAAGCTTACCACAATTCATGGAAATAAACACAGATACGTTGACTAGCAATAAATTCTGGCACAAATACTGGCACAAATTCCCATCTGCTTATGTTCCAGGCTTTTATTTAGCAAAAATATGAGCTGGCTTCAACGCACTGTTGCTTTATCAAGCTTATTTGAACTAGTGGTCTCGAACTAACGCTCCTAAGTGATTATATCAGCGAGTCTGGCCAATGGAGCCACGTTTCGACAAGTGTTTGAAAAAATTTTACCTTCCTACGTCTCCCCTAACAACCAAAGATAGTATTTATAGTCCGACCAATCGTGTTTAGTCTTATATTTGTTGCGCTCCAATCAATTTGGAGTTTACATGGTAGGCTATTTCCGTACGTAAGGTTTTTTTCAAACACGTTATAAAAAAATTGTATGAGCAGAAATGATTTCATGCTGTCAGGCATCCCCACTATTTTATTTTGGTTATAACTTGTTAATTCCTAGACTATTTGCGTAACGTTTTACATATTCTTTGTCAGCAAGCCCTAAGGAACCCAAATATACAAATTTAAAAGAGCTAAGTGGCTGCGTTCAAAATATGCAATTTCTTCTACCTCCTGTTTCGAAGATGTGCTGTCTGGGTACTGTAATGTTTTCAACCGTAAACCCATCTAATGTTATCTTTTCTAATAAGCGTTTTTCAAGATTTTAAAACCTAACTCTGGGAAGGTTAGTGTTTTTATCACTGTCCGTCCGAAAAAGTTAGTGCATGTGGCCTTACACGCGTGATAGTAGTAATTGTGTATCGCGTTACGCGTGTTGGGGGTGGCATTAATAGCGAGACGCGTGTTTAATTTTGCATGCGTTCCTGATTTCATTCGCCCCTCTCTCTTTCTATTTTAGTCCATCTGTTCGTTCGTTTTTGGTAACGTAGTATAATTAATGTTAGGATTAATTTAGGTCATTACGCAGTGATTCTCAATGTTTTTCTTAGAAATGCAATACCCGTTTTAATGTGTTGTGGAAACGCTTGTATTTATGCAGTGGCTTATATTTAACGTGGAAACGTTACAATTTGCAGACGAAGCATAAAACAAAGGGGATTTCGAGTACATTCTTTGTGAAAGCACTGTTATTTTACCATTGCTCTTTTCTTTATTAGAATTTATTTGTTAGGCTTTATATTTACCTGATAATTTATATATGTGGATTAGAATATTTCACGACACCTCCCCTCTTAAAACAGACATTATATGTCAGTCCTTTATTCTATATACACATAGATAAATGTAAGTCAACTTGACTTTACTCTGCTGTGGTGCTATCATGGTTTTATGTAGTTGGGTCCATTCAGAGTAGGCACTACTCATGAAATCTGCCTCAGACTTCTACAACCAATAATATATTTCGGTTATGTTACTGAACAGCCGCAAGTGTGAATGCTTGTCTTAATGCTGCTTCGCAACCCGTATTCACCATTTCTCTTCTCTGAGTCTGCGCAATGACATGTCCAGAGAACATTAGATTTTCCTCAAAATGTACGTTATGAGGAGATAACATATACCTGGTGATAGCAGAGTTTTAGTAGTGGATCCCATAATCTTCTTATTATCCTGTATGAAACATTCGGAATATCCTCAATCAAAGAGGCAACTCAGGGATTCATTACGTTCCTCCGAAATGTTTACATCCAACAATTTTCTCATCATTCTAGAGAAGACACTAGGCGCATTCTCCAATCCAAATGGCAATCTATTAAACTCATAGTGTCCTTCTGAGGTACTAAAAGCTAGGTATGGTCTAACCTCAGGCTTTACTGGAATCTGATATTATCCTTTACTCAGATCCACTTTTGAGAAATATTTAGCTTTATTTAGTCTGGCAAACAGCTGATTTGTATCCGGCAATGGATCCACCTGTCCTTCTGTAATAGCATTCAGTCTCCTGTAATCTATACAGAGTCTATGTTCTCCAGAGGGCTTCCTTAAGAGTACAACACCGGAACTATATGAGGATTCACTGTGTGAAATAATTCCCTCCTTCAATAGATAGTCTATCTCTTCCTTCAAAGCTTTCTCCTTAGCAAACGGAATCGAATATGGTTTCACACAGACAGGTGTGGGGTCTATCAGTTTCATATCATATTCCAATAGGTTTGTATGCCCTGGTCGGTCTGTTAACACCTCTGCATGATTATTTAGAACCTGTTGAACTCTCTCTTTCTGAGTTTTCGTTAAATGTGTACTGATTTTCACCTGTGCTGCTGTCTCACAGGGGTGTAATGGATATTCAAATGATGAAAGTGGTTCCTTTTTCATCTCCATGGCGATGGACAAGGTCAACAAGTGTGTCTCTTCCTGATGTTCTCTTTCCAAATATTTCTTCAGGAGATTCACATGATAGATTTTTTCTTTGATGAGAGATTTCCTCTCTGCATCCTCTTCCTCCTATTTGTTTAAGTCCGATTGAGGGATTTTCGGCTTATCCTGGGGTAAGACATCTTTTTGCACTCTCCGCATAGTGGCCATTGTAAAACAGTTAAGTGAAGCTTGTCCGTGAAAAGGGGCTTCCCATTCCATTTGGTCCACTTTATCAAATCTATTTTTCTTTTTATTGTCAGGCCTAATTTTGCCCCCTGGCGTGTCCAGGTCCTGATCAATGTTCCCACTTGTGGGTGTTCCCTCATGTGCTATGCTACACCTTTCTACAAAATTCTCAATGTCCCATCTTGCTTTGGGCCAATAATAATTGTGAGCCACCTTTTGAATGATGGTACCTATCTTCTCATGGTCCCCATCTGGTTTCACATGTAGGCTCCTTATTAAGTCTGCCCTATATCTTTTAGGAAGTACCAGCGGTCCCTGACCTTTGGATCTAGCTCCAGTCTTCCTATACATCAACTTGTTTTTCATGTAAAAATCTCCCTTGCCTGGAGTTGTATGACAAGTTGACAATTTTCTGAAACAAGGCTTGAGTGTTTTATCCCCAGCCTGTGCCTTCCTCATCTCATCTGGAGTGGTATCCAACATAATATCCTCCTCCTGTCTTGAGGTCGACCTGACCTGAAGGGTTGCCATATACACAGGTTTCCTTCTGCAACGGTCAGTGTCATGATTGTCCATCTGACAATTCTTACACCACCTTTTTCCTTGGTTGAAAGATTTTCTTTCATCATATTTCCTTTCATCGAATTGTGGGAATTTATTTTTATTTTCATACCGTGGCCTATCAAATTGGTGCTTACCTTTATTTTGATCCTTAGGATCAAATTTATTAAAGTTCTGTGGTGCCCTAAAGTTATCCACTTGTTTCTTTTTATTACCTGTTACCTCTGCTTGAGCTGCTTGATACCTTTCAGCAACATTTAGCAACTCACCCAGCCTCTCTGCACCTTGTTCCATGAGAAACGTTCTCAGGTCTGGAGCCATGGACTCTCTTAATTGCTCTATAAGGACCATTTCCTTAAGATCTTGGGTTTTCCCCAGAGAAGTCCATTTCTCCAAGTATGTCTCTATTCGTGCAGAGAACTGGTGATAGGTTTCACCTGACAGTAGTTTAGCATTCCTAAATTTTTTCCTATAAAATTCTGCATTCTTTTCATATCTTAACAAAAGAGCCTGCTTTAGCATGTCATAATTTTCCTGATCACCTCTGCTCATTTTAGCAAAAACTTCATAAGCTGCCCCACGAAGTCCTTGAGATAACTTTAAGCTCCACCTTTCTCTCTCTAACCCATATGTGGTAGCTAATAGTTCGTACCTATTTAGGTAGCTCTCTATATCATCGTCTTTCTCAACAAAATGATCTAAATGAAAATTCATAGCTGAGGTTGAGGCTCCTTGGCTAGCAGTGGCATCAGAGGCAAAGGGACTGGCACCATTTTCAGGAGCATGGCCCTGAAACTCAAACTCCCTTAGTCGTAACTCATGTTCCCTTTGTAATCTTTTATCTTCTGCTTCCCTTTCTGCAGCTAATTTCTTCTCTTCCCTTTCTGCAGTCAATCTTCTTTCTTCTGCTTCCCTTTCTGCAGCTAATCTTCTTTCTTCTGCTTCCCTTTCTGCAGCTAATTTCTTCTCTTCCCTTTCTGCAGTCAATCTTCTTTCTTCTGCTTCCCTTTCTGCAGCTAATCTTCTTTCTTCTCTTTCTGCCTCCAATTTCTTAGCCTCAGCCTCAATCTGCAACCTCTTAGTCTCAACCTCAGCCTCAAATTCTAATGGACAACACAGGCACCGTGAGCTCAACCTTATTTAATTCCACCCAAGGATACCTTTTAATTCTTATATTCCCTGAAGTGAATTACCCCCAATATTTGTAATAGGGAAAGATTCAAAATCCCAAGAGCGAGACCCCAATATATGTGGTGAAGTGGGATGTTATAAATATTTATAGGGGACTTAGTGTACTGACTGAGATCAGCTGTAAAGGTATATATATCTAATAAGAGTAGTGCATTATATATAACCTTACTTGCTGCCACATATGTATACCTCAGTCAGAATTATTCTGGAATAGTGTGATGACTACGTTATATGTCTAGGGTATGTGTATGATGAAGTGTTGATGACTACGTTATATGTCTAGGGTATGTGTATGATGAAGTGTAAGTCAAAACAACAACAGACAGATAAACAATTTAATTTATTCCTCTACACGTGACAACACTGTGACACTCACATACACAAAACACTCTACAAGGATATCTTAAAGGAGTCACTGATAACTTTTCAAATAACAATATGTATTCAGTGCTGTCATGAATGAATATGTGTCCTGATTCAAATACAAAGGGAACCAGGAATCACAATCAATTTTAATTACAAGTTATATGTACAGAATTTCTCAATATGAATATTGTAGTGACATATATTATTAAAAGTATCCTATGTGTGTCAGTTGTGTAGTAGTAATATGAGGTAATACTGGTTTTGTTTTGTTCAAGCTCTGTTGGTATTTGTCATCATGACTTCAATAGTTTGTCTTTATTGGAACTAGTATTGGAGATGTTCTCAGTTCCTGATATTAAAACAATTTACTTCCCCTCTTAAGTTTATGTTACAATGTTATTTTAAGATGGGGGTACATAATTTTGAGCTCAGCTGGCCACATCAGCTTATCTTGCGTGATGGCGGCAGGAAAAGACTCCTCTGCTCGATTTCTCCCCTGGGCTCTGGAGACACCTCACTGATAGCTAAATGAACCAAGGAGTATGCTGTCCGACTCTGGATTCAGCAAAGCTCTGACCAGGTGCTGCTCAATACCATCAAGACCACGGTCCCTGAAAACAAGAAGGATGTACCTTCTACTTCATAACTAATTGATACTCTAGTTCTACACTGAGCACAATACATCACACACATTGAGTTCAGAGCGTTAGGCCAACTGTCAGCTTCATCTGAAATACTTTATACCAGTATTAACCTCCTTAATGGTTACTACGCCTCTGCAATTCCAGCATTATTTCTTTCTAGTCAATCATCTAGGTGTCAGTGTACTGTTTGGCCATTCCATGCCGTTTTACTTTCCTCCGACACCTTCTGTTCAGGCTGGAGCATTATAGGCTTTACATCATGTTTGCTACTGAACTACACATATATACAGGCATAAATTAACAATTCACATTCAATTTTCATTAAAAGATACTGAATGTTTCAAGCTTACCACAATTCATGGAAATAAACACAGATACGTTGACTAGCAATGAATTCTGGCACAAATACTGGCACAAATTCCCATCTGCTTATGTTCCAGGCTTTTATTTAGCAAAAATATGAGCTGGCTTCAACGCACTGTTGCTTTATCAAGCTTATTTGAACTAGTGGTCTCGAACTAACGCTCCTAAGTGATTATATCAGCGAGTCTGGCCAATGGAGCCACGTTTCGACAAGTGTTTGAAAAAATTTTACCTTCCTACGTCTCCCCTAACAACCAAAGATAGTATTTATAGTCCGACCAATCGTGTTTAGTCTTATATTTGTTGCGCTCCAATCAATTTGGAGTTTACATGGTAGGCTATTTCCGTACGTAAGGTTTTTTTCAAACACGTTATAAAAAAATTTTATGAGCAGAAATGATTTCATGCTGTCAGGCATCCCCACTATTTTATTTTGGTTATAACTTGTTGATTCCTAGACTATTTGCGTAACGTTTTACACATTCTTTGTCAGCAAGCCCTAAGGAACCCAAATATACAAATTTAAAAGCGCTAAGTGGCTGCGTTCAAAATATGCAATTTCTTCTACCTCCTGTTTCGAAGATGTGCTGTCTGGGTACTGTAATGTTTTCAACCGTAAACCCATCTAATGTTATCTTTTCTAATAAGCGTTTTTCAAGATTTTAAAACCTAACTCTGGGAAGGTTAGTGTTTTTATCACTGTCCGTCCGAAAAAGTTAGTGCATGTGGCCTTACACGCGTGATAGTAGTAATTGTGTATCGCGTTACGCGTGTTGGGGGTGGCATTAATAGTGAGACGCGTGTTTAATTTTGCATGCGTTCCTGATTTCATTCACCCCTCTCTCTTTCTATTGGAGTCCATCTGTTCGTTCGTTTTTGGTAACGTAGTATAATTAATGTTAGGATTAATTTAGGTCATTACGCAGTGCCTCTCAATGTTTTTCTTAGAAATGCAATACCCGTTTTAATGTGTTGTGAAAACGCTTGTATTTATGCAGTGGCTTATATTTAACGTGGAAACGTTACAATTTGCAGACGAAGCATAAAACAAAGGGGATTTCGAGTACATTCTTTGTGACAGCACTGTTATTTTACCATTGCTCTTTTCTTTATTAGAATTTATTTGTTAGGCTTTATATTTACCTGATAATTTATATATGTGGATTAGAATATTTCACGACAAGACAGATGAACGTGGAAAAACACCGGACCTTTTTGAAGCGAGACGATCGGGCAAAATATTTTCCCGAGGGACCCTGTGATGTTCGTACATACAGGGGGAGACAACGCTTTGATCTCCAGAAACGGGGAAAATCTCAGAAGGAAGCCCGTTACGCGGTTTAAGTCGCTGTTGTCAAGCGCCGACCGAGAGACCGTGTAAAACCTTTCATCTGGGAAACGTAGTTTCCCGATTTTCTGCCATGCACTAAGAGTGTGAAAATTAACATCCTCTAGAGATCATAATAACATGATGTATATAAACTGCGTCTTCTCAAATCAGTTATCAGTTGTCGCTCAGAATTTTTCGGAGTGTAAACACGTAGTCTAGAACCATTTTG
Source organism: Oreohelix idahoensis (assembly GCA_024509875.1). Taxonomy (NCBI): domain Eukaryota; kingdom Metazoa; phylum Mollusca; class Gastropoda; order Stylommatophora; family Oreohelicidae; genus Oreohelix; species Oreohelix idahoensis. Next base: position 69,504 of record JAMPIV010020387.1, read on the forward strand.
TGGAAGGAGTATTAATAGCCTTCGTGGGGATTTCATTCGGATTTTCTGGTAATAGAAATTTGTGCTTAAATGTTAAAATGTTTTAAGTTTTACCATTATAATTCACTGTGATATCCAAGCGTTAAAACTAGTGAAATAAATAACGCGTAGATTATTTTACCAGTTGTGCAGTTTAATGTAAATTCCATCACCCGCTTTATCACACAAGAAGAGACGTTTAGTTGACTAATTAATACACTAGGCACGACTGATAGTGGACCATAGAATTCACGTTTATTCCATTTTGTGTAATTTTAGTAAGCGACTGTTAGTTATACCGACACCGACAATCGAATAGCCATTATTGACAGCCGATATTTGTTAAGTGCGCGTAGGTATAATTAAATAATAATTGACATTGTGCACTGATCGTTGACCGGGACAGGAGGGGAATAGGTTGCATTCCTCAACCAAACCTGTACTCGCTAAAGCGACGCGCGATAGGATAGGCTATAGACACCGTGTGCCTTTTAACTTTAACCAGGACTGACGGAGAGGATAAGAGATGGTCTTGTCCCTTCCCGTGTATATATTTGTAGAGTTATAATAGTAGCATTTAAAAAAAATAATGTTTCTCTATTCTAGCAGACCTGATCAAACGGCGACCAGTGATATAATTTTGGCCTATTGCGGTCTATTTTGGTCCATTGTCTACATTTACTGATTGGATTAATGTTGTCCTCTTCTTGGTTTACGCGTCCCCAAGTTCAGTTGTGAACAGGAGTTGCCAAAGAGACAAATTAACATTTTAAATAGTAACGTTTAACTGGACTTACAAATACCCAGATATTCATTCAATTTTATCAACCCACTGTGGCGTAATACACATATCATTACTATCTGACTTTTGACAGTCGTATCAACGGATTTATCCAGCAAGTTACGCTGTTTTAAAATCGGCATTCACCCCAGAGCCAGCTTATAGGATTTACCATCACCATCATAAATAACAGATTTTAGCAACCAGATGTTTCCTTAGTACTGTGACCACCAGATCTCGGTTCTACATTAACTATTCGAGGTGACATTTGTTGATCCAGGAATACACCACTAAATTTGGCGTCCCCCTCCTAAAAATCTTATTTGTTAAAGAGGGTGGACTGAGGCCGACTTGGATAATACCCCTGACACTTTATTCTGGAACCATCGTAATTCCAAAGGGACATCACCAGAATATGGTAAGCGTGATTGATGTGGCCACGCATGACAGAGAGAGTGAATAGTTTTCTTAGTTACAGAAACTGTACCATCATTTATTTTCTTTGCTTAAATATTGTCTACTTTACGGGATAGCTTTTAGAATTAACTTTGTTCTTTTCTTTACTGTCTATTCTGTAACATAGTGCTAACCTTTGACCTTTGGGGTTATTAACTTGTTGGGTTTATTTTTTCTCAATAAGGGGGAGGTCACATGTACTCTGATATTTTCTATGTATGAATTCTGATTTTATTTGATCTTTTCTTAGATATTCGATGTTGTAAAGTTTAATGATAATAAACAACAAAAGAACTTACCTTTGTGTGTTGGTCAGACCCATACCCAATTTACCATAGTTTTTTTTACGTTTGTGTGTCTTGTTGTCACATAATTGTGTGTGTGTGTGTGTGTGTGTGTGTTTAGTTAAACTTATATTTCTAGATATAGGGAGGTGCAAGATTGTCTTATACTAAATTATAGTCGTATAGATAGGCTGGACTAGAGAAACTACTCATTCCAGAGACAGATCTTCTCATTAAACTATCCACTCGTGATATCTATTTATAACACCTTTACTTCTCAAGTACTTATCACCATCCGCTCTACTCAGTCGTAACCATAAATATTTTTCAATCCTATCTAAATTTACGACACCTTCATCGGACAAACAAAGGTGCACGAAGCCTTCAGTGGACAATCAAATGTGTACGTCGAAATCATCAGTCAATCAATAGTGTACGTTGCCTTCATTGGCCAATCGATATGTCTGCGTAGCCTTCATCGGACAATCAAAGTTCTCCGTAGCCGAAATTAGACAGTCAAAGGTAAACGTAGCATTCATCGGACAATCAAAATGTACGTACCCATCATCGGACAATCAATGATGTACATAGCCTTCATTGGACAATCAAAGATGCCCATAGCCTTTGACGGACAATCAGAGGTGAACTTAGCCTTCATCTGGCAATCAAAGGTGTAAGTAGCCTTCACTGGACAATCAAAGTTGTACATAGCCTTCATCGAACAATCAATGCCTTTATAGGACAGTCAAATGTGGCAGTAGCTTTCATCGGACAATCAAAAGTGTCCGCAGCCTTCACCAACTACTCAAATGTGTCCGTAGTTTTCTGCCTGACAAAGTGTACGTAACCTTCATCTGATAACTAAATATGTACGTAGCCTTCATCGGACACTCAAAAGTGTATGTAGCCGTCAGCCCGACAATCAAAGTGTACGTAGCCTTCATCTGACAATAAAACGTGTATATAGCCTTCATCGGACAATCAGAGGTCTCTATAGCCTTTAACGGCCAATCAATAAGTGTACGTAGCCTTCATCGGACAATCAAAGGCGTCTGTAGCCTTCATCGGAAAATCAAAGATGAACATATCCTTCATCGGACAATCAAAGGTGCACGTAGCCATCATCGGACAATCAAAAGTGTCCGTAGCCTTCATCGGACATTCAAAAGTGGCCGTAGCCTTCATCGGACATTCAAAAGTGGCCGTAGCCTTCACCAAACACTCAAATGTGTTCGTAGTCTTTAGTGGACTATTAAAGATGTACGTAGCCTTCATCGGACAATTAAAGATGAACGTATCCTTCATTGGACAATCAAAGATGTACGTAGCTTTCAACTGATAACACTAGTCAACAAATTTTCAAAAGTTATTTGTACCAGAAATTAAATATACAATTTCTTATTGATTTTGACATGCTGATTTCAAATATCATAATGAAATTCACCAATTGGCTCTGGTTTTTTTTTTTAAATGATGAATTTACATTACAGTAATACAAATAATGTATGCTTGTTTAATTCTCTGGGGTGAACAGCTAGTCTTTCTACTTAAGCATTATAAAAATTGTGGTTACATACTCAATTAATTGATATTTCAACATAAAATGATAGAAAAAATAAAAACATTATTTAAAGTTCACATATCATGTTTTAAAAAGGCACATTTTGAACCCATTCCGTCATTATTCAGTCGCTGTTCGAGCTCTCTTTGCTTGCTTCTTGTTGTCAATTGATGAGGTGTCTCTTGTCACAGTCCAACAGTAATCAGCAAGCATTGAAGGGCTCCAATTGCCTTGATACCTTGTCTCCATAGCAGCAATGTCCTGGTGAAATCGTTCACCATGCTCATCACTGACCGCTCCTCAGTTTGAAGTAAAGAAATCTAGATGAGAATCCAGAAAATGAATTTTCAAAGACATGTTGCAGCCAAGACTCTTATACTTCAGAAGGAGATTTTCTACAATTTCATTGTAATTATCAGATCTGTTGTTTCCAAGAAAAATGTCCACCACTAACTTAAATGCTAGCCATGCTGCTTTTTCCTTGCCATGCAACACGCAAAGAAACTCGTCATCATGAAGAAGTTTTCGAATTTGCGGACCAACAAATACTCCCTCTCTTATTTTAGCTTCACTCAGTCTTGGAAATTTTCTGATGAGGTATTTGAAAGCCTCATCTGTTTTCTCCATTGCCTTGACAAAGTTTTTCATGAGACCCAGCTTAATGTGCAAGGGTGGCGACAAAATCTTGCTGGTGTCGACAAGTGCTGGGTTCTCAACATTCTTACTGCCAGGCTGCAATGACTGCCTGATTGGCTAATGTCTTCTGATGTAATGGTCAATTCGTGCACGGCTATCCCACTCACAGAGAAAGCAACAGTACTTGGTGTATCCACCCTGTAGTCAAAGCAAAAGAGCGACCACTTTTAAGTCACCGCAAAGTGACCAATGATGATGATCGTAGTTTATACACTTCAAAAGCTGCTTAATGTTTTCATAAGTTTCTTTCATATGAACTGCGTGACCAACTGGAATTGATGGTAACACATTACCATTATTCAACAAAACAGCTTTAAGACTCGTCTTGGATGAATCAATGAAAAGCCTCCACTCTTCCGGTATGTAATTGATTTTGAGGGCTGCCATTAAACCAGAAATGTTGTGGCACGCAGAAAGGTCACCCTCTTTGAAAAAGAATGTAATAAGCGGCTTCTGGCGGTTCCTATACACAGAAATTGTAACATCTTCTGCCAGGAGATTCCACTGTTGCAATCTGGAACCCAAAAGCTCCGCCTTGTTCTTCGGTAAATTCAGATCTCTTACAAGATCATTCAGTTCACCTTGGGTTATTAAGTGGGGTTTAGTGGATGTAGTTTGCTAAAAATCTGGGTCGCTTGAGGTTGATGGTTCAGGACCACCAATGTCCTCTTCTTCATCAGTGGAAGCAGCTAAAAATGATTCTGGCACTTTGGGAACTGGTAGGTCATCGCCATGTGGTACCGGACGTAGTGCAGAGGGGATGTTTGGATATTCCAGAGTCCATTTTTTCTTCTTTGATATGCCTTTCCCAATTGGAGGGACCATGCAAAAGTAACAGTTGTTGAGATGATCAGTGGGCTCTCTCCAAATCATTGGGACTTCAAAAGGCATAGCTTGCCTTTTGCCAGTCAACCACAGTTTAAGATGTGCTGCACATGTATTGCAGCATATGTGTGGCGCCCAGCTCTTATCTTGATCTCCTATTCCGCAGCCAAAATACAAACTGTACGCCTTAATCACTTTAGTTATATTTCGTTTTTGTGATAGAAATGTCACCTCACCACATATATAACATAAATTATTAGCACTGTTCACACATGTCCTAGGCATTTCTAACTATGATACTTTTGATAAGGACAAATGCACTAACTAATGGCAAAATTTTATCAGAGATAAGATATTTATACACAAAGGTGATGTAATCATAGGTAGGATTGCATCATCAACTTCTAGTTACATTTTTATTGGTCATTAGAAAAAATTATGCAATCATCCACAACAGTTGCGTCATATATATAAATTGACCGTAATTAAATAAACTAGTAGCATGTATCTTGAAAACTAGAGCCAATCAACATTTTTTAATGTCATTTTCGTTTTCAGCACACCAAAATTAGTTAAGATCAGCTATTTTCATTTCTGGTACATTTTGGTTGTTGACTAGTGTAATCAAAGATGTAAATAGCTTTCATCGAACAATAAAGTGTGTCTGTAGCTGTTATCGAACAATCAAAGGTCTGTGTAGCCTTCATCGGACAATCAAAGGTGTACGAAGCAATCATCAATCAATCAATGGTGTCCGTAGCCTTCGTCGGACAATCAACGGTGTCCGTAGCCTTCATTAGCAAATCAATAAATGTACGTATCCTTCATTGGACAATAAAGGTGTCCGTAGCTTTCACCAAACACTCAAATGTGTCCGTAGTCTTCATGGACAATTAAAGGTGTACGTAACCTTCATCGGACAATCAAAGATAAATGTAGCCTTCATTGGACAATCAAAGATGAACGTATCCTTCATTGGACAATCAAAGGTGTATGTAGCCGTCATCAGACAATCAATAAGTGTACGTAGCCTTCAAAGACATTCAATGGTGCACGTAGCCTTCATCGGACAATCAAAGATGAACGTATCCTTCATTGGACAATCTAAGGTGTACGCAGCCATCATCAGACAATCAATAGGTGTTCGTAGCTTTCATCGGACAATCAATGGTGTACGTAGCCTTAATCGAACAATCAAAGGTGACCGTAGCCTTCATCGGCCAATCAAAGGTCTTCTTAGCCTTCATCGGACAATCAAAGATGAACGCATCCTTCATTGGACAATCAAAGGTGTACATAACCATCATCAGACAATCAAAAGTGAACGCAGTCTTCATCGGACAATCAAAGACGTTGATTGTCTCCACCAATTCCTCATTAGTTATCCCGTTATTTGAGTTCAAGCTTATTTTTTCTGTAACATACATTTATGCAACTATGTACCTTTCTGGACTATGACGTATGAAACTAAAACACGCCCACCCTCCCCCATCCCCCAAATGAAAATAGTGTCATAACAATTGCAAGACACTTTTAAATTGCGATGTAAAATAGTGTCTTTATCATAAAGTATTAATTGCACAACATAAACTTTGCAATAACTTTATGGTTAATGCCCCGATCAGGATAAACCTTTGGGGATGTGACAAAACAACCTCGAGTGTCACATTTTCCTGTACCATCCTGTAATTCATTCTGTGCTCTTCTCTTTCTGTTTTCCCACCTCCGACAATATTTGGAATGTTCGATTAGTTGTTTACAATCCCTTCCTTCAATTCTTGTCATGTCGGGATTTCATCGACCATCCTTACTGATTATGGTAATCAATGACTTTCGTTTGAACCCATATTGACACCTGGATCTGTGGAGTGAAATGCTGTTTACGTATTAGTCGTAACACATTTCCGACCAGACAGTGCATGGGAGCGCTTATTAATAACAACCTGGAGTTGGCCACAGTCGATTTTCTTATCACTGATAATATTTTTGTCGGGCCAGGATGTTGCTTGATAGCGTTTGCTGGACCAGGTAAATGACATGATCATTTCCGGGCAGACTTGTTGTAGGCAATGATTACGATAAGGAATCCATCTTGAAAGAGGTTATATGTGATGGATCTATGAAGTCGTGAATATAAACATGATCGATAATAAACGGAGGTCGAAATACCTTTAATGGGAAGTGACTTGACAAAATCACATTTTGTGTGTCACGCAAGAATTTTCCATAAGAGAGTAGGGGGAGATACCAATACCAATATACGCTAATTGAATGTTATTGGTTTGTGATCTAAGAAGTTAAAATACAACATTTCTGATTGGAGCCATGTTCTGTAGTAGTAATGTGGATGCGTGGGCCGAATGTTGCATTATAATCTAGCGCTTTTTTGAGTCAACGGCACTGATTTCAACTCGTCAAGAAAATAACCAGATATGCCAGAATAAAGAATAGGATCAGGATTCCACTTTAAAGGACCAGACGTGTTTCAGTATCATGTGGACTTACTCTCAAGAAAACTCTCCCTTTATTAATACGGAAAGACAGGAATCTTAGGAAGCTGAACACTAAGTGATTATGGGATTATATTTGCAAAGTAATACCCCAGACCACATGTAAGAGGCATCTTAATCAAGTTGCCTTAACTATTCATCTGAGCCAGAAGTCTGTATTCCCAAGTATTTGGGGTGAGTTGTTGTGGTGAAGTGGGATGTTATAAATATTTATAGGGGACTTAGTGTACTGACTGAGATCAGCTGTGAAGGTATCTATATCTAATAAGAGTAGTGTATTATAGATAACCTTACTTGCTGCCACATATATATATATCTCAGTCAGAATTATTCTGGAATAGTGTGATGACTACGTTGTATGTCTAGGGTATGTGTATGATGAAGTGTAAGTCATAACAACAACAGACGGATAAACAATTTAATTTATTCCACCACACTTGACAACACTGTGACACTCACATACATAAAACACTCTACAAGGATATCTTAAAGGAGTCACTGATAACTTTTCAAATAACAATATGTATTCATTGCTGTCATGAATGAATATGTGTCCTGATTCAACTACAAAGGGAACCAGGAATCACAATCAATTTTAATTACAAGTTATATGTACAGAATTTATCAATATGAATATAATAGTGACATATATTATTAAAAGTATCCTATGTGTGTTAGTTGTGTAGTAGTAATATGAGGTAATACTGGTTTTGTTTTGTTCAAGCTCTGTTGGTAGTTGTCATCATGACTTCAATAGTTTGTCTTAAGGGAACTAGTATTGGAGATGTTCTCAGTTCCTGATATTAAAACAATTTACTTCCCCTCTTAAGTTTATGTTACAATGTTATTTTAAGATGGGGTGTACATAATTTTGAGCTCAGCTGGCCACATCAGCTTATCTTGCGTGATGGCGGCAGGAAAAGACTCCTCTGCTCGATTTCTCCCCTGGGCTCTGGAGACACCTCACTGATAGCTAAATGGACCAAGGAGTATGCTGTCCGACTCTGGATTCAGCAAAGCTCTGACCAGGTGCTGCTCAATACCATCAAGACCACGGTCCCTGAAAACAAGAAGGATGTACCTTCTACTTCATAACTAATTGATACTCTCTTTTTACACTGAGCACAATACATCACAAACATTGAGTTCAGAGCGTTAGGCCAACTGTCAGCTTCATCTGAAATACTTTATACCAGTATTAACCTCCTTAATGGTTACTACGCCTCTGCACTTCCAGCATTTTTTCTGTCTAATCAATAATCTAGGTGTCAGTGTACTGTTTGGCCATTCCATGCAGTTTTACTTTCCTCCGACACCTTCTGTTCAGGCTGGAGCATTATAGGCTTTACATCATGTTTGCTACTGAACTACACATATATACAGGCATAAATGAACAATTCACATTCAATTTTCATTAAAAGATACTGAAGGTTTCAAGCTTACCACAATTCATGGAAACAAACACAGATACGTTGATTAGCAATGAATTCTGGCACAATTACTGGCACAAATTCCCATCTGCTTATGTTCCAGGCTTTTATTTTAGCAAAAATGTGAGCTGGCTTCAACGCACTGTCGCTTTATCAAGCTTATTTGAATTAGTGGTCTCGAACTAACGCTCCTAAGTGAGTATATCAGCGAGTCTGGCCAATGGAGCCACGTTTCGACAAGGGTTTGAAAAAATTTTAACTTCCTACGTCTCCCCTAACAACCAAGGATAGCATTTATAGCCCGACTAATCGTGTTTAGCCTTACATATCATTCCAGCCAATCAGTTCAAATGTAACTTGTGGCCCATTTCCCGTACAATGGTGGTGTAAAAAAATCTACCACTGAGCGATTCTGATTTTGGGTGTTGTCTGACAGCACCATCATTTTATTTTGGCTATAACTTGTTAATTCCTAGACTATTTGCGTAACGTTTTACATATTCTTTGTCAGCAAGCTCTAAGGAACCCAAATATCCAAATTTAAAAGAGCTAAGTGGCTGCGTTCAAAATATGCAATTTCTTCTACCTCCTGTTTCGAAGATGTGCTGTCTGGGTACTGTAATGTTTTCAAACGTAAACCCATCTATTGTCATCTTTCCTTATAAGAGTTTTTCAGGATTTAAAAACCTAACTCTGGGAAGGGTAGTGAATTTATCACTGTCCGTCTGAAAAAAAAAATTAGTGCATGTGGCCTTACACGCGTGATAGTAGTAATTGTGTATCGCGCGACGCGTGTTGCATGCGTTCCTGATTTTCAGCCCTCCCTCTCTCTTTCTATTTGAGTCCATCTGTTCGTTCGTTTTGGTAACGTTGTATAATTAATGTTAGGATTAATTTAGGTCATTACGCATTGTGCCTCTCAATGTTTTTCTTAGAAATGCAATACCCGTTTTAATGTGTTGTGGAAACGCTTGTATTTATGCAGTGGCTTATATTTAACGTGGAAACGTTACAATTTGCAGACGAAGCATAAAACAAAGGGGATTTCGAGTACATTCCTTGTGACAGCACTGTTATTGTACCATTGCTCTTTTCTTTATTAGAATTTATTTGTTACGCTTTACATTTACCTTTTAATTTATATATGTGGATTAGAATATTCCACGACATCTCCCCTATTAAAACAGACATTATATGTCAGTCCTTTATTCTATATACACACAGATAAATGTAAGTCAACTTGACTTTACTCTGCTGTGGTGCTATCATGGTTTTATGTAGTTGGGTCCATTCAGAGTAGGCACTACTCATGAAATCTGCCTCAGACTTCTACAACCAATAATATATTTCGGTTATGTTACTGAACAGCTGCAAGTGTGAGTGCTTGTCTTAATGCTGCTTCGCAACCCGTATTCACCATTTCTCTTCTCTGAGTCTGCGCAATGACATGTCCAGAGAACATTATATTTCCCTCAAAATGTACGTTATGAGGAGATAACATATACCTGGTGATAACAGAGTTTTCGTAGTGGATCCCATAATCTTCTTATTATCCTGTATGAAACATTCGGAATATCCTCAATCAAAGAGGCAACTCAGGGATTCATTACGTTCCTCCGAAATGTTTACATCCAACAATTTTCTCATCATTCTAGAGAAGACACTAGGCGCATTCTTCAATCCAAATGGCAATCTATTAAACTCATAGTGTCCTTCTGAGGTACTAAAGCTAGGTATGGTCTAACCTCAGGCTTTACTGGAATCTGATAGTATCCTTTACTCAGATCCACTTTTGAGAAATATTTAGCTTTATTTAGTCTGGCAAACAGCTGATTTGTATCCGGCAATGGATCCACCTGTCCTTCTGTAATAGCATTCAGTCTCCTGTAATCTATACAGAGTCTATGTTCTCCAGAGGGCTTCCTTAAGAGTACAACACCGGAACTATACGAAGATTCGCTGTGCGAAATAATTCCTTCCTTCAACAGATAGTCTATCTCTTCCTTCAAAGCTTTCTCCTTAGCAAACGGAATCGAATATGGTTTCATACAGACAGGTGTGGGGTCTATCAGTTTCATATCATATTCCAATAGGTTTGTATGCCCTGGTCGGTCTGTTAACACCTCTGCATGATTATTTAGAACCTGTTGCACTCTCTCTTTCTGAGTTTTCGTTAAATGTGTACTGATTTTCACCTGTGCTGCTGTCTCACAGGGGTGTAATGGATACTCAAATGATGAAAGTGGTTTCTTTTTCATCTCCATGGCGATGGACAAGGTCAACAAGTGTGTCTCTTCCTGATGTTCTCTTTCCAAATATTTCTTCAGGAGATTCACATGATAGATTTTTTCTTTCCCCTTCTTATCTATCTTATAATGTGTTTTAGACACCTTCTCAAAAACTGTATATGGACCCTGCCATCCAATTTGTAACTTATTCTGACTCCCGGGCAAAAGAAGCAGTACCTTCTCTCCCACAGCCAAATTTCTGTCTTTCGCCTTCCTGTTATAATAGGCAGCATGTTTCTTCCTGGCTTGTTTCAAATTTTCACTGGCAAGTTTCCAGCCAGTTTTTAAACGAGTGGTCAGCTCATTCACATATTGGTATGAAGATGTAATGTTTTCCTCTGCCTTTTCATCAGTCCACGTTCTTAACAAAGCTACATATGGACCTTTAATTTTGTGGACCTATTTGTCCATGCACCGGTATGGTCTCTTCCACTCGAAGCTTTATAGTGATAATTTTTCCTCCCAGAATTATCATTCACAAAACGACCGCTACCAATTTTTCTTTTGGGGCTTTCTCCCCACTTAAAATTCTTGATGAGAGATTTCCTCTCTACATCCTCTTCCTCCAGTTTGTTTAAGTCCGATTGAGGGATTTTCGGCTTATCCTGGGGTAAGACATCCTTTTGCACTCTCCGCATAGTGGCCATTGTAAAACAGTTAAGTGAAGCTTGTCCGTGAAAAGGGGCTTCCCATTCCATATGGTCCACTTTATCAAATCTATTTTTCTTTTTATTATCAGGCCTAATTTTGCCCCGTGGCGTGTCCAGGTCCTGATCAATGTTCCCACTTGTGGGTGTTCCCTCATGTGCTATGCTACACCTTTCTACAAAATTCTCAATGTCCCATCTTGCTTTGGGCCAATAATAATTGTGAGCCACCTTTTGAATGATGGTACCTATCTTCTCATGGTCCCCATCTGGTTTCACATGTACGCTCCTTATTAAGTCTGTCCTATATCTTTTTGGAAGAACCAGCTGTCCGTGACCAGTGGATCTAGCTCCAGTCTTCCTATACATCAACTTGTTTTTCATGTAAAAATCTCCCTTGCCTGGAGTTGTATGACAAGTTGACAATTTTCTGAAACAAGGCTTGAGTGTTTTATCCCCAGCCTGTGCCTTCCTCATCTCTTCTGGAGTGGTATCCAACATAATATCCTCCTCCTGTCTTGAGGTCGACCTGACCTGAAGGGTTGCCATATACACAGGTTTCCTTCTGCAACGGTCAGTGTCATGATTGTCCATCTGACAATTCTTACACCACCTTTTTCCTTGGTTGAAAGATTTTGTTTCATCGAATTGTGGGAATTTATTTTTATTTTCATACCGTGGCCTATCAAACTGGTGCTTACCTTGGTTTTGATCCCTAGGATCAAATTTATTAAAGTTCTGTGGTGCCCTAAAGTTATCCACTTGTTTCTTTTTATTACCTGTTACCTCTGCTTGAGCTGCTTGATACCTTTCAGCAACATTTAGCAACTCACCCAGCCTCTCTGCACCTTGTTCCATGAGAAACTTTCTCAGGTCTGGAGCCATGGACTCTCTTAGTTGCTCTATAAGGACCATTTCCTTAAGATCTTGGGTTTTCCCCAGAGAAGTCCATTTCTCCAAGTATGTCTCTATTCGTGCAGAGAACTGGTGATAGGTTTCACCTGACAGTAGTTTAGCATTCCTAATTTTTTTTCCTATAAAATTCTGCATTCTTTTCATACCTTAACAAAAGAGCCTGCTTTAGCATGTCATAATTTTCCTGATCACCTCTGCTCATTTTTGCAAAAACTTCATAAGCTGCCCCACGAAGTCCTTGAGATAACTTTAAGCTCCACCTTTCTCTCTCTAACCCATATGTGGTAGCTAATAGTTCATACCTATTTAGGTAGCTCTCTATATCATCGTCTTTCTCAACAAAATGATCTAAATGAAAATTCATAGCTGAGGTTGAGGCTCCTTGGCTAGCAGTGGCATCAGAGGCAAAGGGACTGGCACCATTTTCAGGAGCATGGCCCTGAAACTCAAACTCCCTTAGTCGTAACTCATGTTCCCTTTGTAATCTCTTCTCCTCCTTTTCTGCTTCCCTCTCTGCAGCTAATCTTTTGTCTTCTCTTTCTGCCTCCAATTTCTTAGCCTCAGCCTCAATCTGCAACCTCTTAGTCTCAGCCTCAGCCTGCAACCTCTTAGTCTCAGCCTCCAACCTCTTAGTCTCAGCCTCAGCCTCAAATTGTAACTTCTTAATTTCCCTTTCAGCCTCTAACTTTCTTTCGGCTTCAAACCTTCTTTCTTCGCGTTCAATAAATTTGTCACATTCCGTGGTAACATAGGCAACCATAACTTGCCCATCTAATCCTAACTCTTTTGCAGTCTGAACAGCAGCAGATCGAAATTTGGCCAGGTCCGCCATTGTCTATCAGGTAAATTTATACAATGTCTAACCAACAATTCAATTTCTAAATATATATCTAATGGACAACACAGGCACCGTGAGCTCAACCTTATTTAATTCCACCCAAGGATACCTTTTAATTCTTATTATTCCCTGAAGTGAATTACCCCCACTATTTTTAATAGGGAAAGATTCAAAATCCCAAGAGCGAGACCCCAATATATGTGGTGAAGTGGGATGTTATAAATATTTATAGGGGACTTAGTGTACTGACTGAGATCAGCTGTGAAGGTATCTATATCTAATAAGAGTAGTGTATTATAGATAACCTTACTTGCTGCCACATATATATATATCTCATTCAGAATTATTCTGGAATAGTGTGATGACTACGTTGTATGTCTAGGGTATGTGTATGATGAAGTGTAAGTCATAACAACAACAGACGGATAAACAATTTAATTTATTCCACCACACTTGACAACACTGTGACACTCACATACATAAAACACTCTACAAGGATATCTTAAAGGAGTCACTGATAACTTTTCAAATAACAATATGTATTCATTGCTGTCATGAATGAATATGTGTCCTGATTCAACTACAAAGGGAACCAGGAATCACAATCAATTTAAATTACAAGTTATATGTACAGAATTTATCAATATGAATATAATAGTGACATATATTATTAAAAGTATCCTATGTGTGTTAGTTGTGTAGTAGTAATATGAGGTAATACTGGTTTTGTTTTGTTCAAGCTCTGTTGGTAGTTGTCATCATGACTTCAATAGTTTGTCTTAAGGGAACTAGTATTGGAGATGTTCTCAGTTACTGATATTAAAACAATTTACTTCCCCTCTTAAGTTTATGTTACAATGTTATTTTAAGATGGGGTGTACATAATTTTGAGCTCAGCTGGCCACATCAGCTTATCTTGCGTGATGGCGGCAGGAAAAGACTCCTCTGCTCGATTTCTCCCCTGGGCTCTGGAGACACCTCACTGATAGCTAAATGGACCAAGGAGTATGCTGTCCGACTCTGGATTCAGCAAAGCTCTGACCAGGTGCTGCTCAATACCATCAAGACCACGGTCCCTGAAAACAAGAAGGATGTACCTTCTACTTCATAACTAATTGATACTCTCTTTTTACACTGAGCACAATACATCACAAACATTGAGTTCAGAGCGTTAGGCCAACTGTCAGCTTCATCTGAAATACTTTATACCAGTATTAACCTCCTTAATGGTTACTACGCCTCTGCACTTCCAGCATTTTTTCTGTCTAATCAATAATCTAGGTGTCAGTGTACTGTTTGGCCATTCCATGCAGTTTTACTTTCCTCCGACACCTTCTGTTCAGGCTGGAGCATTATAGGCTTTACATCATGTTTGCTACTGAACTACACATATATACAGGCATAAATGAACAATTCACATTCAATTTTCATTAAAAGATACTGAAGGTTTCAAGCTTACCACAATTCATGGAAACAAACACAGATACGTTGATTAGCAATGAATTCTGGCACAATTACTGGCACAAATTCCCATCTGCTTATGTTCCAGGCTTTTATTTTAGCAAAAATGTGAGCTGGCTTCAACGCACTGTCCATTTATCAAGCTTATTTGAATTAGTGGTCTCGAACTAACGCTCCTAAGTGAGTATATCAGCGAGTCTGGCCAATGGAGCCACGTTTCGACAAGGGTTTGAAAAAATTTTAACTTCCTACGCCTCCCCTAACAACCAAGGATAGCATTTATAGCCCGACTAATCGTGTTTAGCCTTACATATCATTCCAGCCAATCAGTTCAAATGTAACTTGTGGCCCATTTCCCGTACAATGGTGGTGTAAAAAATCTACCACTGAGCGATTCTGATTTTGGGTGTTGTCTGACAGCACCATCATTTTATTTTGGCTATAACTTGTTAATTCCTAGACTATTTGCGTAACGTTTTACATATTCTTTGTCAGCAAGCCCTAAGGAACCCAAATATCCAAATTTAAAAGAGCTAAGTGGCTGCGTTCAAAATATGCAATTTCTTCTACCTCCTGTTTCGAAGATGTGCTGTCTGGGTACTGTAATGTTTTCAAACGTAAACCCATCTATTGTCATCTTTCCTTATAAGAGTTTTTCAGGATTTAAAAACCTAACTCTGGGAAGGGTAGTGAATTTATCACTGTCCGTCTGAAAAAAAAAATTAGTGCATGTGGCCTTACACGCGTGATAGTAGTAATTGTGTATCGCGCGACGCGTGTTGCATGCGTTCCTGATTTTCAGCCCTCCCTCTCTCTTTCTATTTGAGTCCATCTGTTCGTTCGTTTTGGTAACGTTGTATAATTAATGTTAGGATTAATTTAGGTCATTACGCATTGTGCCTCTCAATGTTTTTCTTAGAAATGCAATACCCGTTTTAATGTGTTGTGGAAACGCTTGTATTTATGCAGTGGCTTATATTTAACGTGGAAACGTTACAATTTGCAGACGAAGCATAAAACAAAGGGGATTTCGAGTACATTCCTTGTGACAGCACTGTTATTGTACCATTGCTCTTTTCTTTATTAGAATTTATTTGTTACGCTTTACATTTACCTTTTAATTTATATATGTGGATTAGAATATTCCACGACAGTTGTACATATTATAATTCTATATTTTGCATTATTAACAGGTGAAAATTGCTAATGGGTTTCCACGTTCATACGAGGCTGGCAACCTCAGCATATAGAGTGATAGTTTCATGAACCATCACTGCAAGAGCTGGTGACTGCTTTATGCGGGTTTCTCATAGGTAACCAAAAGTAAAGGTAGTCATAAGTTCCATATGGAACAGGGAGTGGATGATGACAGACATGATTTAGATATTTATTATATTAACCTTTTCAACCAGTGCAAATGTAGTGTAACCATGTTTTATAAAAATACAGTGGGTGTTTTCCGCTCACCGGGATTAACATTAATGCTCAGAGAGGGTACGTTTCTGCGACATAGGGATGGTGGAATGAAAAAAAAGGGGGGGGGGGGTTGATTTTCGTATCAGGAAACCAAATACTCAGGAGGGTATTTTTTCTCTCTCTTGTTTCATGATACTAGTCGATGGTACCAATTGGTGGTACCAGTGTGTGGAACAAATGTGTGGTATAAGTGGCCTACAGTCAAAGCTAGACACCAACATCAGACGGGTCTTAAGAGACGCTGGACCATCTTCGCAATTACCCCACGATACTACGAGGGACGTGTAATGGCCACCAGACTTGACCAATGACGAGAAGAACCAGTCCATAACCTGCAAAGAACAAGCATCGGCTGAAGCAGAAGCCAACCGACATCTCACTGGCAACTAAGTACACATTCAGAGCTGCCAAGTCAGCTCTATTCTTTAAGAAAATTTGCAAAAAAATCCCTATCCAGATCATCACCAGTGAATACATTTTAAAGAAGATTATTAATTCACCCCACCATTATTTAATTTACATCTTTAACTATAATTACTTAAATTTGCTATGTGTATATATACAAATGTATATTTGTTTCAGTAATTTTGAGTGAACTTCACCTGTATTGCTCAGTCATTTTTAATATTTTACTGAGTTAAATCAGTTGGGGGCTCATTAAAACGAAAAAAATTCTTACGCCTCAAAGACGATCAGGGAAGATAGATACTTTACACGGCCTGGATCCGATCCGCCGTAGTACTTGATTTCTCAAATTCTTATGAGGCCCCCAAGAATTGAAGCACCATTCTGCTAAGTATAATCTTGAGCTAAAGGTAGATACCTGTGAAGACCCTTAATAGATACTCTGAAGTTTGGCAGAGCAAGGGTAGATAATCCAAAGACATGGGATTTGAACAGCAACTACAAATACATGTAATTATAGCAGTAGAGGTAAAGGTAAAGGAACCCGTTACACGCTCATTGAGGCATATTGGGAATATGGTATTAGGCCCACATTATCTTGACCGTCGGCACACAAGGGGTGATGTGGTCAGCATCACGCCGGCCGCCTTAACCTTCCCAGAGTTGCTCTGGTACCCATTTGGGGCTGGGTCGACCCAGGAGCCGTTTGTGGCCTAAAAAATTCCCGCCTCATCTGGGGATCGAACCATAGACCACTGCGCTAGGAAGCCAGTGCACTAACCACTATGCTACCGCGGCTCCCAATTATAGCAGTGGGAAATCACTATCTTTGGTATTTGACGAAGAATTTAAGATTTTGTGGGAAATTTCGCACAAGAGCATTGAAATCCCACGAAAGTTTACAAGAGAAAAGTGTACTCAGACGCAGACCTCTGAGAAAGCAAGGGTTAGACCTGAGACTAGGTATATAATCCTGTCTCAGACATTTGGACATGCGCCCTAATATAACAGACTAGGCACCAAAACAAGGCAAAATTTTAATTTTTAAAAAAAAAGTTCCTTACTTACCGAAATCACTTCAAGATCTGACAGAGCTGAGAAGATATTCAGAGGGCTGGCTCCGTTAGTTAGAAGTCTTAACACACAACACAATAAGATAACTGAGAAGAAGCCACACCTGACCGCTATTGTAAGCTATTTGTAGATCGAAGCTTCAAACATCCGCAGACTTCGGAGTAATACTGTGTCTGAGGGTAATATCAATAAGGTTACATATTATCTTACATTTAAAAAAAAGATAAATATTAAAATTAATGTTAAACTAAACATAAATTCTCATGCCTATATCTTACCTTCTGCTGAAGGAAGATGGTTTACACCACTATATAACCTAAATCCTGGACAGCATTGGCTGAGATAAAAGTCCTTGTTAGGACTGACCAACGCTAGCAATAAAAACTTACAGCCCTTTTTAGGACTTTGCTTTTGGGTGCTGTGCTGAAATAGTTCGTCTTCTCTTTTTTTTTTTTTTTTTAGTCTTTTATTTCAGCACATTTTGTCAATGTATTGTAAGGGAAACAATGTATTGTAAGGGAAACAATTTTGTGTTTGGAAAATGTTTAATTAATGTTAACATTTTTAAATGTATTGTATTGTTGTACGACCTATCCCGTTTTAACTGGCTTAATTACAGCCTTAAGTCAGCGTAATAGAAATGAGAAGTCTGATCAAAATTTGCCAGTCAGTATCATAGGGCCATCTTGGTTATAAACCACAAATACCATAACCTGGTCACATTTTGCGGATTCAAGTAGTGGTAAAAAGTGACAATTTTGGAAATTGTGAACTGGTTAACAATGGACAAACATTGTTCCTGGCACCAGCATAGCGTCTAAAATTTTCTACTTGATTTCTGTTTCACATCTGCTATCTTCTGTTATTATATGACCAAGATATGAGAAACTCTTGACTTGTTCCAGGATTTCGCATTTAATGCTTATCTTTAATGTGGGCTTATCGTCTGTTTAGCTAATTATCATAGCAGAGATATTTGTGAAGGACAATCTAAAGAACAGTTTAGATTACAATGGCATTTCGATAGAATTGTTTCTTGTCGTCATTCTTCATATCGGTTATACATTACAAAAAAATAAAAACACGAACGGCCAGAAACAGAATTTAGTATACAATGACACCACAGTTCAACGATCTGAATATTGCTGAAAACCTTGCCCAGTCATTCCATAACCGAAGCCAGATACAGGACGAAATGAGAATCCTGGATGATGAGGGATTACAAGTGAGCCTGAAAATTCACAGAGAAAGAAAACAAATCAACATGAGAATAAATATGACAAATGAAAAATCAATTTTTCTTGAAGTAAAATCAGACAGGCCTGAATTCAGATTCTTGTTGTGACATCAACAAAGCGAGAGTTGGAGAAACGGACAATGACAACAAAAGTAGGATACATAACAAAATGGGTTTTAAACAATTTAGGCCAGGGGTCGGCAACCTATAGATCTCTGAGTGACGAAAAGGGGAGGGGGAAACAAAGAATTTCCAACTTAGGCACATTTCGGACCAGTCATCTCCATCCGCCACTTAATAACATCTCCATCCGCCACTTAATAACATCTCCATCCGCCACTTAATAACATCTCCATCCGCCACTTAATAACGCGGTGTCCCCAAGTTTAAAGATACGTTCATCGCATTTCTAGTCAGCAACTCGCAAGCTAGCCTACTTAAATTCACTTTATTCCCGAACTTCACAAGATAGAAAGCAATCTTTTCTTTGGAGTGAATTAAGTTTAGGTAAAATATTTAGTTTTAATTTTCCACAGTTCTGATGACGGGACTACAGCAAGCAGATCGTGCAGCAGCTATTAAATTTACATACATACCGGCTGGATTTATTCCAGATTTCAGACAATAATAATAATAGCCCCTTCAGTCATAACTGACTATGGGAATGCGCCCCTGAGGTGACAGCCCTCAGCTGCTTATTTTCCTGGTGTTCCTTTCGACGTTTTCTCCTCTCTTCTGCTTCCCGTGAGAGCTTTTTTCGCCCAATCTGAGGTGGCAGTGTTATCGGCAGCTTCATCCTTCCAGGTTGCTGGATTTATGTCCAGTGCCCTCATGCCTCTCTTTCACACATCTTTGAACCTCAGCTGCGGTCGCCAGACAGTTCTTTTGCCATCTGCCAGTTGTCTGTAGAAGATATCTTTCAGGGTGCGACCATCTTTCATGCGGCGGACATGGCCAAACCAGCGTAATCTGTGCTGTTTAAGCAGTGTATCTTTGCTTTGAAGGCCAGCACGTGACAACACCTCGACATTTGTCACTTTGTCCTTCCACGAAATACTGAGGATGTGGAGTAGACTCCGTAGATGGAAGGTATATAGCCTTCTTTCTTGCTTTGCATAGGTTGTCCATGTCTCGCTGCTATATAGAAGTGTGCAAATTCCAGATACTCTGAAACTATCAAACAAACATCATTATATCAAAGTAGATTTTTAGACAGCTTAGTGTTTTGAAAGCATAACCCCAAAGCTTCTGGGTCGCCTACCACTGATTTTGGCAAGGTATGTGAAAATCAGAGGAGATTACGTCCAATACAAATAAAGAACTCTGAACTCAAATCTCATGGTAAACATATTTAATTGCTGTGAAATATGGAGAACCGCATTTGACAGTCAAGAAGTTACAGATTTTCATTTATGGGTGCTTACACAGAAGATAGTTGAAAATGGTATGACAGAATCACCAATATGGAAATTATGGGGAACAAAACTAAACCAAATGAGTAGCAGTTGAAGAAGAGGTATGGGGCATGTGCTGGCAGTTGCTAGGCCAGCTAATGGCATCAAAAGCAAAGTCTAGTTTTTGGAATGTCTAGGAAAGGAATACATTTTGTATCTTCTAGTTGAGGCCGCCTGTGGTTGATATTTGTGTGTGCAGGTCTCGATAAATATCCTCGAATTAAATTAGCATTGATTTATGAAATATATTTCGAACCACAAAGGACTAACTCTCAAATATAGACGGTATGAACAAAACTAAGATCGCAGGTTAAGAAAGATCTAAAAATCTTTGTGAAAATATGCAAATCTCGGTTTATTGTTAAACGAAAAGATACAAGAAGAATAGCATTAATAAGAAAAAAAATAAAAACACGAAGTGGAGAAACATGAAGTGGTATCAGAGGAAAAGAAAAAAAACAAAGAAGGAGAAGGGAGAAGAAGATGAAGAAGAAGCAGAAGAAGAAGATGAACAACAACAACAAGAACACGAATAATAAAAAGACGAAGAAGAAGAAGAAAAAGGAGAAGAAGAAGAAGAAGAATTTCACTTAGGTTTCTATGTATGTGTGGAAAAAGAGAAAGATAGGGTAACTTATTGTGTGATGATTTGTAGAATTATAATTACCATATATCCCATATATATTCCAGAGTCACTTGAATATTCTAAAATTACCAAGAAGGAATGCTCATTTTCAATATAATCACGGTTTAGACTGGTAATATTTCAAACAATTCTTGCCAACTAGTAAGTAACCCGTCAAAATTGACGGGTTTTTAATTACAGTGTGCTGTTTCTGTTACATAACTTAAAGACGGCACTATTTTTACTTTGGTCATGCAATACATTAACATTATAGGTCACAGTCATTAGATTTTTGAAGTAAAATTTGTATGGATGCATTGAAAACGAAGTCATTGGCCAACCTTTCAAAAATGACATGGGGGGAAGTAATATAGATGTAATGGAATGAAATTTGATAAATTTTGCCATAAATTTAGACTCATACGGCCAATGCTAGACAAATTAACATTAAAGCATGAACATAAATCGGCAAACAGAAGTGATAAACAACACTATAGGTAGGAAGTTGTGGATAGTTATGATCTCCTGAGCCAGCCGGCATAACACTGGAAGCAGAAGAACAACAACAACAAGAATGAGAAGAGGACAAACAGCAACAACAATAACCGCAACAACTACAAGACCAGTAAAAAGAAGAAGGAAACTAACAACAACAACAACAAAACAGTAGCAACAACTATGAAGAAAAAGATGACGAAGAAGGCAGAGAAGAAGAAAAAAATGGAAGAAGAACAAGCAGAAGACGAAGACGAAGAAGAAGAAGACAAATACGAAGAAGAAAAAAAAACAAGAACAAGAACAAGAAGAAACGTAACAACAACAGCAATAAAGCAATAGTAACAACTCAACGAAGAAGAACAAGAATAAACGTTAACAACAGCAACAAAGCAATAGTAACAACTCAACGAAGAAGAACAAGAACAAGAATAAACGTAACAACAGCAACAAAGCAAAAGTAACAACTCAACGAAGAAGAACAAGAACAAGAATAAACGTAACAACAGCAACAAAGCAATAGTAACAACTCAACGAAGAAGAACAAGAACAAGAATAAACGTAAAAACAGCAACAAAGCAATAGTAAAAACTCAACGAAGAAGAACAGGAACAAGAATAAACGTAACAACAGCAACAAAGCAATAGTAACAACTCAACGAAGAAGAACAAGAACAAGAATAAACGTAACAACAGCAACAAAGCAATAGTAAAAACTCAACGAAGTAGAACAGGAACAAGAATAAACGTAACAACAGCAACAAAGCAATAGTAACAACTCAACGAAGAAGAACAAGAACAAGAAGAAACTTAACAACAACAGCAACAAAGCAATAGTAACAACTCAACTGTAAATAGAATACCCAAACAACATTAGGGATACGGTCAGAGTACCAACGGGGAAATTCTGTAACAACTGTGATGCAGAAATCCAGGCAATCAAGGTGGCAACTGAGAAACTGTTGAACACCAATCTCGGTCCACAGCCTGTGGTATTCCTGACAGATGCAAGATCAGCACTCCTAGCACTTCAGTCCAGAAAATTGCCAGGTTTATAGCCCTGCTTTCTGAACTGTGCAACCAGCGCAGGGTCGCCATGCAGTGGATACCGTCTCATTGTGGAATACCAAGAAACAAGAGAGCGGACCGACTGGCTAAAGAAGGTGCTGCAGACGAGCAACCGGATGTACCAGTTACGTACCATCAGAAGAAAAAGATGATCAAATCAATCAGAAAGCCACCAAAACCAACGCAGGATGAGTACCAAGATATGAACAGATCAGAACAAATTGTCATTCTGCGCCTCAGAACAGGACACAACCGACTCCGCAGCCACATGTATACAAAATTCAAGATTGGCAATTCAGCCATGTGTACATGTGAACAGGAACCCCAGACTAGGAAGCACGTACTTCAAGATTGCCCCGAATATGATATATTGTGGCAAATCCACTGGCCCAGAGAAACAACACTGGAAGCAAAACTATACGGACCTCTGTATGAACTAGAAAAGACAGTGAAGTTTATACAAGAAACAACATTGCAGATATAAACAATATATTTCAAGCGAACGAAAGAAGAAGAACACCAACAACTCAACGAAGAAGAACAAGAAGAAACGTAACACAGCAACAAAGCAATAGTAACAACTCAACGAAGAAGAACAAGAACAAGAGAAGGTGGAGGAGAAGAAGCAGATGACGAAGAAGAACAACAAAAACAACAAAAAGAAGATCTTTAATTAACTATTTTATTATTTCTACCATTCTTCTTCTTCTTCTTCCGTCCTTAGCTACCGACCGTCAAAGCAGTCAGTGGCCATTACGCCTAGTGGCGTCTTAGGGCAACAGCAGATAGGTTTTCTTATTTCTACCATAGTTCTAACATAATTGCGGGATCAGTCCATAAAATTACCAGTATTTATCAAAGGGTCAGCGCATCCTTAGAAATGGAGAACCACTGATGTCTATTACTTTTTTCGTTAAATTGTCCAGATGCATTGAATAAGTGAGATAAATATTATCACTTCATTACGATGTTAATCTTCACAAAATAAAGTGATTACTCTGGCATTTTTTTAGTCGCTCACGTTAATGCTCTTTTATAAGACCACCTTGTAGAAATCAGTACTCAGCTATCTGTGTATCAAGAAGTTAAAAAAAAACTCCAGGTAATTACATGAGTGGTGGCAATCTCAAGTTAGTTCTTCCGTATTTTCAGTGCCAAAATAGAACAAGGTATGCTGGGTTTTTTTTTTTTTATCTTTAGAAAGACAGATTGAGCGATAAAAAGTGACTGAGACAAGGAAAAGGGAACGTTTAACCATATTGTTCATGGCGGCTTATGTAAACATGTTAAAGGCATTGTCTATAGACAAAGTCATGGCACTGTCTATAGACATATTCCTGATTTTGTCTATAGACATATTCATGACATTGTCTATAGAGATATACATTATCTATTAACTTGGCATAGAATAAAAGAATAATGGAGGAAACCTTGAGTCCTGTGAACTGTCAATAAATTAGAAAATAAATAAATAAAGGAAATTAACAGGTACTCTTTGGACATAAAGGATCACACCAGACAACAATAAAGAAAATTTAAGTGATAGGCTTACCGGGAATCGAACCTAGGACCAACCAAACGGCGCCATCGCCTTGCTGTGACAGTACATCGTGAAAGGACGCTCAGCTAAATTTGAAACCCCTAAAAGGTTCGATTCCCGGTAAGCCCATCACATATATTTTCTTTTCTGTTATCTGGTGTCATCCTTTATGTCCAAGGAGGGCCTGGTAATTACCTTTATTTATTTATTTACTAAGTTATTCATAGAATAAAAGTGGGTGGTCAGTTATCATTAATCATTCAATCAATCAAAAATCTTTAGCTCCCCAAGGAGCATAGGCCTTCAACAAATACAGGGCAAGTCCCCCGTACACGCCATTAGCTCAAGCTCTTTCCGCGTTGTAATCATCATTTTCAAATCTGTCACCAGTTCACTTCTCCATGTGTTTCTCTGTCTACTTTTGTCTCTCTTATCCTGCGGGATCTTTTTCTTCTTCTTTCTCGTTCGCCTTCAGACCTCCACATTTATGACTCTAATAAAGGCAGTAGTCAACTCAGGGTTCCTGACATCTCCAAACAGTTTTTCGTTGACAGCAGTGGGTTGTTGCCATATGCTACTCCGTTCATTACTGTAGGTTGGGCAGTACTGCAGCAGGTGGTTGACTGTCATCGGGCTGGTACCGCAGGTGCAGAGATCTGTATTTGTGGTATAGATGGTATCTCTATCTGTTGTGTCCAGTCCGTAGCCGAAAAGTGATGACCTGTTCTTTCCTGGATAGTTGATGATATGCGTCATTTTTCAAATGGCCCGGGTGCTCTCTTTCCCATTTGGACTTGGATGTAGCCTTTATAGTAGTCTTTGCCATTGCGTAAGTTGTCTCTATATCATTTTGTTGTAAGGCACCTCCTTCCTTAGCAAGTTTGTCTGCCTCCTCATTTCCTGGTATGTTGCAATGGGCTGGTATCCACTGGATTGTGCACTTGTTGAAGCATTTGGCCAGTCTTTCAAGGGAGATTATCAGATCTTTCAATCCTTTAGCATGGTGGCTCTTCAGCGCTGTTATTACTGAGAGGGCATCTGTAAAGATTACTATCTGTTTTTCCACCTGTGCTTTGCATTCAATAAGTGTTTCCGCTGCCTGTGTCAGGGCTTCTGCTTCAGCACTGACGTTATTGCAGTATTTGCCAGTGGCAATTGCCATAGAGTGGATTCTATTCTTTAATTTTATGAGGATGCCGGCACCCCCATTTTCAACTGCATTTTTTGCTGAACCATCAGTATATGTAAGTGTCCAAAGCTTTGCTGGGAATTTTTGATCAATATACTTGGTTGCTATACACTTTCTTTGTGTTTCTGTCTGTGCTCCCTTACTTTCAGTGCCTGGAATATCAGATTTTAGCTCAGGAAAGCATCTTGTTTTCCACAGTGGGATAGTTGTGCTTGTTGGTATTTTCCTGCGGGTTCTAGAGCAAGGATTGCTTTGCAATCCTATTCACATATTTCTGCTGCCACCTGTACCGTCTTCCTAGTTTATTCAATGTTCGAAAATCCCAGGTGTCAGATTTGGAGGTTCTCCTAGAAGAAAGAAGGTTAGTCAGCAACAAAGATTCTTTTCGACTTTCTCTGTGTTGCGCCATGCGCCATCCCTACCAATGGCCCTTCTCCTGTCTTGGTTGGCTGAGTTTTATTTTCTTTAGTTATCTGTCCATGTTGGTTGAAATTTTTGTGGTTTAACATTTTCTTTTACAGAATGGGGGAACCAACCCCATGCCCAACCCTCCTTAGTCGCGTTTTACGACATTGCTTGGTTGGAAACAGTGTTACTATTCTTCGCTCCTCTTTCGGGCTCTGGTAACGCACAGGTGTATCATTAATCAGTAATTAGTAATATTTCTCACACATAAAAACGTAAAAATGTATTAACAATATGACGAATTATTAAGTAACTAGCAATAACCGGTCAAAATTGACAGGTTTTTAATTGCAGCCATCTTGTCATTTTGATCCATAATAATAAGTTTGCAATACTTTAAATTAAAATTTTGTCTTGAAGAAACAATCAAAAACTTACATTTTAAGGTTATTTTTAAGAAAATGATGAGTTAAATCCGTTTCCCGAATGAAACTGGACAGAAGAGTATTTTTTATTGTCTGTTTATTTAATCTGCATCTCCGCACCTTCCAGTCTCCAGTTCATGTACTGTTTATCAATTGTGTTGTTGGCTTCTTTCCATATTCAAACTGTTCATGCACAACGTCATTTGCGCACTTTTCTATTTTCGAGAGAATACATTAACTTTCAACGACAGCTAAGGGGTGCAACTGTGGTTGAAAGGCAATAATTGTATTGTTTCCCTTATATGTGACAGACCGACGGGAATGGATGATAACTGACCGTCCAATTACATCCCGTGTAGTTCTCGGGGTCTCTGAAGAGACAAAGAAAGAATAGGATCACGTCACCCTCAGACATGTCAACAAAAAACCGACTAATTTAGGGTTGACCAATGGGCTGGCACTATCATCACGTAAAACATACTGCCATAGAAACCACTGCTGCAAGTGCATGTGAGTGCTCGATACCGGCTTCCTGCATGGGGAGAGTCGATTCCTTCCTCAGTAACGCAAAGACAATAATGATGATTCAATTTTATAATATGCTATTAATAGAATGTATAGAATATTTATGTTTTGTGTGTTAGTACATTTGGTTACCGTAATAAAAAGTGGTACATAAAACGTGTTTTTCCTCTTAGAAAAAGTGGTACATAAATCGTCACGCAGTGAGGGGGGGTCTAAAATTTGGTGACGACGTGTGACGATAGCGGGAAGAGGGGTTTGAAAAATGAGACGTCACACAGACAAATACAAGTGCGGCTCACTTCATACGTAATAGATGTCGAAACAAAATACATTATGTAAACTAAGCCCTCGATGTCTAATTTTATATACGCAATAGTTAAAAACTGTCTCGTGGACGACTTAGATTAAGATTATAATCTCCGCTGAAATATCGGACAATTATCATAATCTGTTATTATTTTTAATTGATTTTAATTAAGCTTATTTTTTTTTTCTACAGTGTAATACTTACCTTTCCAGTAAACGATGATGATCTGGAAGTAAACGAAATTCTGGTTCGTTCGATGGAGGAGAATCTTACTTTGCTGTGGTATATTGATAGCCAAGTGAAATAATTTACTGATATCAACTTCAGTTTTGTTTTGTTTTTGTGTGTGTGTGTGGATTTTCTCAAGTTTAAAATTACATTATGAAACTTTCATGTTAAGTATGAACTGAAGTTATTGATGTGTTTACTTTAAGTTTATTTTTATTTTTTCTTCATTGTTTGAAATTAAATTATGTCAAAATAAGCGATATTTTAAATATCGTATTTAGCAACATTTAACCAGCAAAGCAGACTGATGAATTAATCATTATTTTACCTAAAAAAAATTTTTTGTGTACATTAGTTAACTGTTTTACGCTGGATTACATTCCTTCTTTTAAGTAGTGCAAAACAATGGGGGAAAGAGGGGGTGTGTTAATAATTGTGACGTCTCATAGAGGAAGATCTGGGTTTTTGTGACGAAGTGTGATCTGAGGGGGGAAAAAAATGGGGGTGGGGGGTGTTAAAAATCACAAAAATTGCGTGACGTCAATTGTGGACAACCCCCTAACTTGTTTTATTACTGTGAGTCATAAGAGAATATTAGCTGTTCAGAATGGTTTACACTTCTGCCCAGTTAAATTCAAATGTCTATAAATTATACTTCGATAACTGTAAACACTTGGTATAATGCTCACACGGCAGTCTGTTATTGCTAAAACTGCGTTTAAAACGAAAGACACGCTGGTCGTTGTCACGGATTGTCTCCCCTGCTTTGCAGTACTGATCCAACAGTGGCCAAAACTCAAGAGTATCTAAAGTGGGTCGTCAAAGGTGTCTACCTTCGAACAAGATTACTCTTGGCAAAGATGTAGATAGAAGGGAAATGACGCTTTTATCTCAAGGGAGTGCTCACAAGATAATTCAGAAGTCAAGAACAATGCTGCATAGGGCCGAGCAATTGTTAACTTATGCTTGTCCGCCGCCTTTTGTGACGAATTAAGCAATGGTTATAGCCCGTTCAAGCTCCCAGCTGGTGTACATCCAGCGAAATTCCCTGTATAGGTATTTGCTCTATAAATGTAAATATATGTTTAGATATATATGTTAATATATAAAATAGTCTTGCTCATACGTTTGCTTTCATACGTATAATAACTGAATCAACTATGATTGTTTAGTTTTAAAATAACGTGTAACAGATTTAATAGTCAATTAGTTTTAACAAGTTAAAATAAGAAAGAAATAATGGTGAATTTTAGATAAAAGTCCTCACGAGACTTGATAGGGGAATAATAATAGTCCGTTTGCTGGTGCCTTTGTTTTTCAAGAACGTAACTCTGGGTGAGTCCTGTCGCCGTGGTTTCAGTCACTTCTTTTGGTGATGAGTGCACTTCTCCACATAACTCGTCTAATATAGGCGGTCAGAGTTGATGCTCTTCTCTCACACTAGTGGCGTAGTAACGTTAGTACTTCAAACCGTCTGATAGCTTGTAACGTTTTTGAAAAAAATAGAAAGGACAAATGCCTCTGCTAAGTACACTGAGTTGGAAGCTTAAAATGCACATTGTCTCGCTGTCCACCCACCAATGTTAATCTCTCAGAAGAATTAAATTCTTGAGTATACACAGTGTAACTCAGGAAAGATGAATAGAAATCACCACTATTCCTCTGGGTATTAAACTGCGAAACTATGTGCTTGGACAACGCGAACAATGATGTGTGCCTGAATGATATGATACACTTGAGGCACATGTGATGTAATCATCACTCATCACAGCTCCAGTCGGAGTCTGGGGTCGCTGCTGCTTTCGCGTTTCTGAGAGAATCAGCATAAAACAAACCCAGCGCTTGCTGTAGTAGTTTATGAATATACTATTTTCATATGTTGAGGTTGCCGGCCTCATATATATCCACTAAGCAAGAAAAACATGTCAAATTCACATTTGTAACATAAATGTTCACAACTTACCCAAAATGGGTTATACAATCTCCTCGCACAGTGTAGAATGGACACAAGGAATTTAGGTTATATGCTTTCGAATCACTTGGCCTGGAAATTTTTAATTCCTCTTATGACGGGTGTTCTGCGAATCACTTGGTCTGGGAATATTATGTATCCCTCTTATGACGGCTGATCTGATTTCTTAGGACTCCAGTCTTGTATTTTTACAGGCGGTCTTACGTTTTTTAAGGTTTAAAATTTTCCAAATACTTCGATCTGTCCTGGTCCTTTTAAGTTTCCAGTCTTTGTATTTATAAAGGCGGGCTTACTTTTTTAGATTTAAAGTTTCCCAAATACTTCGATCTGTCACTTATAATATAGAAATTCTTAGTCCGATCCTTCTCTCTCTGGCTTCATGGAGTCGCTAGTTTTAAGTTGCGATGCAGTCTGATCTGTGACTCTAATTTCGCTAGATTTTCAGTTTCCAGTTCAAATCACAGATTGTGCTTCCGTCAAATTTTCCAATGGAATTCAATGTATATTCCGGCTCTCAAATCAAACCATAGTTAGCTCTTTAGCACTATCTGGGTTGGGGTGTTTGAATTCAATTACCGCAGCGTGTTTTAAAATATTACATTTTAAAATTCCATCGCGCGACCTCTCCCAGCGATGTCGTAATATTTCCGGTGGTATCTTGTGTAAACATACAAATCTGTGCACTGATTACCTTCCATCAAGATTGTCTACCCAGACCGATTTATCTATAATAATGATACAGACAGGGGCCAGCGGATGCAATAATCTAATTATCACCTCTGTGTGTGACTCCCCCAGACTGATTTCTCAGACGGACAATATGGCTTTCTTTATGTCGATCGGGTGACACCGCCTTGGGTAAACAGGCACCGTCGCTATCAAAAGGTGGTCAGACCGATTGAATTGATAAGTGTATAATCCACTGACCGGTCTAATTACCTGGACATGCGATTCACCTGGCGGAACGTAAACAGTCTGGGAGTGGCTTCAGAGAACAAATAATTAAATGGCAAACTATGCCAAATAATAAGCGATGAGTGAGAGAAAATGAAGAAAAGAAGTGATACTGCCGGAGTGGATGAAAGAGTGATAGAGGGGCCAAAAGTACATGTAAAAACTACAGACGTTTCTTCACAGTCGTTGTATTTGAAAAAAAAAATAACTTCACACAACAATTTAATGACACATCACCATTCACCATTGGACGCCCGGCCCTTTAAATTCATAACACTTTCGAGCTTTCTGTGTCATTATTTCCCTTACTTCAAAACTCTTTACTTTAATTGAGTTATTTCCACCTAACTTTACATTGCTTTAGGCATTTTACAAAATCTGTTGGGCCAATGACAATCAAATCTTGAAAGATTAAGAAACTGAGCTGCGTGCAAACTTTCAGATATCTACAATGAGTGGAACAAAGGGATTTGAGCGACAAAGATTTGAAATGCGATAAATATTTAAAGCTCAGAAGATCTTAAATGAAAGTGGTTAAAAAAGTACTCGAAGACTAATTTCTTCGGCCTGTATAGAAGACGATTTTCGAATTTTTGTTCTCTTGGGCTATCTATTTCTAGTCTTTTACATTCCGAGGTTACGTCACATTGCTGCTCACGGGACTTGATCTTCACAGTGTTCAAACAATGTATCCCGTTTTTCTGAAACAGGACATGCCCTGATGCTGTCTCTAAGACGTTCAATCATTCAATTCATTTCCTTTCAGCTGTTCCTGGTTCGATTCACAGTATCGACACGCTCCAATCTTTCCAGCTGTAAATTGGTACCTTGCTTCGCTTGTGGGTTAGGGAAGGAAAAGGCAGCGAGGAAGGGAACTTGTCACGCCACCTCTCGATGCTGAACCTATTATGGTGAAGTTTATAAAACTTCACTCCCCTACGACAGTAACTACTATGGTACTACTTTTACCTGTGTTTATTATTGGTTGGGCTTGAGTATATTTCCTAATGTCATGAGATGTCCTTCTTGCCTTCTGTGTTCTTATTTTGATATCTTTATATGTTACTCCAACTTTTGTCTTGACTGCTGCTTGGGTATGATCCGACATCTTGAAAGAGATGTAGCTTTAAGTGCTATGTGACTAGGTTTTGTCGCAACACTCTCTCCTCCACCCTCTCTCGCTCTTTCTCTCTCTGTCTCTCGCTCTCTCTCTCTCTCTCCCTCTCTCTCTCTATCTCTCTATTTCTCTCTCTCTCTCTCTGCTGCTCATCTTTGGAATTGTCTTCCACAGAACCTAAGAAACAACCTCAGTCCCTATTTATACAATCGTGGACTTGTCGAATACTTTATGAGTTCTGATTACATGCTCCCCCCCCCCCCCCCCCCCTAATCAGATTATCTTTTCTTATAATATCAACTGTAGGTTCTAATGACGATGTTTGTACTTAGGCGTAGTGGCCGCCAGTCACTCCCGCCTTTTATCAGACCTCAGTGCCCAACAGTCCCAGCTTCTGCTTCACTTACGTTGTCTCACCTCCAACAACTTTCCTTTCTATTCTATGATACGCACCACTATCCACACACTGTACTGGCAGCTGCATGAGTCCCTTTCCACGTCTAAACACCATAAACTATCCCGTCTCATCCCTACCCCCAAAGCTACCCCTCCATCCTCCACTCCATCATGCACTCAGGTAGTCTGCATCTCCCCAGATCTACCCCTCTCTGAGGGAGAGCGCTCTGTTCTTAGTAAGGGCCTAAAATTTGTTCCTCTTCGTCCGACCCTAGACCAATACAACCTCCTCCAGGATGTTCATCAGTTTCACCGTCGCATGAGGCTGAAGTTCCATTTTAGAGAGGAAGACAGCACTACGCAGTCTCAGGCTGAATCCGTCATCTTCGCACGCTTTTCTGACTCTACGAAACCTCCCTTTACACCTAAACATGGGACCTTTCATGCCCTGGACCTGCATATCAAGAACACCATCCATGACATTCAGCAGCTCCGCCCTCGTAGATTGCATTATTCCAATCTCACTTCGGCAGAGTCCCGTGCTCTCTCCCTTCTTCGCCGTAAAGACGACATTGTCATCAAACTGGCTGACAAGGGAGGAGCCATTATCGTTTGGCAAAAGGACTTATACTTAAGTGAAGGTAAAAACCAGTTGACCAATGGCTCTTTTTACAGGCCCAGGACCAGCGTTGCGACTGTCTCTAACAATCGCATTGTACACAACACTATTAAACAGCTCATCACTAGTATTGCTCTTCCTCCCGAAGCATCTCATCTTAGGATTCATGACAGCTCTTTGGGCAAGCCTGTATTCTACATGCTCCCCAAAATTCACAAGATCGACAACCCTGGCAGACCTATTGTCTCAGCCTGTTCCTGTCCTACTGAACACATTTCTGACTTCCTCGATAGCATTTTCCAGCCTATCGTTGAGAATCTTCCCTCCTTTGTCAAAGACACCAATCATGCTCTTACAACTTTCTCCTCTATCGGACTCCCAGCAGACCGCTCCTACCGTCTTTTCTTGTTAGACGTCTGTTCTCTGTATACCTCTATTCCCCACTCTGATGGTCTCCGAGCTCTTCGGTTTTTTCTTGACCAGCGCACTTGCCCTTCTATATCCACTGACACTCTTCTCCGTCTTGCTGAACTGGTCCTTCAACTGAATTTCTTTGAATTCAATGGTCAGTTTTTTTACCAAATTAGTGGTGTTGCCATGGGAACGAAGATGGGTCCTAGCTATGCCTGCCTGTTCATGGGCCACTTGGAGCATCAGATATGGCAACAATACTCCGGTCCTTTCCCCGGGTTTTACCGCAGATATATCGATGATGGCATAGGTCTCACAGATATGTCTGAGACTGATTTATACCGTTTCATCGACTTTGTCAACCACTTTCACCCCACCATCAAGTTCACCTCCTTCGTCTCCACAGTATCTGTCAACTTCCTTGACATTACTATTACTATCACGCCCTCCGGCCTTAATACCTCAGTATACTACAAGCCGACAGATGCCCACAGCTACCTTCTGTATACCTCTTCTCATCCTCGGGCCTGTCGTGACTGCCTTCCTTTTTCACAACTTCTCCGCCTCCGCCGTTTGTGCCAAGACGACGATGACTTCCACTTCCGAGCAAATGAGATGTTGGATTTCTTCCGTAGCAGACTTTATCCGGAACATGTTCTTACCTCTGCTCTCCAACGTGTGCTCCCCATCTCTCGTCAGGAGGCCCTCAAACTCACTATAAATCCACTTCGGATAGAGCCAAATTAATCTTGACCCATCACCCTCACAGTACTGCTGTCAAACAGATCCTTTTCCGCCACCTCCCTATCCTCCAAGCAGAGCCTGTGACCCAAGAAGTATTCGGTGAAGCACCTTTGGTGGTATATAGACGCGACAAGAACTTGAAGAATCTTCTTGTTTACAGCCGTCTCCCAAAGGAGAATGCCACTCATTTTGGCACACTACACTGTGGTCGGACACGATGCAACACGTGTAAGTATGTCATCTCAACCCAGAAGGTGTCCTTTCCTAAGGCTACGTACACCAACACTAGTAGCTTCACGTGTGAATCGCTCAATGTCATTTATACGATCATATGTAAACGTTGCTGCAAAACCTATATTGGCCAAACAGGCAAACGACTTGGGGACAGATTCAGCCAGCACTTAAATGACATCTCTCAGCTAAAGTCCACACCAGTTGCCATACACTTCAATGGTCCTGACCACCATGGTCCCATCGACATCCAGGTCACAGCGATCCGATCCTGCTCCTCTGACACTGCCAGCCGAGAACAGCTTGAAAACCGTCTTATCCACCGCATGAGGTGTCTAAAACCAGCCGGTCTCAACACTTTACACACCTTTGTCTGAGGTCATCCTTTCCTCTCATGCTCTATTTTGACTCTTTCCACTCTTATCCTATTCTTCTATTTTTTATGCCATCCTCCATAATATGTATGAATATACACTGTTTCTAATTTGTCTTGATTGTTTATTTCATATTTATTTATCTCCCACTCATTCTGTCCTCTTCTATTTCCAGTCCCCACTTTTATTACGTTTGGGTAGAATATTGTTCAGTTTCGTGTTTTAGTTTTTAGTTTCTTAGTATGTATTGTGTACATCCGGTGGCGGAAGTCACTTCCTTTTCAGCCACGCTGTTCATCAGCGGACAGCAAATAGTGATAGGATTTCGATGCCTTGACTTCAGGGAAGTACCTAGGTTTTATTTTTATATTTATTTAAGTTCTTATGTGTCCTATCTAGCCTTCACTTTCTTTCCTTTCCTGACGAAGGCCTTGTGGCCGTAACGTAGACTATTTTCTTTGTCTTTTGTCCTCGTAAGACGAAACACCTTTTTTCGATTTTTTTTCAAACCCATCCATGGTAAGTAGTTAATGTTAATATGAGTGTGCTATTTTATTTTACTTTACAACTTTGAATTCCTTGACATTGATATGTAAAATGCATATGGGAATAAATGAATTCAGTATGAAAGGTGAGAGAAAGGAAGGGCAGAATGTCAGACGGACCTGCGTGCCCAATTCTCAACCCTTTGAAAATAAAGTTCGTTCGTTCGTTCTCTCTCTCTCTCTCTCTCTCTCTCTCTCTCTCTCTCTCTCTCTCTCTCTCTCTCTCTCAGGAGTTTTGATTCTATGCCAGCCCAAAATGATTATTGTCGCATGAATATGTGCTGATTAAATATTGCAGTTAATAAGTGTGTGTAGCGTTTGGTGGAGCATACATGACTAAAGGTAGTTAATGCTACACCACACTGCGACTAGAGTCCTATAAAGAAGGCTCGCGCTATTATGCGAGAGGTCACACTCTAAGCAATCTTAGCGACACCATATATAAAGAACAACTCTTATAAGGTCTGGCAATCTCAACATATATATATATATATATATATATATATATTCAACAATCTGACAAATATCAGTATACAAATATAATGGGCACAGTGCGAATGCATTAAACCAAAATACAGTAACTGGATACCAATATCTAAACGACATCATCTACATACCCTGCTAAGCTCACAAAATCAACATGGCGCACAACTCGCTACTGGCACTGAACTATAATGGAGATCAATGTACTCAGAGAAGCTACGTCAAAAGACTCACTGACTTGCAAAAGAACTCATACTAAATGGTCTGAAATATCTCCAGCATCACGCTGGGCAATACTTAGCAGGTATAAGCCAGACAGAGAAGATCCTCCATCATCGTCTCAATATACGTCTTCTCTCGACGGCCATCTTGCTGGTCTTCCCCGAACACACTGTCCGGTTGAACTATCCTCACGCAATCCCCTTGCGCAGCTTTCAGTCACATGACTGGCTATCTTTAGTTTAGCTTCGTGTCACACACATTTCATTATCAACAATGACCATCACTCAACCCCTAATATCCATACATGCTGCCTAGGAGGCACAGGTGAGTCACAGTTGTAAAACATCCTGTGACAATGTTCTAATAACGATGTTTGTACTTTTCAACATATTTTATGCCATGTTTGTAAGTAGTTAATGTTAATATGAGTGTGCTATTTTATTTTACTTTATAACGTTGAATTCCTTGACAATGATATGTAAAATGCATATGAGAATAAATGAATTCAGTATGAAAGGTGAGAGAAAGGAAGGGCAGAATGTCAGACGGGCCTGCGTGCCCAATTCTCAACCCTTTGAAAATAAAGTTCGTTCTCTCTCTCTCTCTCTCTCTCTCTCTCTCTCTCTCTCTCTCTCTCTCTCTCTCTCTCTCTCTCTCTCTCTCTCTCTCTCTCTCTCTCTCTCTCTCTCTCTCTCTCTCTCTCTCTCTCTCTCTCTCTCTCTCAGGAGTTCTGATTCTATGCCAACCCAACATGATTATACTCGAATTATTGTCTGATTTGTTGTATAGATGTTTTGGATTTGTTTGTTTCTTTGCCTTTGTTGTTGTTTTTCATTACGTTCTTGATTGTTTTTAAAACATGCTTAATTTTGTGTACGATTGGATACTGTAAATGTATGCTGTTATATTACCTTTATAATGTTGCATACCTTTAAATTAATGCTTAAAGTAACATGTGGGAATGAAAAGATATAGTATGCAAAAAAGTTAGAATGGAAGGGCAGAATGTTAGACTGTCCTGGGCGACAAATTATTAACCCGTTGAAAATAAAGTTCGTTCGTTCGTTTGGGCATTTGTCTTTCTCTTTTTGATTACTTAATGACATCTCTTCATGATATCTTTTCTAAGTCCCCATACGACAATCATTCATTCTTGTTCACTGGGTAGGGTTTAGGTTTGATACCGATAATGTTTGTATTTAAACAAAAAAAATACTAATTATTTTTTATTTAATTGCAGTAGTATGAATTTTGTAATGCTTTAATATTTTGGTCAGGTGATAGATAATCGTGGCTGGCACGCGAATTACTCATTTTAGTCTTTAAATGGGCACATGACTTCTCTTGAGTTAGGTAAGGCTATGTGACAGGGTGAGGAAAAATGTAGGACTTCTGTTGTAAAGTCGTTTTGTGACAGAGTGAAGAAATGAGGTGCTTCTGTTGTAAACTGGCTATCGCCAGAGATGGTGGTTACAGAAGAGATGTGTAATAAACCCAGGTAGTTGTTGTAGACTCGTCTGTGTTGGTGTGTGGCTGTGTGATCGTAAGAATGAAGTACTCTGTTGCTGATAGTCAAATGTCAACAATGTAACTTCCAACTAGTGTTCAAGAAGTAAGTCTAACTTCGTCTTAACTAAATAATACATTTTATTCAGTGGTTGCAGTCACTAACCATTCCATGATGGTTCATAGAATATATTTATTAAAGGTGTACAAACCAACAATCCATACGAATCAAAACATAAATGGGACCTGCTAGATGGGAAAACAGCCGCCGCTCGTCTCGTGCTAAAAACAACTCACTCTAAAAATACAATCACTTCCGTTCTTCTTCTTTTATGGACTGTACCCCAGGTTTGATGACGTCATTTCATGTACACCATGAAATGATGTCCTAGGTTTGGGATTAGTGTTTTTAACTAATTAGTCGCGCTCAAATACTTAGTGTTTAAATCTTGCTAAAGTATTCTTACACTAATTCTAATAAGTGGCAGCACCCTAGTGCTAAAACGACGTAGTGGACCTTACGGTCACAGCTAAGACAGCGAGGAAGGGAACTGGTCGTACAAGGCGATTAATATTAGATTATGCATGAGGCTGGCAACATTATCATGTTACACAAATGACTACAAAAACCACCATTGCAAGAACCATGGGAATGCTTAGAGCAGACTTCCTACAGCGGGACCACCTCCATCAGGAGCATGAAGAAAAATGATGATGAAAATGGAAGAACAGCTATCAAGAACAGCTATCAAGAACAGCTATCAAGAACAGCTATCAAGAACAGCTATCAAGAACTGAAAAAGAATGTAGGACATCTACGCTCTTAACAAAGAACCACAGAAGCTAAGAAGGCTGAAGAACGGGTAGAGAATCCTTTCGTTAAAATGCGAAAAGACCGCAACTATATTTTCGTCTGGTAGTGCCCGCAAAGTTGTAAAGTTGGCGGTGAACCCAAGTTATTGTCAGTGTGATGTTATATAACGCGGATTTAAATTTCCGTGGGCGCAGCTGCACGAGAGGAGAATCTGTTTACTCCATCTATAGCAGGTGTGACCCCTAAGTCCGTTTGGGCACTATATATCAGTGTGGTTCAATCGGAGATCCTCAAACTGTACCTGAAGAGTACACTGATTTATATATGATAAAAAGATAGTTTAATACAAGGCCGTCTTAACAGCATTGTAGGCCCCGGGCAAAGCAATGCACTGGGCCCCTACCAGCCCTACCCACCTACGGAAATAAAAATGTAAACGGTCAATAAAATTAAACCTATAGATTTATAATTTAATGGTACTTTCAAAAAAATTGTGTTACAAAATCAATGTTTAAACATAAACAAACACGCTGTATGTAAAGCGAGGATTAATCAACACAACCTATAACAATATAACATAAGCCTTGAAAAACACAAACATATAAACAGCGAGAGATCGAGTAATTTATCCACTCTGCCAAAAGATGTCTTATGAACAATATGGCAGCATCTAAGCATGGGGCCCCTAGAATCGTG
The DNA here is from genome assembly GCA_024509875.1 of Oreohelix idahoensis. Taxonomy (NCBI): domain Eukaryota; kingdom Metazoa; phylum Mollusca; class Gastropoda; order Stylommatophora; family Oreohelicidae; genus Oreohelix; species Oreohelix idahoensis. The sequence goes on from JAMPIV010020387.1 coordinate 107,750, forward strand.
GGGCCCCTGGGCACTGCCCAATATGCCCATGCCTTAAGACGGCACTGGTTTCATAACAAATACTGCCATAAGGGAGTGACATTGTAGAGACGTCACTATCACCACCATTTTCCGTTGCGGCCGTTGTAGCTGGTACACTCACAAGAAGCCTTCACCAAGAAGTCACGTGCTCTTCTAGGGGTGGTTTCTGTGGCTATTTGTTTTACTTGATGAGGCTGTGAGCCTCATGCACAACCTCATATTAGTAGCCTTCTACGACATGCCTCGGGTTACAGTAGTCGTATTCTTTCTTCGTCTCTTCAAAGAGCCCCCGGGCCTACACGGGGGTGGAGATTTTACCATACTAGGTCTCATCTTTGTGAAGTGGCTTTGTGGGTTCTTTTCTTCGCGGCCTTTGCCTTTCCTAACACAAGAACAGAATCAGGTACCCATTTACAGCTCGGTAGACTGGTGCACAACACTACAGGGTTGGTTGCATACGGACACGTTAAGTTTGCCACCTGAAGCAAGCACATGATATTGTGTCTATTTATGCAATATTTTTAAGTTTTCTTTTCTATAATTTATGTATTTTAGTCATACTATATTCTTTTGGCCAACCATTTTACAAAGAAGGTCCGTGGAACTAGCTAAACTTATCAAGAAGTCAGAGTTTCTGTAGACTGAGGGTCATGCAGTTGCGTACTTAAAGTACTTGGCACTTAGGGCGGGTCCTACGTTTGGTACCCCCACCCCTTAAATTAAGACAGAGAAATATATATTATGCTTGGAAGTAGATTGTTACACAGTACAGTATTGTCATTATAATGTCCGAAGGTACCTCCCTCCTAGCTGTCACCCGAGTCGGGACCGTCTCGTCGTGTCTGCCCCTTATTACGCCACTGGGCCATATTGTATATAAAATCGTATATTTACACATCAATTTAGCATTTCGTGGTAAGGTAATTAATACAAAATCCGCAATCTTCACAGTTATTCTTCAAGAGCCATGTGTTATTGTTAATGGATTATTGGTTGTTTTTTTTCCGCACTTATTGTCAATTTGTGTTTAAAACATTAAGGAAAAAAACCCTTCGATTTACACCCGTACGTTAGGAGTACGGTGCACAAAAGTGCCAAGTGCAAGAATTTTTGGGCAGACAATCAAGGAGGGGTAATCCGAAGAATTCTGACTATCGTCTGCACATCTTTGTCAGTGCTGGCAGTTTCACAGCGGGCGGTCACAGATTGAAGGGGGTGGGCTACCAGCATTTATTTCGCTACATCATTCGTCTTGAGGGCTCTTGTTTACGTACCCTGCCATGACAGCCAGTGGTTTTTATGTACTACACCACACAAATAGAAATCACTTTCCCGCGACTTTGCCAAGAATAGAAGTTAAACCTCTCTTGAAAACCTTCCCCTGGTTCATTGAAGCTTCTCCAGAAACAAGACTTTACAATTACAGATGTGTTTTCGGGCAGTCTTTGATTAGCACATAGGACATGCTTAAGGCATTAAAGGTTAAGAAATTACTGCTTCTTGATTTAAACGTCTTGGGTGGTTCGAAATAATAGTTTACTGCACGTCATTTTTTACCTCTCTGCTGTAGTGTCTCTCTGCCTTGCAGAGATAATTCTGGAGTCTTTAAGAAACTTTATTGAAAACAGTTTTTGGCTGTAAACAGTCTTTGAGTGTATATAATCTATTATTGTAACTAGTTTTTAATTGTTAGCAGTTTCTGTATTCTTGGTAGTAGAAAATCTCTGTATGTATATAAACTGTTTTTGGCTCTGAACAGTGAATATACTATTTGACTACAGAGCCGTTGTTTGAGTAGTTTACGCCCTGGGCAAACAGGTTATTTGACGCCCCCCAAGTAGTTTATATATATATATATATATACGCGCACAGAGCGTTGGATTGGCATAATAGTTAGAAGGCTAGCCTCTCGCAGCAAAAGTACTAGGTTCGAAACATGGCAACGTCATGCTCAAATCCAAACAGCTGTAAATGGGTACCTGATATCCCTCTAGAGTTAGAGAGGCAAAGGCAGCGAGGAAAGGAATGCGCACACCTCTTCTTGAAGTTGGGTCGATTATAGTAAAATCTTTAACATTTAACTCCACTACGTCAGTATCTGCTATGGGACTAACTTTATAAGGGCCACAGAAAATAAAAAAACATTTTTTCCTCAAAATTACGACTTTTTGTTACACTATTATTTTAGTTCACTCGATTTTGTTGCCACATTCATCTTCTTCTTCTTCTTTGTTCACTCTCAAACGTCAACTTGAATATGTTCAAAGAAAGCAGTGGCCAGCTTGAGGCCGTTCATATCTCCGTAGGGGACCCAAAGATGCAGCAATATAGAATGCAGTCAGCGACCCATTGCTTGACTGCTTGCATCAGGGTCAGCGAACCAGAGCTGACCAAGACCCTACTCCACCTCCATGTGGTGGTCCTGGAAACAGACTGCATCACTGCAGTCTGGCTGAGAGAGTAGGGATCGCAGAGGGAAGGCAAATCCGGTCCCAAAAAATGCCGTGCTGAAGTCGAATGTGTCGACCGAAAGGTGCAGATATCACAGCTTCGGCGTAAACAGACACAACGCAACCAACGTCCTTTTCAGGGCGAACGAGGAAGAGGAAGAAATATCTCCGTAGAGTTTTTTCCAGGAATAGAACTGGTGATGGCCCAATGTGTTTTTTCTGTTCCTCGTAAGTTGGGCACTTTGAAGCAGATGTTCAACCGTCATTTTACAGTTGCCACAGCTACACTCATAAGTATAACGTATCTTTAACTTGTTGAATAGATGGTATTCCATTTAAAGCCATGCAATAAGACTAACTTTACATTTGAGTTGAAGATTTATATTTTGGTTTTGACTTTATTTCGTTGAGTTCCAAATACTTCTCTATGCAAAGAACGCTCTTGCCTTTTGTATCATTATCTGAGCCTCCAACTTTGTCTATATTGTTGGCAGTCTTCTTCTTCTTCTTCTTCCATCCTTAGCCATCAACCGGCAAAGCAGTATGTGGCCAGTACGCCTAGTGGCGTCTTAGGGCAACAACAAATTGATCAATCTATCGCTGTTTCCACCACGCCTAGTGGCGTCTTTGTGGAACAAAAACAGACCAAACAATCTATCATTGTTTCCGTAATCAGATTGGTTGGCAAGCAGGTGATCACCCCACTGTGCGAATTGTTGGCAGGGTATATGTATATTGCCATATCTAGTAGGGATATATCTCCAAGTGCATTTTGGTTTTCGTAAGTTGCATTTATTGTCATAATATGTCTCTGTATGTATTTACATCTCAATGAATAAACAAAGCTATGCCCCTGAAAAGGGTACAAAGATGGAATTTATGAAATATAAATATCAAGATCATAGAGTTATAAAAACCAGATTGACAGACAAGGTGGTGCATGAGGAGACGTGAACACTGACTCAGATACTGCATTAAAAACTGCATACGTGAATAAACAGTAGACTTTAAAATATTGCATATATGAATGTACGCGACTATACTTGAGAAGAAGTGGCGGCGTTGAAAGCAGAAACCATTAGACATGCGAACTAAGGAAACTAAGCAGAAAGGGATCAGCAAAACGCTACGAAAATCGAATTTGACACTAAAAACTACCAGGCGGAGAAATTGAGAGACCGAGAAATACCTCAAAGAGAGAGATTCGCCTTGAGAAGTGTAGAAGATAAATCCAATGAGAGAATAAATGAAGAAATCATGTCAGTTGCCCAAAGATGTACTAACATGCACAGAAGAAAAGGACTTTTGACTGATTATCTCAGTGTCCTAAATAGAATGCACTGAAAGTCTGTTACATCAACAAAATGAAAGGTATTCTATGTTTTTTATCACTTAAAAAAACGACAAAACCACAATCATCAATCTACCGGGCATTATGAGGAATAATAACTACCAAAGTTGCGCAAGAAACTATATATTGATAACTTCACTTCTGCTGTCATGGACAACAATCATTGCGCATCTTCCCCTCACATTCAAAGCGCTCTTGGATTTCTTGACTGAAATTCTCAACCTTCCACCAGTCTCCCGTAAAACCCAAATCTGTATTGTGGTCTACCCAGCACCCGCACACCCGAACTCACTCGCTCTATTCCGTCTTTCCCTGCGGCTACAGACACCGTTAACTGGTTGGAACCGATGGCAGCCAGGCAAACCTAGGACCCCACACCGTCAGGTATGCCAGAGAATGCTATCTGTTCACTGGTTTCCTTTCATCCCTGTACTGATATACTACGATAGTACAGAAAAAGATCGCTCCGGGCGGAGAGTAGGCGAGAGAATATTTACAACTGCGCAATAAAACTATCAACGTCTCACAGGTGGTCGCCCCTGCCGAGCGGGATTTCTGACGTCACGGCATTACTTCCGCTGCCGAAATGCTTTCTGGGAGAAATTAGCAGACTTGAGATATTAATAACATGGCACCAGTGTCGTTCTGGATTTGATCGCTAGGCGAGGAGGAACTTTATAAATGAGTTACGCCTCTCGGTAAGAATGCGGAGTTGTTGATAAACTAGATATGACAGGGAAAGCCGTTCAAGGAAGATTACTCGGGGTGGAAAGGTGTAGAAGATTATTTTTTTTTATCTAAAATAAATAATTTCAAGCTGCATCGAAATTTCTACGTGGATTTGTAGATTTATTACGCGAACGTGGTGGTAGGTAACTACATTATCAGTCATTAATCTTAGGAGGTAGAAGGATTTCATAACACATAAATAGTGCAAAAATATGGCGGCCAGGTTTTCAGTAGACTATGAAATCTGAGCTTCCTAATAAAAGAGGGCACTACACGTCATTGATTTACTTCTGAAGGAAGGTGGAAATCAATGAAAACACCACAGGATAATTAGTGTCGTCATCAGGACATGCATCTGAAAAAATAGTTGTTTAACGCAGAGGTTTTCAAATTGTGCGTTGCGGCTCCCAGGGGCGTCGCGGCCCTCGGCTAAGGGCGTCGCGGTGGCTTGGGAAAAGTGTTAAGCTCGATATTATGAGCCAAGGTCCATCAATAAATATAGATCTTCGTAGGACGACATGTTTGCGCCGAGGTATTATTACATGTACCAATACGTGTCATTAGGTACTAGAAGTTATTGACAAATGCACCATAAAACTCCAGAGCAGGTCTATGTTACGAACAGCTGATCACAAATAAAAGTATGCACATTCAGAAGTCATTAATATCTTTTTGTGTACAATTGCTTATAATATATAGTATAGAGAGGAGCCGCGGTGATTTATGCACAGGTCAAGGGAGCCGCGGACCAAAAAAGTTTGAAAACCTCTGGTTGTTTAACGCCATGTTTTAGCGGGTTACTTGCCTTTTTTTAAAAATTTTTTTAACATAAATTGTTAGACGAATTTTTTCATACAAACAAAAAATATTTTAATGAAAGCACAACCTACGTTTGATGTCAGTGCTCGATAAAAAAAAATTTTAAAAGTTAAAAATAGGACCCATTTAACATCAAACCGTAAACGCTACAAATACCATAAATCAAGGTACACTGCAACTCGCAATGAAAAAACAGACATAGCTATTTTGCTATCTGTTTTTGTTAGAACAGAAAATTACTGCATTTTCAAGACAAACTGGAAATCAAAAGATGTCAAGCCCCATACAAACATAAGAATTTGCAACTTAAATGAAAAGGCGGGACTACTGTATGGCTCTCAAACGTGGAGAACAAAATATTGCAAAAGTTGTAAACTTTTATCAATAGGCTCTCCTCAGAATGTAAGGATTAAAATAATATGACGAGATCAGCCATGTGGGATTAGTAGAAAGAGCCAGACAGATTTCGTGGAACAGAAGCTGAGGAAACGACATGAGTAGGACACACACCCTGGACAGGAGCTGATAGCATTCCGACGCATATCTCAGTTTGAAGAAACCTGGTCGAAATAAGTTGAGGGAGATCCAAACACGCAAGGAAATGAGAAATGGAGACAGACACTAAAAGGATAAGAGAGAACTTCAAAGCCCGACTTAAGACTGGAGGGCTTGACTTAGATCAGCTGACTCTGGCGACAATGTTACCAGTTTCCGGGTTGGAAATCTAGTAGTAGCGCCAACTATAAATAGGTACCTGACTCTTCTCTTTAGTAGGGACAGATACAGACAGCGAGGAAGGGAACTAGTCATCCCATCTAATAAAACTGGTATATATATATATATCGATAGTGAGAGAGTGAGAGAGAGATAGAGTGAGAGTGAGAATTAGAGAGTGAGAGAGAGATAGAGTGAGAGTGAGAGAGAGAATGAGAGAGTGAGAGAGTGAGAGAGAGAATGAGAGAGAGAGAGAGAGAGAGTGAGAGAGAGCGCGTCCGATTGACAGAGTGGTTAGAGCGCTGGTCTCTCGCGACAAAGTTTCTGAGTTCGAATCAAGGTCCTGACACGCTCCAGTCTACCTAGCTGTAAATGGGTACCTGACGTTGAGTTTGGGAATGAAAAGCCAGCGAGAAAGAGAACTGGTCACCCTAGCTGTTGATGCTGGACCTAGTATCTGCTATGGTACTATCTCTACCTTATATATATATATATATATATATATATATATATATATATATATATATATATATATATATATATATATATATATATATATATATATATATATATATATATATATATATATATATATATATATATATATATATATATATATATATATATATATATATATATATACGAGTATTAGCGACAGAACTATTAGAACCACTATTTGCCCAAATCTGAGAAACAGAGACAACACCAATGGAGTGGAACAAAGGAATAGTTGAATAATTGTTAAATTGACTGCAACAACTGGAGAGAAATTACTCTTCTAACAGTTCGAAGCAAAATGTTGGGCAGATAATTATTATAAGAATTTCAAGAGTACTGGACTATAACCTGAGGAAGACACAATCAGGATTCAAAAGAAACAGACAATCTGCAGATCATATATTCACCCCCAGAAACATAAAAGAGCAGCGTTCAGAATGGCAAACTGTAAGTAAATTGTCGGCGACCAGAATGAATAAAGAATTTTCAACTGACGCGCTAGCCTGGACGCTTCTCTGATTGGCTGCTATCCGTATCGGCATTACTAAAGTAGCTATTTTTAAATGTAAACAAAGATGGCTGCCACATAACGGCAAAATGGCGGTGGGCAACAGGCGAGATGACTATAGCACTGTCACATATTCCCCGCCTGATTTTGTTGTCGTCCCGACAACTGCACTAAGCTAGGCGCTTCAGTCGTATCTACCAAATCTGGAGAATCATCTTTGCCTTCACTTCGTCTCAGTTCGTTACCAGTGACTCTAATGCTCGGACTCGCTCTATCTGTTCGTTGGATGACATATGGACCCCCTGTCGTTGTGGGAGCACGAACAACAATGTACTCCTCTTCTGACCACATGTCACGAATTTTGGATCTCTCAGCGTAGTGCATTCTTTTCCTCACCAATTCTCCCACCTGTAGTGGAATAGAACACGACACGTTGTCACATCTCTCTTTCCGGACTGCTGCAAAATTCTGCAACGGTGCCTCTGCTCTTACGTGTGCCCCTCGTAGCCTGGAAACGTGTCCTTCAAGGTGTTTTAGATGAGTCTCCTCCTCTAAATGTCGACCACTTTTCTTGGCGCTCTTAGGGTGGCAGTTGCCACGGCCATCTCTTGGCTTGCACCGTGACGGCAATCTGGAGGTGTTGGTACTCCTAGAGAGAGCGCTCTTTGAGGGACAAACCGATATCAAATGGCCTGGGGACTTACACTGAAAACATCACTTCGGAAGCGGGCCCTGAGGACACTTGGCTGCCATGTGGTCTGAAAAGTCTCCACAATTGAAGCATCTTATTTTCCTAGACTTCCTCTGTGCCCTGGGACGCCTCCTGCTACCCTTACATTCATGACCGCCTTTCACTTTCTTTCCTGCTATAAGTACCTCACACTCCGGTCGACCACCAACCATCATTATCTTTGAGTCATTCTGCTCCCCTTCTGTAACATGACTCCCAGCCGCATATGGGGTCTAGTTTAATGCCTGTGGACATCGATTTTGTACGTGGCCTAGTTCTCTGCATCTAAAACAACGAACGGTCCTGGTATGTCTCCCCTGCTCCTGAGACATCGCATCAATTTTAGCCTCTAATTGAGCCACCTGTGCTCTCAGCCGCTCCACTTCTGCGTTTAATGCATGTGTATCTGGTACCGTCTCCGATTTACTACTTCGACACTGGCAACACCAGCCCCAGAAGTGGGTTCAGTCTCTAAAAACCGTAGGGCATAGTCCCTCACCGACGTGAACGATGCTGTAGGCTCTTTGATGATCATTTCCTTTACCAACTTTCTTAGTAGATCATCTCTCAGACAAGCAGCAAACTGGTCACGAAGAAAGGATGGCTCCAAAGAACTGACGTTATTCTGCTTTTGTGCCCTTACCACACTTTCGAACACCTCGTGGATGCGATGGGAGAATTCCCACAGAGACTCCCTTGCACCTTGCCGGGTAGAGTAAAAAGTGGCCATTAGCTCTGGGATGCTTCCACGCTCCCCATACACCCTAAAAATGGAATGTACGAGAGGCATTCAGAAAGTAATGCACCACATCGTTTTTCTCAGCTGATAATGAAGATAGAAGCATGAAATTTTGCACACTTCAAATATGGCATGTGCCAATTGTGTGCACCAAATTGCACCGCAACCGGCAAAATAATACGGCTGCCCTAAACCGTTGAAACGGAGCGTGTTAGCAACTTGCGTTATAAGCAGCGAATTGTGATAGAATTTCTCGTTGCAGAGAAGGAAACTGTTGTGAACATTCACAAGCATCTATGTGATGTGTATGGAAGTTTTGCAGTCGACAGGAGTACGGTCAGTCGCTGGGTTCAGAGAATCAAAGAATCAGGAAGTGGAGATACGGAGCTGCTTGATCGGCCGCGCTGTGGACGTCCTGCCATAGCCACCAACGCAGAAATGTTGAAATGCGCTGATGGCATTATTCTTACTGATAGGCGAATCACTACTTAACAATTGGCCTTACAGCTGTCAGTCAGCATTGGTAGTGCAAATGCAGTTATAAAAACTCTCGGATTTTCTAAGGTTTGCTCAAGATGGGTTCCTCGAAGTCTCACAAATGACCACCAATTTCAAAGGAAAGCAATTTCTTCTGAATTGTTGGAGCGTTTCAATGCTGATGGAGAGAACTTTTTTGGCTAAGATCGTTACATGTGACGAAACCTGGGCACATCATTTTGAATCTGAGACAAAAAGACAGTCAATGGAGTGGCATCATCCGCAATCACCACGAAGAAAGAAATTCAAGACAATTCCTTCAGCTGGAAAGGTCATGATCACTGTCTTTTGGGACATTGAAGGTGTGATTCTTGTGGACGTTATGCCAAGAGGAGAGACAATCAATTCGCAAGCTTACATTAAGACATTGAAAAAACTCAATCAACGTTTTCGCAGAGTTCGGCCACACAAGAATCCAGCAGACCTGCTTCTCCTTCACGACAATGCGCGACCTCACACAAGTCTGGCAACACGGGAAGCAATCACCAAATTGGGTTGGACTGTACTACTCCATCCACCCTATAGTCCCGATTTGGCACCCTCTGATTTTCATCTATTTGGTCAACTTAAAGATGCACTCCGTGGGACAAGGTGTCATAAGAGGTTTTGATGTTACTAATTATAAGCTATCCTGGACAAATAGATGTATCAGAGGATACAAGGATAGTGCCAGATAAGAGACTGGTCTTATAAGAAATACCCCCTTCTCTGAAAAGAACAAGGGTGTATAGACAATCAAGGTGAGGTCCAGCTATGTAAGTTCCCAGAGTAAAGAATGATGATGATGAAGTTCTCTGGGTCCCTATCGGCTACCCCTTGAGATCTCACCAAGATTAGATTATCTGTGTGGTGTTATTTGGCAAAGTGTCTAGGGTAATGTATTCTAACAGTTATAAATTTCAAAACAGAACTTTAACTTAACGAAAATTAAGTAAGCAAGACTGTCTGAAAGTTTATATACAATTTAATTTTCCTGTACCTCAATCCTTTTGGGGTCAGGAATTCTCAAATCAAGAAAAGGTTATTTACATAATAAAAATAAATATTTTGGAAACTCTGTCCATTTCTGTAAAAGAGGTCATTGGAATGACTACACCCACAGTTCTTGTTCCTAAGATTGATACTGTGGAAGGGTGGGCGAGATGGTGATGATGATTATATATGTTGTGATGTTTGATCACTTTCTTTTCACACTCGCACCGACCCGAACAACAATAAAACTCTTGATTCTGAGGCAGGTCTGTATTTATTTTTACAACCCATTTAGTGACTAAGAGCACACTGAAACAAACATTAAACAAATAAACCAGCAAACAAAACACCCAACAGTGCTCGATTGCTAATAGCTCACGTGCTCTGGTCCATCTGCTACCTACACCGGTCACCTCGTCTCGCCTGTTCTCTCGTCTGGGCTGATACAAGGAAAGGCCGCTGCTGGCTATCACGCGCTTTATATAGACCGATAAGCCTAAACACTCAACCCAGTCCGCGCGCGCAGTAATTGCGCCACTCAAACAACACTCGCGATATTTGCTCTACCAGGCCCGAAAACAGAAATATACACAACTATTTCTAGAGCAAAAACACAATTCTACACCACAACTTAATTTTTAGGCATTATTATGGCCTAGTCATCAAACTTCTTCTTTATCTCGTCAGAATTTTTACATACTAGCGTGCTGCGCGCACTTCTAAAATATGTGGGCGATAAATCTGCCATGAACAATAAAGGGGGGGGGGGAGGGGGGGGGGGGGCCAGGGTAACTTTACGGCCCCATCACATATCTCCCTCCTGATTTTGTTGTCGTCCCGACAACATCACTACCTCTGGCGCTTCAACTGTAACCCCTCAGATCGTTGATGCAGCACAGGACTCTTTCTGAGCGGCGATGCTTTGGGTTGAGCTTCTGTAATAGGTACAGCCCTGCTGGGGACCCTCTTGGTCGTCATGTCCCTCCGTTGTCGGACTGGCAGTTGCTGTGATCTAGAAGACTCGCTCACCTGTGCCGCGTCGCTGTCTGCCCGTGACATCTGCCTGTCAGTGCTTGCAGCTGTCGACTTTGAAGGGAGATCGCTCTTGACGTGTTTCCCACTCATTTTGTGTGGACGGTGGCTTACGTTCCCCACAATCTGCCTTTAAAGAGTCTCCTCTGCTGAACCTTGATTTGCACTCCCTCCTATCTGCTTAGGACGGGTTCCCTCCCCTAGACAACGGCCAATTCTCTCGGCGCCCTTAGTGTGACAGTTTTCGTGGCCATCTCTTGGCTTGCGCCCTAAAGGCAACCTGGTTGTGACAGTCCGTCTAGGGAAAGAGCTCCTTGAGGGACAGGCGGCTATCAAATGTTCAGTTGACTTGCATCTAAAACATCGTTTGGGAAGAGGGCCTTGAGGGCACTTGGCTGCCATGTGGTCTGACAGGTCTCCACAATTGTAGCATCTTATCTTTCTGGGCTTCCTCTGTGCAATGGGTCGCCCCCTGCTGCCCTTACACTCTTGACCGCCAATGCCGCATACATAAATTGCTTCCATGCCCTGGACCGATGGTTTGCTGTCAAACTCTACTCGTTCATTCCTCGCCAGACTCCGGAATCCCTTTCTGAAGATCTTGGTTTGATGTACGAATACATCAATACCTCCATCATCTGGCGTGATGAACCCCCATCCCCTGTGGACACTATACCACTTGCAAACTCCTTTTCGCCTTGTCGGTGCAGCTGCGTTTGTTGGTGCTGTCAGCTCACAGCTTTCCTTGACAACAGCCTGACTCTCACATACAAGAAGGTCTAGTTGAGGTTCCTGCGGACACACCTCCTCGTCTTGCGTTGGCTGCTCTCGCGGACACACCTCCTCGTCTTGCGTTGGCTGTTCCCGCGGACACACCTCCTCGTCTTGCGTTGGCTGTTCCCGCGGCTGGCATGGTGCTCTCTTTCTCTGCACCTCCTCTTGTGCTGGCGAACTGGCCTGTGACATCTGTGCTAACTGGAACTTTAGAAGAGATAATTCTGCTTTGAGTGCCTCCTCTTCACTGTGGGCTTCTGGACTTGCTATCTGCACCAGTGTCTCTGGCTTTTTTCCTCCCAAGAAAACAGAACATTCCCTAGACCCCTGACTCCCGGCCTGGAAATTCCTGGTCATCTCACTGACTGGTGGTTGCTCGCTGTAGGCTCTTTCTATTATCTTGAGTAACTGCTCAGGGCTGGCCTTGGCTCCGCCATGTATCCGTAATTCTCTAGATACCCATGGTGTAACGTTGTTCCAGATCATGTCTAACTTGTCTTCTGCCCAAAAAGGCGCCACCTTCCACGCGGCTTCTACATCTTCCACAAACTCTTGCCAAGTGGGACTCCCCTCTCCACTAAATAACCTTATCTCTGGCCCCTTCACGTACACTACCTTCACAGGCGCATTGGTCGAAGCCATCTTGATGCAAGACTGCACTGCTGGGTGTTTACAATATTTGTTCGTTTGCTGTTTACTCAGTGTCACTGTCTGCCTTATCCTGCCGACGACGCCAATTGTGGAAGGGTGGGCGAGATGGTGATGATGATTATATATGTTGTGATGTTTGATCACTCTCTTTTCACACTCGCACCGACCCGAACAACAATAAAACTCTTGATTCTGAGGCAGGGGCTGTATTTATTTTTACAACCCATTCAGTGACTAAGAGCACACTGAAACAAACATTAAACAAATAAACCAGCAAACAAAACACCCAACAGTGCTCGATTGCTAATAGCTCACGTGCTCTGGTCCATCTGCTACCTACACCGGTCACCTCGTCTCGCCTGTTCTCTCGTCTGGGCTGATACTAGGAAAGGCCGCTGCTGGCTATCACGCGCTTTATATAGACCGCTAAGCCTAAACACTCAACCCAGTCCGCGCGCGCAGTAATTGTGCCACTCAAACAACACTCGCGATATTTGCTCTACCAGGCCCGAAAACAGAAATATACACAACTATTTCTAGAGCAAAAACACAATTCTACACCACAACTTAATTTTTAGGCATTATTATGGCCTAGTCATCAATCTTCTTCTTTATCTCGTCAGAATTTTTACATACTAGCGTGCTGCGCGCACTTCTAAAATATGTAGGCGATAAATCTGCCATGAACAATGAAGGGGGGGGGGGGGGGGGGGGGGGAGGGGGGGGGGAGGGGGGGCGAGGGGGGGGGGGGGGGGGGGGGGGGGGGGGGGGGGCTCCGCGGTGAGTTTACGGCCCCATCACATATGGGTCCAGTTGATTATTATTTAATTATTGTAATGTGAAGGATGGTTTGTGAGAGCACGTGGGCTCACTTGAAGATATATATTTCTCTTCTCCGCTCCTGAGAGAGCATGGGGCCACCAGTGTGTTTTCATCCGTATGAAGCATTCAGATGCTCGTGCAGTAGTAGTTTCGGTTGCAATCTGTGTTACACGGTGAGGTTGCCAGCCTCATGCACAACACCATACTAGTATCATTGGACGACATGCATGAGTGTGTGTGTGTGTGAGATAGCTGAGTGTGTGGTCTTGCAGTAGTGGTTTCGGTAGCAATCTGTGTTATATGGTGAGATTGCCAGCCTCATGCACAACACCTTACTAGTCTCATCGACGACATGCATGAGTATGTGTGTGTGTGATAGTTGAGTGTGCCCTTGCAGTAGTGGTTTCGGTAGCAATCTGTGTTACACGGTGAGATTGCCAGCCTCATACACAACACCTTACTAGTCGCATTGGATGACACGCATGAGTGCGTGCGTGTGTGATAGTTGAGGGTGTCAGGTAGTACACGTGGAAGGACTGTTTGGCAGGTGAGAGTATCATTATTTAACTATGATTTTAACCAGTCGTTGCTTTGTTTGCGTCTTCAGATTAGCAATCGGGCACATGCTGGGTGTTTTGTTATGTTCGTTGGTTTATTTGTTTAATGTTTGCTTAGTCACTGAATGGGTTGTAAAAATAAATACAGCCCCTGCCTCTAGAATCAAGAGTTTTATTGTTGTTCGGGTCGGTGCGAGTGTGAAAAGAGAGTGATCAAACATATCACAATATAATCATCATCATCATCTCGCCCACCCTATCACAATTGGCGTCGTCGGCAGGATAAGGCAGACAGTGACACTGAGCAAACAGCAAACGAACAAATATTGTAAACACCCAGCAGTGCAGTCTTGCATCAAGATGGCTTCGACCAATGCGCCTGTGAAGGTAGTGTACGTGAAGGGGCCAGAGATAAGGTTATTTAGTGGAGAGGGGAGTCCCACTTGGCAAGAGTTTGTGGAAGATGTAGAAGCCGCGTGGAAGGTGGCGCCTTTTTGGGCAGAAGACAAGTTAGACATGATCTAGAACAACGTTACACCATGGGTATCTAGAGAATTACGGATACATGGCGGAGCCAAGGCCAGCCCTGAGCAGTTACTCAAGATAATAGAAAGAGCCTACAGCGAGCAACCACCAGTCAGTGAGATGACCAGGAATTTCCAGGCCGGGAGTCAGGGGTCTAGGGAATGTTCTGTTTTCTTGGGAGGAAAAAAGCCAGAGACACTGGTGCAGATAGCAAGTCCAGAAGCCCACAGTGAAGAGGAGGCACTCAAAGCAGAATTATCTCTTCTAAAGTTCCAGTTAGCACAGATGTCACAGGCCAGTTCGCCAGCACAAGAGGAGGTGCAGAGAAAGAGAGCACCATGCCAGCCGCGGGAACAGCCAACGCAAGACGAGGAGGTGTGTCCGCGGGAACAGCCAACGCAAGACGAGGAGGTGTGTCCGCGGGAACAGCCAACGCAAGACGAGGAGGTGTGTCCGCGAGAACAGCCAACGCAAGACGAGGAGGTGTGTCCGCAGGAACCTCAACTAGACCTTCTTGTATGTGAGAGTCAGGCTGTTGTCAAGGAAAGCTGTGAGCTGACAGCACCAACAAACGCAGCTGCACCCACAAGGCGAAAAGGAGTTTGCAAGTGGTATAGTGTCCACAGGGGATGGAGGTTCATCACGCCAGATGATGGGGGTATTGATGTATTCGTACATCAAACCAAGATCTTCAGAAAGGGATTCCGGAGTCTGGCGAGGAATGAACGAGTAGAGTTTGACAGCAAACCATCGGTCCAGCGCATGGAAGCAATTTATGTATGCGGCATTGGCGGTCAAGAGTGTAAGGGCAGCAGGGGGCGACCCATGGCACAGAGGAAGCCCAGAAAGATAAGATGCTACAATTGTGGAGACCTGTCAGACCACATGGCAGCCAAGTGCCCTCAAGAACCTCTTCCCAAACGATGTTTTAGATGCAAGTCAACTGAACATTTGATAGCCGCCTGTCCCTCAAGGAGCTCTTTCCCTAGACGGACTGTCACAACCAGGTTGCCTTTAGGGCGCAAGCCAAGAGATGGCCACGACAATTGTCACACTAAGGGCGCCGAGAAAATTGGCCGTCGTCTAGGGGAGAAAACCCGTCCTAAGCAGATAGGAGGGAGTGCAAATCAAGGTTCAGCAGAGGAGACTCATCAAAAGCAGATTGTGGGGAACGTAAGCCGCCGTCCACACAAAATGAGTGGGAAACACGTCAAGAGCGATCTCCCTTCAAAGTCGACAGCTGCAAGCACTGACAGGCAGATGTCATGGGCAGACAGCCACGCGGCACAGGTGAGCGAGTCTTCAAGACCACAGCGGCTGACAGCCAAACAACGTACAACTGGGGACATGACGACCAAGAGAGTCCCCAGCCGGGTTGTACCGAATACAGAATCTGAGCCCAAAACATCGCCGCTGAGAAATAATCAGGCGCAGCACCAACGATCTGGGAGATTACAATTGAAGCGCCAGAGGTTGTGATGTTATCGGGACGACAACAAAATCAGGAGGGAGATATGTGATGGGGCCGAAAAGGAGACGCCCGCCCCCTTCCTGTTTTTTGGCAGATTTATCGCCCATATATTTTCGATGTGCGCGCAGCATTCTGGGATGTGAAAAGTCTTCATGAAAATATATTACTTGGGCCATAATTACGCCTAAAAATTAGTTTTGGTTCATAGTTGTGTGTTATATTTGATAGTGGTGTTTTTGCTCTAGAAATAGTTGTGTATATTTCTGTTTTCGGGCCTTCTAAAGCAAAGATCGCGAGTGTTATGTATTCGGCCAAATAAATACGCATAGCGCGCAGTAAATTGAGTGATTCGACCTGGGCTTATAAAAGAAATAGCGAGCCAGCAGCGACCTTTCCTAGTGTGGAAGGGTGGGCGAGATGGTGATGATGATTATATATGTTTTTTTTTTTTTTTTTTTTTTTTTTTTTTTTTCTTAACTAGCGGCACTTGGGCTTTCAGCCCTTCGGCCCAATGACATGTCATTGCGAGGCTGGGGAACCTGAGGACTTTCCTTCCAACCCGGTCAGGAGCTTCGCTCCTTCCCATCCACAGAGGGTTTATCACAGGAGCTGTTCAGGCTATTCAGTCAAATGTCCGGCCGTAAACATTTCTTCAAACGCCGACGCCCGGGTGTGAACCATGAACACCTGGTCGCCAGTACAACGCCGAAGCCATTACACCAGCGCGGCTCCCATATATGTTGTGATGTTTGATCACTCTCTTTTCACACTCGCACCGACCCGAACAACAATAAAACTCTTGATTCTGAGGCAGGGGCTGTATTTATTTTTACAACCCATTCAGTGACTAAGAGCACACTGAAACAAACATTAAACAAATAAACCAGCAAACAAAACACCCAACAGTGCTCGATTGCTAATAGCTCACGTGCTCTGGTCCATCTGCTACCTACACCGGTCACCTCGTCTCGCCTGTTCTCTCGTCTGGGCTGATACAAGGAAAGGCCGCTGCTGGCTATCACGCGCTTTATATAGACCGCTAAGCCTAAACACTCAACCCAGTCCGCGCGCGCAGTAATTGCGCCACTCAAACAACACTCGCGATATTTGCTCTACCAGGCCCGAAAACAGAAATATACACAACTATTTCTAGAGCAAAAACACAATTCTACACCACAACTTAATTTTTAGGCATTATTATGGCCTAGTCATCAATCTTCTTCTTTATCTCGTCAGAATTTTTACATACTAGCGTGCTGCGCGCACTTCTAAAATATGTGGGCGATAAATCTGCCATGAACAATGAAGGGGGGGAGGCGCTCCGGGGTGATGTAAAAAAGGGGAACAGACTGTAAAATGTCACTGCTGTGTTAATTGATACCAGGCATGCTCCAGTCTACCCAGCGGTACTGTAAATGGGTAACTCACTCTAGTCCTGAGTTAGGGAAGGCAAAGGCAGCTGTAAGAAGTAGTTTCCCTCTGAGGCTCCAGGAGGAGCAGGCCCTTAACTTGGTCAATTCAACCGACGCAGGATGGTGTAAATATGGAGTGAGAGTGTAGAGTGTTATAAACGCGAATGATGGACTGTTCGTATCTTGACCAATCTAAAGCACTCATTCACTCATGTCTATAAGGCACCAATGGAGACTGCTGGAATCTTTTCATACAGTTTATTCAGACGCACATACTGGGACAGAACGAATAGATCATAAGTACATGTTGACACATCAATCTTCAGGCATGAATAGTAGATCCCATGTCATGGAACATTCAAATATAATGGGTGGTACAAAACAGCATTCAATGTTGTTATACATTATGGCCGCATCCCCTATCTGACTGAACGCGTCAGTAAAGGCGGATCGGTAAACAACTGAAGAGTTCGATGGACGAACCTTCTTTCCCTTGCTAAGTTCTTAGGTTGCTTATGTTCAATGTTTATATCATACTGTGAAACCACGATAAGGGGTTTTCATATAAATGAGATCTCCATGCCACTGTCTGAATAGTAAGATACACGACCCGTTCTCTGGACAGTGATCTATAATGATGACAGGAATACAAAAAATGGCCTCCTTCCCTGAGCTTTCGCTCACTCGCCCAGCAGAAGAATAATCATCAGCCAAAGTTGATTCAAAACTTGAATAAGTATAACTTTCCAGAGTTACCATACAGTCCCTTTGTCAGATGGAACCTGTCATCTACAACAATATCTAGTTAAACGACCAACGATGCACGAAAATACGTTGCTTCATCTAGGTCTAACCATAAGGAGATCGTCAAAAGGGAGTGGATATACCTTGAGTCCGAATAGTACATAATACAGTACATGAGGAGAGTCTCTAACACTATAATCTTGTAGAAACACAATCTCCTACTGAAGAAATCACTTCATAAATCATTTTCCACTCTAGAAAGGACCAACCCTGGAAATGCGTGACCAGCCATTGTAGGCGGCAATATCGGAACTCATCACGACTCGCCAAGACAACCAATACCTCCGCTAGAGTGGCATAAAGAATATAGTCCTGCCTACCCATACAAAATATACAATATAGGACTGAATCTACTTGCACTAATAATATGTAATACATATGAATTCAGGCCATAAACATTCTAAGAACGATCAATCTATTTTCTGGCTATGACAAATGATGAATGCCAAAATATAAGTATTCTTACGCCCGATCAATATCAAGGGAGATTATCCATATAATCAAACGTATAAATCAAACATGGATTATCTGGCTTTACAAAAGAAAGCATTTTCGTACCCAATTAAATACAACAATATATTTTCCATATTAAATAGACATATCGTACATTTGTAATCTGTGCATTCAAAAATATGTATGCAACAGATTACCACACCCTCCGGGAAAAAAATGGTACATTTTTTTTTTGAAATACATCCAGGAGCAACATACAATAGGCTCACAACGCACGAATAACAATGCGCAGATGATAAGCATTCCAAACAAATGTAACGCCTAATGTAAGGCAAAGTCGTCATATAGCACGACCAATGAGAATCTATCTCAGGATTCAGAGAAAATTTTTTTTCTCTGAGTATAAATATCTCCAGAGAGGTGTCACCAACGCATAACACAATACTGGCAATGCCACAATTTGTACAATAGTTCATCTTAGGTATCTTAACATTATGATCACCAAATAAGAAAAATATCAAAAATCTGCGGTGAATATACATCAATGCACCGCTAAGTAGTGATACAGACAATGTATGATATATTACATATAAGTACATACTTTAACATAGGAAAAACTGTAGTAAAGTCAGACATGTTAGAAATCTCAAGATCTGACAGTTAAGTGGAATCATGTGGGCATCTCGATAAGATATCCGCCATCACATTTTCGGAACCACGGATAGCTCGCACCGAAAAATGAAAAAGCTGAAGAGCAATCGCGTATCGCGTTGATCTCGCGCTCTTCAGATTTTTAGTCTGAATAGCTGTAAGAGCTTTCTGGTCAGTCTCCACAATAAAATGCGCGCCAAGACGAAATCTTTGAAGTTTAAGGATTGACCAAACCATAGCCAATAATTCACGGTCTAGGACCGAGTAATTTCTCTTTGCGGCATTAAGTTTTCGAGAAATATACATCACTGGATGCAGAGTTCCAGAGTACTCTTGCATTAGTGCCGCTCCAACCCCAGTGGATGAAGCGTCACTACGAAGAATAAATGTCTTATCTTTAGTAGGTAACACCAAGATAGGTGAAGTAGAAAACATCGTTTTAACCTTATCCAAAGAGGATTGACATTCTTGAGTCCAATTGACTATATTAGGAGACCCTTTCTTTAACAAAGAAGAAAGAGGTGACATAATTGAGGACAGATTCGGAATGAATCGTCCATAAAATTGTATGAGACCTAAGAGACTTCGCACTTGCTTTTTAGTCTTAGGCATAGAAATGTTAAATATCTTACTTGTATTATGGTCTTCCGTTTTTAGAAACCCATGACCAACACGGTGACCTAAGAAAGATATTTCGCTAAAACCAATACACGCTTTCGATGGTTTCGCTGTCAGGTTATGCTCGCGTAAGATAGACAATAGTTCATTTATCCCATTATAGTGATCGTTCCAAGTATCACTGAAAAGACAGATGTCATCAAGATATGCAATGACATCTGAGCGATGAGATAGGATTCGACGCATCATGCGTACGAATGTCGCTGGGGCATTCATAAGGCCGAAAGGCATGAAATTCCATTGGAATAGACCCCTTGGCGTCGAAAAAGCAGTAAACGGTTTGGCGTGTTCGGATAGTGGGACTTGCCAATATCCCTTAGACAAATCGAGTTTAGTAAAGAAATGAGAATTCGATAGTCTAGTAAGTAGCTCTTCAAGTAAAGGCATAGGTTCAGCATCAAATTTCGTCACTTGGTTCAATTTGCGATAATCAACGCAAAGACGTATGTTGTTGTCTTTTTTTCGCACGATAACCATCGGTGAAGAATATGCTGATGTGGATGGTTCAATTATTTCCAACTCTATCATTTCATCCAACTCTTTTTCTACCTGTGCTTGAAAATGTATCGGGATAGGATACGGTCTGACTCTTATAGGATTATGGTCAGTAAGAATAATGTCGTGTTCAATGACATTAGTTCGACCAGGAATGTCAGTAAGGATATCCTGAAATTGTTGTAACATAGCAGAAACTTGTTTCTGTTCTCCTGGAGATAATTCGGGAGAAATCGCAACATCTTTCCATGACTCATTAGAATGAAGCGGAATCATTGGAAAAGGGAGATTCACATATGAGAAACTCGTTTCCTCATCCTGTATTACTGACAGTGATGAGTAATGTCCATGTGGGACTGGTGAATCGTCCGTTGCCTGGAAAACAGGTTGTAAATAATCCGGACGTTCGTGGAATTCCGTGAGCATGTTGATGTGGAAGGTTTTATGCTTCCCATCAATATCGACAATATAGTCGACATCGGAAACTTTTGATATTACATCGTACGGACCTTTCCAAGAAATAAGGAGTCTGTTTTCTCTACAAGGTAGCAGGACCAATACTTTGTCACCTGGACAGAGTTGTCGCAAGCGTCTGGTCTTATTGGCAAATTGCCTTGCCTTCTGTTTCGCAAATTCAGAAGAAGCAGTTGCCAATTTGCATGCTTCAATAATCTTGTGTCTAAGTGCAATGACATATTCATAAGAGGATTTTGTGTCATCGACAATATTATCAGCAGTTATGAGATCATGAAGTAGAGACATAGGACCTCGCGGTTTCGCGCCAAAGACAAGTTCAAAGGGAGAAAATCCTGTATGTTCATTGGCGACCTCTCTGTATGCAAAGAGAGCCGCGGGTAAAACCCTGTCCCAATCCTGAGGATGATCCTCAGTTATCTTACCTAATAAGTTTTTCAGAGTTCTATTAAGAGTCTCTACCATGCCATTGGACATAGGATGATAAATACTACTCAGAGATCTTTCTATCTTAAGAGTTGACATCACTTGAGACATGGTATCCGATACGAGTTGGGTACCATGGTCTGACAATATTTCTCCTGGAAATCCCAGACGAGAGAATATAAGCCAAAGAGCATCTGCAATATCAGCAGTAGTTATGCTCTTCAGAGGGATAGCCTCTGGCCAACGTGTGCACATATCAACACACGTCAAGATATATTGGTGTCCTCTAGCAGACTTTGTCTTAAATGGACCAATGATGTCTATCGCAATTTTTTGAAATGGTCGAATTGGAATATCTGCAGCCTGAATAGGTGCAGCATGGCGTGGACCTTTGGATTTAACTTCCTGACATACCCTACAGGATCGACAATAGATCTGTATGTCCTTGTTCACAAACGGCCAAAAGAAAGACGCAAGAACTCTAGATTTAGTACGGGAAAAACCCATATGCCCTGCACACTGAGAATCATAAGCGTGCTGTAAGATTTTAACTCTCATATTTTTGGGCACAAGAATTTGAGAATGAATGGACTTAGCGGAGTCTTGTACCATACGTACAAGTTCCCCATTCTTCATCGTAATCCAAGATTTACGATTCGTGTCCTTATTCGGATCACCTTCTTTTGCTAGAGTAAAGAATTTCTTTAGAGTAGGATCATCTTCCTGCTGTTTTATAAAGGAATCATGCGAAATCTCCAAGAGATCACCTTGGTTCTGGTCATAATTATCTCCAGAAGGCGAAAATTGCGGCATGTTTAGAGCTTGAGCTCTAGTGACTACAACATTTGCAGTATGCATATTATCACTTTCCCACTCGGCAATTTGTTGCGGAGTGCATTCTTTCGCACCATGAATGCGACCGACGATAAGATCAGCGATCGGATTTGGCAGAAGACATGCGTGCACATCTCCTGTAAAGAAGGGAGTAGAAATGTTGATAATGGCAGTGGAGTACTTCTCCAATGTGCCACCAAATGTTATGCATTTGATTATTTTGCCAGTGGCTCGAGAAGGATCTATGAGTGACTGCCTCACCCCAACGGTGGTGCACCCGGAATCAAAGAGAATTGAGACCGGAGTACCATCTACTAAACCATTATTTAATTTAAGAGCCCCTCTTCCATCATGCGCGACTGACGCAGGGAGAGCGGGAAGAGGATGACCACAGCTTAAAGTCGAAACTGTGGTTGGCTCAAATAATGTTTTGCATTGGGAACACTGAAATGCTCTGTCAAAATCGAAAGCAGAACATCCCACATTATTAGAGTCTTTCTTATCATTGGTTTGCTTACCGGCTTCATGAAACTCTTGTTGTGCAGAGTTAGCCTGGTAATGAGATTTACCATGTCTTTTGTGTTGTGATCTACCTCGATTATTGTTGCCTCTGTAATTATTATTCCCTCTGTTATAACCCCTGTTTGGGTTTGAGTCATAATGTTCATCATTATAATCATCATGCTCATTATAGTGAGAATCCCTGTAGGATTGATCCCGTTGTGTCCAAGAAGGAACACCCTGGTAATTTCTATTATTACTTCCTCTACGGAAATTTCTATAGTTATGGCCACCCCTGTATCGAGGACTGTCAACCCGTTTCCAGAATTTAGAAGAAGAACCCTGATTTGGTTGGTTACCTTGGTTTTGATGATTACGCCAATTAACCCTTTTGTCAAATTTATTTTGAGCTCCCTGAAAGTTGTGTGGGTACTTGGGATTGTATTGTGTTGCTGAAGCAACCGGCATACCCTCTTTAATCTTAGTGTTGCTAAGAGTTACGTCCGGGTGTGCCGTAACGTATTGGTCACAATATTCTTGCATTTGTTTTAGTGTTTGTGGCTTACGCTCGTGTAGAAATTCAAGGAAATGTTTATTGATAGAAGACATGACCTTGTCTCTGAGCAACAAATCCATAAGAGCATCATATGTTTTCTCTATTTTGGATAATTCAATCCATCGTTGAAATGTAAGACGTATTTTCGCAATGAATTCTGAGAATTCAACCCCCGTCTCAGGTACCATTCTTTTAAACAACATGCGATAACCTTCCTCTGGTAACTGAAACTTCTTAATCAAGGCTGCCCTAATAACATCATAATTATCCTTGTCAGCCTCTTCAACCAAACATAGACTAGTGAGAGAATCGCCTGTTAGATTCTCAGATAATTGGTTAACATATTGCGATTTATCAACATTATGAGCCCGACAAGCACGTTCAAACCTCTGAAGCCAGAATGTTATATCATCATTGGCAGAATTGAATGTTGGTACCTTAACTTTGTAAGTAAAGGGTTTACTATTACCACTAGATGCCTGATTAACATTACTCATACTTGTCAATTTCAATTTCTCTAATTCAAACTCATGTTCTCTTATTGCTTTTCTCTCTTCAGCTTCTCTGTCTAATCTTTTCTGTTCAGTTTCTCTGTCTAATCTTTTCTGTTCAGTTTCTCTGTCTATTCTTTTTTGTTCAATAGCAGCAGCAGCTTCTCTGTCTAGTCTTTTTTGCTCTGCCTCAAATCTCCTTTCTTCCACCTGCATCTGCAATTTCTTTTGTTCAGCAGCAGCATCAGCAGCAGCTTCTAATCTTTTTTGTTCAGCAGCAGCAGCAGCTTCTAATCTTTTTTCTTCTTTTTGAAGCTTTCTCTCCTCTGCAGCAGCTTTTCTTTCCTCAGCAGCAGCTTCTAATCTTTGTTCTTCTATTTGAAGTTTTCTCTCTTCTGCCTTCAATACCATAGAGAATTGAGCAGTTGCCCATTCTTCTAATTCTTTGCCAGTCTTATCAAGGGATTTCCCTTGTGTAATAAAGTAATCTAATGTAGACATCCTGTCTTATTAAATCAGAAACCTGAAAAAGTAAATAAATTACCTTATTTCACTTTCATGGGAGACAAGTCTATACTATAGACTTAGTCTTAGTGAAAACCTTGTATGGTTATTTTGTTTATAATATAACCAATGATAACTTGAGTACCTGTGGAAAACAATATATGTATATCCCAAACACTGTGGGAGACAAGCCTTACAAAGGTCTTGTATACTTCCTTAATGTAATCAATGATCACTTGAGTACCTGTGGAAAATAATATTTTCTATCCCAATCGCTGTGGGAGACAAACCTTACAAAGGTCTTGTACACTTTCTTAGTGTAATCAATAATCATAAGTACTGGTCTGTACTATAATATAAGTGTATTCAACTATACCTCATATATCATATGTCAACTCAAGACATTACAAAGGACAAACAAGAAAAAACAATATGAAAACATTTGCAGAAATCAAATTAAATTAAATAGGAAAATCAAAGAAAATGATCACAGAATCTGTGATGATAACTGCAATAAGATAACAAGACAAATAACGCCACAGTGTATAAATATAAATTGTGTATAGAAATCAAAAATAGAAAAGGGTAGACCAACAAATTACAAACAAATCAAAACAAACTAAAGAACAGAGGAATATTACAAAAACAACAATGAGTACAGTCTTCACAGCTAACACTAATAGCAACAGCTGTCGCAGCAAATTTTCAATCAAGAAAATTGCACCTATAGAAACGCACACATCAGACCCTCTATTACGTGGGATACTCTTTTGTGTGACACCGCCCAACCAAAACAACAACCCGCAGAGTACAAACAAATATCACATATAAACATGTAAACATAAATAGCATAAATGCATATAATATTATCAAATAGTATGGCAATGTGATGTGTTGCAGAGAGGGCTTAGCTTTTAATAAAATAGCTTGCAACTTTATTAAATAATAGGTTTGTTTCTAAACTATTACAGTGTTCAATTTTCTTCAAGCACACTAGAAGGTCCACCGATGAAATCTATGCGCCTTCAAAGTATTCAACTGTGTATGTCTCCTTGACATAGACAATGTCTGTACCACAAAATGTCACCAAGCGTTGACCTGTGAAAGAATGTCAACAATACTGCAATTCTTCTTGAGCAGGCCAAACAATCATTTCTTTGTAACCTTGACTGTACGCTGAAGAATGTCAACAAGTACTGACCCAGATACTGTATACGCTTGAACAGAACAGGTCAAGCTGACATCGACTGTATAGCTGTCCTACTGGTGTTGATGTGGTCAAACAAACGTTCTTGTAACTGTAAATGACTCTCAATAACAAGACTGCGAAGGCTGGATGCAGGAATCTGGCTCACCACTGTAAAAAAGTGGAACAGGCTGTAAAATGTCACTGCTGTGTTAATTGATACCAGGCATGCTCCAGTCTACCCAGCGGTACTGTAAATGGGTAACTCACTCTAGTCCTGAGTTAGGGAAGGCAAAGGCAGCTGTAAGAAATAGTTTCCCTCTGAGGCTCCAGGAGGAGCAGGCCCTTAACTTGGTCAATTCAACCGACGCAGGATGGTGTAAATATGGAGTGAGAGTGTAGAGTGTTATAAACGCGAATGATGGACTGTTCGTATCTTGACCAATCTAAAGCACTCATTCACTCATGTCTATAAGGCACCAATGCAGACTGCTGGAATCTTTTCATACAGTTTATTCAGACGCACATACTGGGACAGAACGAATAGATCATAAGTACATGTTGACACATCAATCTTCAGGCATGAATAGTAGATCCCATGTCATGGAACATTCAAATATAATGGGTGGTACAAAACAGCATTCAATGTTGTTATACATTATGGCCGCATCCCCTATCTGACTGAACGCGTCAGTAAAGGCGGATCGGTAAACAACTGAAGAGTTCGATGGACGAACCTTCTTTCCCTTGCTAAGTTCTTAGGTTGCTTATGTTCAATGTTTATATCATACTGTGAAACCACGATAAGGGGTTTTCATATAAATGAGATCTCCATGCCACTGTCCGAATAGTAAGATACACGACCCGTTCTCTGGACAGTGATCTATAATGATGACAGGAATACAAAAAATGGCCTCCTTCCCTGAGCTTTCGCTCACTCGCCCAGCAGAAGAATAATCATCAGCCAAAGTTGATTCAAAACTTGAATAAGTATAACTTTCCAGAGTTACCATACAGTCCCTTTGTCAGAAGGTTACTTCATGAAGACATAAGCGCTGATGGAACCTGTCATCTACAACAATATCTAGTTAAACGACCAACGATGCACGAAAATACGTTGCTTCATCTAGGTCTAACCATAAGGAGATCGTCAAAAGGGAGTGGATTTACCTTGAGTCCGAATACTACATAATACAGTACATGAGGAGAGTCTCTAACACTATAATCTTGTAGAAACACAATCTCCTACTGAAGAAATCACTTCATAAATCATTTTCCACTCTAGAAAGGACCAACCCTGGAAATGCGTGACCAGCCATTGTAGGCGGCAATATCGGAACTCATCACGACTCGCCAAGACAACCAATACCTCCGCTAGAGCGGCATAAAGAATATAGTCCTGCCTACCCATACAAAATATACAATATAGGACTGAATCTACTTGCACTAATAATATGTAATACATATGAATTCAGGCCATAAACATTCTAAGAACGATCAATCTATTTTCTGGCTATGACAAATGATGAATGCCAAAATATAAGTATTCTTACGCCCGATCAATATCAAGGGAGATTATCCATATAATCAAACGTATAAATCAAACATGGATTATCTGGCTTTACAAAAGAAAGCATTTTCGTACCCAATTAAATACAACAATATATTTTCCATATTAAATAGACATATCGTACATTTGTAATCTGTGCATTCAAAAATATGTATGCAACAGGTGACTTTACGGCCTCATCACAATACTATCACTACTCTTACACTATAAGATCTGCTATTTCATCGCTCCAAGGTCGTATACTTTATTTGGTGAAATTAGGTTTGGGATGAACTGACATTGCCTTCTTAAAGGACTTATCTTTAAAGTGTTACTGCTGCTGTTGTCTCAGTAATATTCAGGATCACCAAACATTGTGCCTCCTGGATGAAGATAAGGGGTCTAGCTTCAAGTTTTAGTATGAGCACTCAAGTCCCACACGTTCTTATTCTAATGCTACTGCAGCAACGAGGTAACTTCGTAATACAACCCTCAAGTAAAGAAATTCACATACACAAGGTTACAGGCCGTAAAAGGGTTCTAGCACTGCTTTTCCCAGTTCATACGGCAAAGGCTTTGGTCAATAGTCTTTTAGTACACGTCAGCTCGGCATGGAATCTTAGGTTTTCAATGGC
This sequence comes from Oreohelix idahoensis, assembly GCA_024509875.1. NCBI lineage: Eukaryota > Metazoa > Mollusca > Gastropoda > Stylommatophora > Oreohelicidae > Oreohelix > Oreohelix idahoensis. The sequence continues at coordinate 135,299 of JAMPIV010020387.1, forward strand.
GAAACTTACAAGAAGTTGTTACTTTTTATCAAACTACACCCAACCAATCAGAAGACGAGTCAAAAAGTTAACTATTTTTGAGACTATAAACTTGGGTGAGATATCCCTTTCATTTTAATTATCTTTAGTTATTAAGAAATAAGTTACCTTCGTTCGGTCAAAAACACAAAATAGGTATTTATTTCTCGTCAACCAAAATTTTCTTACCACTACAAAATATGGAAACGATTTGATTGGTTGTTAAATTTTGTACTGTGCTCTGCGATAATTTTTGGTGTGGGCGGTAACTTTTTACTTGTTTCTTATAAAAATTCAAACACTAGATAAGTTGTTGGCGGTAAATTTGACTTGCCCCTCAGAAAAATTTCAAATACTGTAGTTATTTATAGATTTAAAAATACGATAGCTAGTTTGTTTTTGAGCGGGGAATTTGAGCGTGTTGTCATACGGATTCACTTCACTACATATCTCCCCGTTAGAAAAGCGTGAACCACTAGTGCAGCTTTCATATCTGTATACAATCACGTTTAAATAGACTCCACTATGCCTTAGTGTGATCCTGGATTCCTGCAGGTGGGTGCCTACTAAAGAAATCTGCCCCAACATTCTGCGATCTAGGAATGTACTCAATGGTAAACGAGTAAGGTTGTAGGAGAACAGACCACCTTAACAATCGTGCATTACCATGTTTTGCCTGGGCCAGAAAAACCAGTGGCTGATGATCGCTTTGTACTACGAATTGCCTACCATACAGATAGATTTGGAATTTCTTTATTGCTTAGACTAAGGCTAAACACTCTTTTTCTATTGTGGAGTAATTTTTCTTTGCTTTGTTCAGTTTGCGGCTGGCATAAGCAACTTGGTTCAATTCTCCGTCTGATGTTGAGGACCTTTGTAACAACGTGGCTCCCAATCCCACATTACTAGCGTCCGTTCTCACCACAAATTCCTGACTCAAATCAGGTAACTTCAATATGGGCCTACTGGTGAGTTTCTTTAAAATTCTGGATATATTTTTGGTAAAACCCACAAAGTGAGACAAAGGACCTCACATCTTTCTTAGTCTGTGGTCATGGTGCTCTCTGTAATTTTTCTAAGTTCTTAGGATCAGGGGTCTGTTACGTGCAGTCTTTGCTATCTAGCAATATAGTTTGTCTGTAGGCTTGTTATGTATGAAAATATGTTATAACAATATTTCGGGTCTAAAGTATTTTTGTTAGAACCCTAATTTAAAGGGCGAATACCTAAAATTGACTTTTGGAAAAAGTAAATATTTAGTTACCTGCTCCTGAAGTCCTATATTGAATATACCAGCTGACGGATAGGAGAGGTTGATGCGAACTGCGCATGGGCAAACAAAAAAGTAGGGTGTAGCAGATTTCCGGCAAGGGAGGCCGTCATGTTTTGACCTGGGTTAGTCAGACGAAAAATGTCTGGACGTTTCTGCATTGTGTCGGGGATGGAATTTCTTCCACATGTAGTATAAAATTCCCCAGTGTTATTTCTGGTCGTCAGGAGGACGATAGTTATTATATAGTGGTGTGCGGATTCTATGTCAAGGTAGAGTTGATATAATTACACTTCCTTGTTCTCAGTGCAAACTGAACATAATGTTGGGTCAACCGGTGAGGTGTGCTCACTGTGGTTGAAAGGACGAATTTTCTATGTATTAAGCTCGTTGGAGCCATTTAAGACTGTTAAGTCTATATGCACGCACAGAAACCCAGGAGAATAACATTATTCTAAAGACTCGCATGATTAGCGATATGTATAGTTTTTTTGGAAGTTAAACGTCCATGTCTGCACACGAGGGAACTCACAGTGTTTACTGTTCGTAGAGGCCTAATGTATGACCGTCTGGAGTGGAAGACCGGATGGTTTACAAGCTGTTATTACGATAACGTTGAAAAAGGAACCTCGCCTGATACATGAGGGAGTTTTATAAGCCTATCGTCGAAAGGACAGATCTTCACGCCACGTCCGATTAGAGTGATGGACTATGTTATTCTTCGTCACCCGCCATGTTTGGGGGTCGACTGAAGAAGAGTGATTTAAGGAGAGATATTTAAGAAGGTATCTGACGTTGCAAAGTCAGGATGAACAGGGAGTAGGTGTTGCTACTAGTTTGGAATGATGGATAATGTGGAGTCAGCAACTTGCTGACATATATATAAATATGGATATAATTTACAACTTATACATTTGAAATGAACTGTCTTCATGTCCGCCATGTTTCGATGTCAAGATTATATGGATGTGTCTACATTGTCTTGTGACTGTGACTTTAATAAATGGTAGAAAAAGTCCACAGCTGTTCACTCACATTATTGACTTCATACCTGTGATATGTTTAAGAACTACCTACATCAACTGTACATCCACTCCACCTCTACTCCTGTCAATATGATGAACGACACACACACACATATTGGTACGTTACGTCTTATGGTACATGTCTCCACTACAACCTGGATGTCCACCTTGGCGAACACTTATACCACCCATTCGCGATATAACATTACAGCACGATATAACCACCAACAACTCTCTACTTAGGGTTTGAAGTACACAACACAGAAGAGAGAGAGGACATACTCCATCATCTTCACAGCCATGACATTACAATACAGTTAACAGGGTCATACTACCCTGATGTACAGTGTGTCCCAGGAACTCCAATTCCTTACATCCGATACAACATTTCGTGGGTCTAGCCGTCAGATTTGCCTCTCTGAGTCTGTCAAATAACATTTAGAGAGTCTAAATGTTCCTCAAATGTTTCAGTGGCAATGAGGATGTCATCCATGAAATTAGTAATACATGGATTTTTCAGGGGATCCAAGAGTTTTCTCTTCATTCTAGAAAACACACTCGGAGCATTCTTCAAACCAAAAGACAACATATTGAACTCATAATGCCCATCCGAGGTGCTAAAGGCCAGATAAGGTCGAATCTCAGGCTTCACTGGAATCTGATAATATCCCTTACTGAGATCTAGTTTTGAAAAATACTTTGCCTTATTCAACCTGGCAAACAGTTGATTAGTATCAGGTAATGGATCCACCTGACTTTCTGTGACAGCGTTCAGTTTCCTATAATCTATGCACAGCCTATGTTCCCCAGAGGGTTTTCTCAACAATACCACACTGGAGCTATAAGGAGATTCACTGTGAGAAATAATTCTTTCCTGTAATAGATATTATATCTCTCCTTTTAAAGCTTGCTCTTTAGCGAATGGAATAGTATAGGCTCTCATACAGATGGGTCTTGGGTCTAGCAATTTCATATCATACTCCAACAAGTTGGTGTGCCCCGGTTTGTCCGTTAACACGTCTGTATGATTCTCCAGAACCTTCTGAATCTTCTCCCTCTGCCCTTTTGTCAGGTGATTGCTGACTTTTACCTGTGCAGGAGTTTCGCAGGGTTTCAGTGGGTATTCATATGAGGTGAGAGGTTCATTTTTCATTTTAGTGGCTATGGCCAAGGTCATTAAATGTGCACCTTCCAAAACTCTTCTATCATGATATTTCTTGAGGAGGTTCACATGATAGACTTTTTCCTTTCCCTTTTTGTCTTTCTAGTAATTAGTTCTAGATACCTTTTCCAGAACTGTGTATGAACCCTGCCATCCTATCTGAAGTTTGTTGCTGCTGCCGGGTAACTGAAGAAGCACCTTCTCCCCCACAGCAAGCTCCCTATCCTTCGCTTTCCTGTTATAATACTCAGCATGCTTCATTCTGGCTTTTCCAAGATTATCATTTGCTAGTTTCCAGCCAGTTTTTAACCGAGAGGTCAACTCGTTCACATACTGATGTGATGAGGTTACAGTCTCTTCTGCTTTGTCATCTGTCCATGTCCTCCATAAGGCTTCCAATGGACCTTTAATGGGCCGGCCAAATAACAAGGTTGCCGGTACCATTCCTGTTGAATTATGGGGTCTTCCCGATAAGCAAATAAGGCCGCGGATAAGTATTGATCCCATGTGTCAGGTTTTTCATATGCCAGCTTTCTCAGGATAGAAATAAGTGTCCCGTTGAACCTTTCCACTTGCCCGTTCCCTTGGGTGTGATACGGACTACAGTGAAAGTGTCTGGCTTGAAAGATCCTGAAAACTTCCTGATAAATCTTGTTTCTTGCACCAGATTGACATGGCCTGTTTTTTGTGATATAGCTCGTCCAGTCACAATGTTCTGTAAATGGGTCAGGTTACCGACTGTTGGGGCCCTGACAAGGTGTACTGTTAAGTGCGTATATTCTGATGCAACGTGTGAGTGTAAACATCAATAATGATAACGCGAATGGATGACAGTTCGACAGGTTTACCGGACACTTACTCCAATCACAGGTGGAAGTCAAGGATGGCTGGACTACTGTGGTCGTTTCATACTGTTTAATAGGACGCACACACTTAGACAGTACGTGTATAGTTACAGGAACACAGGTCGACATAAATAGCATATTGTTGATCAATGGTCTACCATCTTAAGTTAGCATTCATGTTGAATAACATCACAATGGAACATCTGTAGACAAGCACTTAGATTTCCACTGTTTATCAATATAATCATCAGGCCTTACTGACCCAGCGTGTCAGTTAATAAATACTGTTCAAGCCTGACTCCTAGACAGAACCTCTTTTCTAGCGAAGATTCCTTTAGGTAAAGTTCAGCAAATCTATTTGAAGAAAATGTTAACCCACCAGTATTGGGTTTTCTTTATAACTGTGATCTCTTAATCATCACCTGATAATAAGGGGCACCCCCGTTCTCTGATTGATGATCGACAAAAAGTTAGAATCCAAAATGGCTTCTGGTTCCCTTTTGAGCATCGCTCACTATACGGATGTATAGCAAATCTTCAACAGAAGTTTTGTTCATAAACACAAATGTTTCTACAAGAATCAGCATATTCTTTCATCTTAAATGCTGCATACAATCATCTACAGTGCTGCTAGGTAACATATCATCCCGACATATGGATATGGATAATCCTAATGTAGACATCTGCCCAGTTAAGCCTAGGACGACAAAAGTTCAGTAAAATGTTCTTTACCTGGGCGTGGGAAAAACGCTAGCAGAACACATACGCCCCTCTCCTGGCGTTATAGAATAAACACTGGGAACTAGTAGACTTAATAAACATATCAGAAATCATCTTCTTCCCCATAACAAATCATAGAGATCACAGACTGGGGAATCGTCTTCAACATGGCTTTCGCCCGGCATTCCATCATCCCGGAAGACACTCTTTTCCTCTCGGCATGCGCGGAAACTCCCTGACCTCAAAGTTCAGTACAAGGAAAAATAGTTCCACTTAGACATACCAAGCTATCACGATATAAGACCGAATCGTCTGAAATAGACACAGAGTAAACATAGACTCGGACCATAAACATTCCTGCATAAACCTAAGCAAGAACAATCTGTTTTCTGGCCCAACAAGGCACAGACTAACGAAATCCAGATTCATACGCCAAATTCGATCTCCAGGGGAGATAACCCATATAACAAAAGTATCAATCAATCATGGGTGATATATTTTTGGCCAGGAAAGCATCCTGATTCTAAAAACAAATATCTTCCCTCCGACAGATAAATATTATAATAAATATATACATTGTCACCAGTAATCTGTTGGTAACACTTTCTCAGTTAGTTTCCCCTCGAACTGTGATCCATTATCAGTCAATATCTGGTGGGGAAATTCTAACCTTGTGAATATTGTAAGTAACGCCTCTGCCACATGTTTAGAGTCGATTGATGACATGGCTACTGCCTCTCCCCACATAGAACAAGTGTCCACCAGAGTAAGAATGTAACTGTTTCTCCTCTTGGTTCGTGTGAGAGGTCCAACAATATCCACTGCAACTCTCTCAAAAGAGGTTCCCATGATTGGCCTTTCACCAAGAGTTCCAGGTGCAGTCCAATGTTTTGGAGCTACCCTTTGACATTCTGGGCAGGATTTTACATATCTTTTTATATCTTCAGTTATCCCTGGCCAGAAGTAGTGACAAGCTATACGCTGTCCTGTGGCGCTAATCCCATATGACCACTGAAGGGGATAGCATGGCCTAACTCCATCACCTTTTCCCTCAATGAAGATGGAAGAACTAGTTGTCCATGACCATTGGATCCTGTTCCAGCCTTCCTATACATCAACTTATTCTTCATATAAAATTCTCCTTTGTTTGGAGGGGTATGGCTTTTTAGCAGTTTTCTGAAGCACGGCTTTAATGACTTATCCTCAGCCTGTGCCTTCCTCATCTCATCTGGATGAGTATTTATTGAGTTATCTTCCTCCTTCCTTGACTGTGACCTGGTCTGTGCTGCTGCCATAATCACTGGTCTTTTGGGACTTCCCAAAAACACATATCTACACCCCAATATCAGAGGGTAGATTGGTTCATTTATCACTGCTGCTCTAATCACTCCTTCCACATCGCGAGTTTTTACGTTTATTCTTGCAATGGGAAGTGTCATGGTTGCTACGTCCTTAGTTGCCCCTTGTATCTCCACTGATTCTGTGATATATTGATCTGTGTGCACTAGGTTAGAACACACAACGGAGTCAAAATCCAATCCAGTATCATAAAGGCACTTGATAGTGGCCCCATTACATACTACTTCTTCACATACAGGGAGATGATGAGGTTCTTGCTGTCCTGTAGACAGTTCCTTCTTTCCCATGTTTCCTGTTTTGAGGCATGCAGCGAAATATGGAGGGTTTCTCTTCCTACAGTCTTTTGTGTGATGATTATTTAACTTACAAATCTTACACCATTTTCCTTCTGGTCGGTAGGGTTTCTTATCATTTACCTGAGGGTTTCTGTCTCTAGGATCAAATCTAGGCCTATCATAACTTTGTTTAAATCTATGTGGTTGATCCCTATTGTCAAACTTATTCTGATTTTGTGGGGTTTTGTTACTGTCTGCTTGTTTCTTTTTTATACCAGCTACTTCTGACTGGGCTGACTGATACCTCTCAGCAACATTGAGAATCTCCCCCAATCTCTCGGCACCTTGGTCCATGAGAAATTTTCTCAAGTCTGGAGCCATGGACTCTCTTAACTGCTCCATCATAATCATTTCCTTCAGGTCTTGGGTTTTCCCCAGAGCAGTCCATTTCTCCAAGTAGGTTTATAGTCTTGCCGAGAATTGGTGGTATGTTTCTCCAGACATCAGCTTACTATTTCTAAATTTCTTCCTATAAAATTCAGCATTCTTCTCATATCTAATTAACAATGCTTGTTTTAGGAGGTCATAGTTTTCTTGATCTTCTCTACTTAAATTGGAGAAAACTTCATACGAAGTTCCCCTCAACCCTTGCGACAGTTTTAGGCTCCACTTTTCTTTCTCTAGCCCATAGTTAGTAGCTAGTCTCTCGTACCTACTTAAATAAGACTCAATCTCATCGTATTTCTCTACAAATGGGTCTAAGTGGAAATTCATGGCTGAATTTGAGGCACCCTGACTTACACTAGAGTCAGAAGTAGTTGGGCTGCTTCCATCATCTATAACATGTCCTTGAAGTTCCAGTACTTTTAGTCTTAACTCATGTTCTCTTTGCAAACGCCTTTCCTCTGCCTCCATCTGCCTAGCCTCCTTTTCAGCCTCTATCTGCAATCTTTTAGCCTCCTTTTCAGCCTCCATCTGCAATCTTTTAGCCTCCTTTTCAGCCTCTAATTTCTTAGCCTCCCTATCAGCTTCTAATTTCCTAGCCTCCCTATCAGCTTCTAATTGTAATCTCTTCTCTTCAGCTAACCTCCTATCTTCTCTATCTGTAAATTTATCACATTCAGTAGTTACATACTGAATCATCGCGTCCCCACTCAGGCCAAAGTCCTTTGCCGCCTGCACTGCAGCAGATCTAAATTTAGCGAAGTCTGCCATCCTCTTTCACTCATACACAATTTATGAATACTAATATTATAAATTAGCAGTTATTACTAACTTAATTAACTATAAGCAATGACAGTTTATCCAATTCACCACAAGTTGTTTAATGTTATTAGATTTATTATTCCCTACAGTAAGAGCCCCAGGGTATGGTGGAAAAATAATCCCGGACAGGACCCCAATATCTCATAAGAGGTTTTGATGTTACTAATTATAGGCTATCCTGGACAAATAGATGTATCAAAGGATACCAGGATAGTGCCAGATAAGAGACTGATCTAATAAGAAATACCCCCTTCTCTGAAAAGAGCAAGGGTGTATAGACACTCTAGGTGAGGTCCAGCTATGTAAGTTCCCAGAGTAAAGAATGATGATGATGAAGTTCTCTGGGTCCCTATCGGCTACCCCTTGAGATCTCACCAAGATTAGATTATCTGTGTGGTGTTATTTGGCAAAGTGTCTAGGGTAATGTATTCTAACAGTTATACATTTCAAAACAGAACTTTAACTTAATGAAAATTAAGTAAGCAAGACTATCTGAAAGTTTATATACAATTTAATTTTCCTGTACCTCAATCCTTTTGGGGTCAGGAATTCTCAAATCAAGAAAAGGTTATTTACATAATAAACATAAATATTTTGGAAACTCTGTCCATTTCTGTAAAAGAGGTCATTGGAATGACTACACCCACAGTTCTTGTTCCTAAGATTGATACTATCACTACTCTTACACTATAAGATCTGCTATTTCATCGCTCCAAGGTCGTATACTTTATTTGGTGAAATTAGGTTTGGGATGAACTTACATTGCCTTCTTAAAGGACTTATCTTTAAAGTGTTACTGCTGCTGTTGTCTCGGTAATATTCAGGATCACCAAACGTTGTGCCTCCTGGAAGAAGATAAGGGGTCCAGCTCCAAGGTTTAGTATGAGCACTCAACTCCCACACGTTCTTCTTCTAATGTTACTGCAGCAACGAGGTAACTTTGTAATACAACCCTCAAGTAAAGAAATTCACATACACAAGCTGACAGGCCGTAAAAGGGTTCTAGCACTGCTTTTCCCAGTTCATACGGCAAAGGCTTTGGTCAATAGTCTTTTAGTACACGTCAGCTCGGCATGGAATCTTAAGTTTTCAGTGGCGAAACTTACAAGAAGTTGTTACTTTTTATCAAACTACACCCAACCAATCAGAAGACGAGTCAAAAAGTTAACTATTTTTGAGACTATAAACTTGGGCGGTTCTAAATGTGTTTGTATGATCGGACTGAATTTGAAAATATTATATCATAGTTATTTGTGGACTGATTTTAATTATCAAAAGTGATAATTAAACGGCCAATTATTCTCTATCGTTCTATATAGTTTTCCTTTAGTTATTACTTTGCATTTCCATCTGGGTAATTTTTTTTTTGTAATTAATTTGGGCCTTACGCTGATGTGAAGATATCACTACATTAAAATTTTCTATTACCCTAAAATTTTATTATGAGGCAATCTCTATGTATATATGTTAAGCAATATCAGCGCTATAATTTGAGATATCCCTTTCATTTTAATTATCTTTAGTTATTAAGAAATAAATTATCTACGTTCGGTCAAAAATACAAATTAGGTATTTATTTCTCGTCAACCAAAATTTTCTTACCACTACAAAATATGGAAACGATTTGATTGGTTGTTAAATTTTGTACTATGCTCTGCGATAATTTTTGGTGTGGGCGGTAACTTTTTCTTGTTTCTTATAAGAATTCAAACACTAGATAAATTGTTGGCGGTAAATTTGACTTGCCCCTCAGAAAAATTTCAAATACTGTAGTTATTTATAGATTTAAAAATACGATAGCTAGTTTGTTTTTGAGCGGGGAATTTGAGCGTGTTGTCATACGGATTCACTTCATTACACAAGGTTTGAAGATGATGAAGGAGTTATTCATGGAGCGAAGAAATGGCTACTTGATCAAGACAAAATCTGGTACGGGCTAGGAATACATGCACTTGTTTCGTGCTGGCATAAAGCCGTACAAGTTGATGGGGATTATGTTGAATAATACCGATGTTTACATGACATATCCATGTATATTGTGTATAAATTTCATGCTTTTTTAATAAACAGCTCCTGAGAAAAACGATGTGGTGCATTAATTTCTGAACGCCCCTCGTAGCATTGCTTCTGGGTCATCGTCATTAGCCTGAATCCTCAGCTCCCTGCGAACACTTGGGGTCACACTGACACGAATATCATCTGACTGGTCCTCTTTACTCATCATCCCTACTCTCCAGGCAGCTCTCACCTCTCTGACATATTCCTCGGCCGTAGAACCCATGCGCTCCCCAAAGCACCGCAATTTCTTGTGAGTAGGTACCATGATGTACCGTACTCGTCCTGGTTGACGATCTAGCCCCACTACAGGGTCAGCCACATCTTCGTCATCCAATCTACCAGCAGCACGTGTGCTGCGTGTCGCCATCTTGTTGCTAGCAGAGTTGACTAGAAATATTGACCAACTGGATGATCCCGTCCCTTGCCTTGCACTAAACAGGGTGTTCTATTGTTTCGGCTGTTGCTACTCTGATTGCTGAAGAGTTGCTTCACTGCGTGCTGTCTGTCAATCCTGCCGACGACGCCACTTTTGACAGGGGCTAGGTGTACCTCACACCCAAAGACCCATGCACTAAGAAAATTTATTAAAGATCGTTTGACAGGGGTTGCAATTATTGGTTGCATGCAACGCTCTCAGCAGCAGACTTAGCAATTCAAGCAACACAAAGCCTTATACAGATCATCATTTAATACTACCGAACCCAGACAGTGTTCGTAGACTTTAAGTCCTAGGCATGTTCTTGAACTAGACTTCAGCTCTCAAAGCTTGTTCTCTCTTTGTGACGGCGACCAGAATGAATAAAGAATTTTCAACTGACGCGCTAGCCTGGACGCTTCTCTGATTGGCTGCTTTCCGTATCGGCATTATTAAAGTAGCTATTTTTAGATGTAAACAATGATGGCTGCCACATAACGGCAAAATGGCGGTGGACAACAGGCGAGAAAACGCTCGGTGGAAATTATGAGGGATTACGCCTCAGAAAATATTCCCCAGAGAAGCATAGGCTTTCAGCAAACTTATGCCAAGACTTCTTGTCCTATGCCATCACCTCGTGATATATATATATATATATATATATATATATATATATATATATATATATATATATATATATATATATATATATATATATATATATATAGAGAGAGAGAGCGAGAGAGAGAGAGAGAGAGAGAGAGAGAGAGAGAGAGAGAGAGAGAAATGACACCCCTTAGCAGCATTGAGCTTCAGGAAAGACAAAAATATAAACTGTGGACGACGAAAGAGAAAATACCACGCAAGGTGGGGATTGCGATCGGTTACGCCTCTGAAAATGTACAGGTGGCTAACTCTGTAAGAGCAAGCTCACATATGTACGACATTACACTCTAGACATAATTGTAAACCCATGTCTGTTCTGTTAGTCTGGAAGCAGACGACCGCAGGTTGGGTGCCTTGCGGTCTTTAAATCAACCGTTTTCCCCATTTCTCCATGATCCCCTTCTACAAGCGTAACGAAAGCAAATATAAACACTTAGAACAGGGACAGACGTTCTAGCAATAATTACCGCCCTTTGCAACCTTTCAGCCACCCATGCTAAACTCGCAGCTGCTAAATATGTGTAATTAATCTCCATATTTATCATTTTTGCGATTGTAAACATTGCCAAAATATTTTCAAAACACTAATGGTTATAAACAACATTTAACAGGGCAGGTGTTTCTACAGGTTGTTTTAACAGCATTATTTGTGCCAGCAGTTGCCTGGCAGCTGTAGATAAAGACGGGAAATTAAAAATACAGTTTAGTGCCAGATTGTCACAATCAGAAAGGTCACTATACGAGACTTGTTATTCGATGATGACGCTGCAGTCGTCACTCAAAGTCAACAAGAGTTCTACAGCTTGATGAATCTTTTCACCTAAGCATGCAAGGACTTTGGCTTCACAATAAGTCTAAAGAAAACAAATGTGCTGGATCAGGATGTGGATGTCGCACCAGTAAACAATGAATAACAATGAATTGGCAGTGGAGCACCACTTCACATATCTGGGGTCTACCACCAACGACAAACTTTCTCTAGACACAGAAATTGACAGCCGCATTGGCACAGCTACAGTCACCTTTGCCCACCCCACAACGCGTGTTTGGGGAAACTCGAAACTCGCAATGAAGACCAAAGCTGCAGTATATAATGCCTGTGTCACTGTTGAGGATTGCTTCATGTCTGCAGCATGGCGCATTCCTCAAATGAATATATTAATGATCGATGATGTTGGGGATTGTTGCATGTGTGCAGGCATTTGGATTTGAGCTCGATCCGAATGGGTGCACCATGTACAGAACTATATATTAGTGAACATATGCTTTAATGAAGAACAAGAACTCAGGCAACACGTACATGAACTGTGATTATGAACTATGTCTTTGAATAGTTGTGTCTGCCAATGAAATGAGAGTGTTAATTAAACATGTTTAAGTCGTCAAATACTGGTCTTATTAAATGCCGTATTCTGAGTTGAATTCCATACTGTTTGATTCAATCATAATGACCAGTGACACTTAATTGCCTAAATACGCTGCATCTCACACTGCTGATATTAAAAAGACAAGAACAGACAGGTCAGTCAATACTCATAATTTTAATATGAAGCATGTTCCAGTATCAACGCATCACACGGGTTACTAGAGACAATATCGATACTAACGTAGTGCCCAACGGAATCCTTTAAAATAGATAAATGAACCCGGCGGACTTTGACATTCTAAGATCGGAATACGCACGCAACATCTTGGTCATCCAAAGCATATAGAGCCTTAACCTAAACTGGTGTCAGAGGTTGTCAATTAGTCCGTAACAGTCACCACCACGCTTCTGTTTGACAGCGAGACATGGACAATCTATGCTAAGCAAGAAAGAAAGCTCAATACCTTCCATCTATGGTGTCTACGCCATATCCTGGGTATTTCGTGGAAGGGCAAAGTGACAAATGTCGAGGTGCTGTCACGTACTGACCTTTAAAGCATGTGCACTGCTTAGACAGCGCAGGCTACACTGGCTTAGCCACGTCCACCGCACGGAAGATAGTCGCATACCTATAGATATCTTCTACGGACAACTTGCAGATTGAAAAAGAACAGTTGGGCGACCGCAGCTGATGCTCAAAGTTGTGTGCACGAGATACACGAAAGCACTGGACATAAATCCATCAACCTCGGAGGTGAAGCTGCCGATGGCACCAAGTGGCGATGTTCCCTACGGTGCCACCTCAGATTGGGTGAAAAGAAGCTCTCACGCCAAGCAGGAGAGAAAAGGACGCGCCGAAAGGATCACCATGTAAAATAGCAGCTGTGGGATATCACCTTAGAGACGCATTCTCATGTTCAATCATGGCTGAAGGAGCTATTACTACTACTACTACTGCTCCCTCTACTACTACTACTACTACTACTACTACTACTACTACTACTACTACTACTACTACTACTACTACTACTACTACTACTAGTCACACTGCACATAGAACAGAGCTTGGGACTGTATTCACCACTTTACATTGTACTTGAGGACAATGAGAAGGCGATTGTTTAGACAAAGAATCATTTTGGAAACTGATGAAGCATTGTGGAGTCCCGTAAGTTCATTAGCTTAATAAGGAATACACAAGAAGTTTTGACTTGCAGAATTCTACATGCAAGAAAGCTTATATAATCCTTTAAGACGACAAAAGAGAATGATTGATGATAGGCCACAGCAAGTGGGTCTAAAAATATACGCGTGGAAAAGACAAAGGTTATGAAGGCAGAAAATGAAAGTGTTACGAAATACGTTTGTTCTCTTTTTTTTGGGGGGCGGGGGGGGTGGGGGGGGGGTCTTCACTCCTCTCCAGCAGGTTTACCTGCAGCTCCTTTTACGTACCAAATCAGCCAGTATTCATTGTTTACGCTTTCATGATTCAAGGTGTTCTTATATCTTGTCCTACTTCGTCACTCTCTTACTATTACTATTACATAAGCGCTCGACCTGTTTTGAAACAAGATTGACTTCTGTTTGTGCAGAGCGAAGTTATCTGTTTACGTTACGTAATATCTTCCGGCCCAACAGTAAGATGTCTAAAGTAGCGAGATGGGTTAAGTTTGCCATATCGCAAGCTAAGCTGGGATTACGTTTGCACAAGACGACATAGGGTGAAAACCGAGACGTTTTGTCTGCGAAGGTATGGAACAAACGTTTGATACGAGGACATGGGCTGCACGTAATTGCCACTAACCATGTTGTCTCAGTGTTTCAAGTTGTATGACAATCTTGTTGAAGGTTAAGACACGGGCATTTATATAATACTTCCAGCAGATGTACTTTGTTGTGATAAACAATTGCAAGAAAATAACCTATTGGAAGATATTATTAGCGATAGATCTGTGATGTAGTGAGTTTGTAAACATGACATGTGAAACGGAAGAAGCAAGCTAGACCTTATATGATTTATATGGAGTTTGAAAATCCCATGAAAAGGGCAATATTTTATGTTTCCGTGCAGTAATATTCTACATGAAAGATGAAGGAAGTAGTAAAAAAATCAGACACATTTATTTGCCCGACAATATTCGGACGTTTCCTGTGTAAAAAGTCTCTGCTTGCCCGAAAAAAAAACTCGGGGTAAGTTGTAATATGTACATTTTATCATTTTATATTTAAACTTTGACACGTACAATTTGCTTGAGGATGTACAGTGGCATTTGAGGCTGGCAACCTCATCACTGCAAATAACTTGATGCACGCACCACCACTACAAGAGCTGGTGACTGCTTTGTGCGGGCTTCCTCACAAGAAACAAACAGTAGAAGTGGCCCTTGGCTCCATAGAGTGGATGATGATATCATGGAGTGTGTATATTTGTATGTATGTATGTATGTATGGGGTAACAGCCCTCATTAACGCTGTATGAATTTATGTAAATTTACTTTATGTAGATTCTAATGATTCTCCTATATGCCATGTTGCATTTTATTATATCATGTCAGTACATATCAATGTATTTTCTGTAGAATAAAGATTCTGATATGCATATATATATTTAGATATACCCTTCAAAAGAAGTTAAAGACCATTTTTATTAAGGGTGCAAAGTGAAATGAAAATGAAAAATAAAAACACAGCACTTCAAAATATAACATGACAAGCTTATCAGTGACAATCAACACTATTTTCATGACGGTTGCATTAACGTGTGTAAAATGACAGCACAGCAATCAATACAACCCTCATTTTCAAAATTAATGAGATAACACTAAAGGTCAACATTGTCAGTAGCGTGTGTGTCCTCCATTATTGGCGATACTTTCAAGGCACCGCTGTCGCATGGAAATGATGAGCTTGCGAATGAAGCATTGGGGCACTGCCTGCCACTGATGCTGAAGTACCAGAAGCAGTTCATGCAGAGTTGCAGGAGATGGCTGATGTTGCTTAACTCGTCGCCCAAGCTCGTCCCAAAGATGTTCTATGGGATTCAAATCAGGACTGTTTGCAGGCCAATCCATTCTATTGACACCCGCTTCTTGCAGGAAAGCATTTACTGCACGAGAACGGTGTGGTCTTGCATTATCATCTTGAAGGACTGCATTGTGCCCAATAACTTGCAGGGCTGGGATGGCAAGAGGCTGTAGAATATCGTCACGGTAGCGGTCACCATTCAAATTCCCAATCACATGATGGGGGGGGGGGTTCTGTGGAGTAAACTAATGCCTCCCCACATCATCACTGATCCAGCACCATATCGGTTACGTTCGATGACTGCAGCATCACTAAAGCGTTCACCACGACGCCTCCATACTCTGATTCGTCCATCTGTAGGCTCCAAGACAAATCGGGACTCATCCGTGAACATAACTTTAGCCCACTGTGCACGTCGCCACTGCACGTGCTGCATACACCATGCTAAACGAGCTGCTCTGTGGGCAGCAGTCAAGTGTGGTCGAATGGCTGGACGACAAGCACGAAGGTTGGCATCGTGAAGGCGATTCCGAATAGTCTGATCACTGACTACAGTGTTGGTAGCATCTCTGAGGAACTGTCTGATAACATTTGCACTTGTAGTTCTCCGTTGCAGTGCTTGCCTCTGAATTAAGCGATTTTCTCGAGGTGTAGTGACTCTAGGATTACCTGTGCGTTGCCGTTCCTCGACGATTCCATTTTGGGCAAAGCGCTGCTGCAGTCTGACAATAACTGAATGAGATACTGCAAGCCTCTGAGCAACATTTCGGACAGTAAGACCTTCCTGCAACCACGCATTGGCTCTTCCTTTATCCACAACACTCAGCTTTCGTGGTTGCAATGGGCAGCACTTGTGTTGCTTATTGTTGTGCACTATGGTTATGCAGCACGCATTTTTGTGTTGCTTAAAAATAAATTTTGGCGTCTCAGCACAAGCGTGCTTGTGAGTACGGTAGCCCATGCAAGAACGAGAAAAATCAACACTTATGAAATATAATTTTTATAATTTTTATAATTTTTTTCAGTCATTTTCACCTTGTTACGACATATTTAACTATGTCGTCTGCTATAGTTGGCAGTGCGCATTTTGATGTTGAGAGATTTAATGTAGAATGATTGTTAGACTTCATGGTTTAGTGAACGCAATCCGCACGGTCGGATTGTGACGTGTGAGCGTTGATATGGTCACGCTTAGTGACTAATGTAGGGCACCCTTTGTTACTTGACCATCACGCCATGAAGACGCGTTTTTTAATCCTTCCAGAGTTAGGCTACATATTGCCGAAATATATTTGATTTTTATGGACGTTGGATCAGTCCATATTTGTTAATGGATAAAGGAAATGTAGGGTTAGTGATAAGGGTGGATTTAAGCTGAAATGATAACTTGCCACCCCTATCGACACCTGGTATTAAAGTGTAAGATGTAGGTGTCTTCTCTGATTTAGAATGTTGCTGTGTGTGTTGCAGTAGAACAGTTCACAGGGTACACCACACGCAACATGACGTGTAGAATCATAGAAATGGTAACTTCGCTTTAGTTTTATACCATTTATTGCACGCCACAAAAACAGTCATGATATTTATGTCATCATCAGCATAGTATAACGAGTGCAGCATTCAAAATCATATTAACTGATAGTCATGTAGGATTCAATACTCAATAGTGGTATTGTAAACAGATATCATAAAGTTCTGGTTCGTGAAGCTGTATCAATAATATATATAACTTCTGCAACAGTCAGCTGCAGATCTTCAATGTTCATAGACAACAATAAATGCTCCCTTTCTGATGCTAGCAGATCAGATGTATACAATAAGTCCGTTTACTGACTGCACGTGAATAGCATACTGGGCATATAGGTCATACCGACCTTTATAACGTTTCTAAGTCTAACCATCTGACTTGGACGTGATCTCTGATATAACGAATCCTGGAACACAGACAATAGTCTTGTTGGTCTAGAGTGACCCATATATATAACTAGTTCAGGTATAAAGATACCGGTGACTTAATCCTAGTCAAAGTACCTCTCCATTTTGAATCACACAGGCGAGCAAAAAGGCGACAAAATGACGAACCTCTAGATGATAGCATAAAGTTCGATACAAGAGGAATTACCTTATTTCGGAAAATCAACCATGAACATATGCCTCCAGGCAGGCTTGAATAATACTGGGAAATGGTCTAGTTAGCTAACTAACTCACAAAGACAATGTATTTCCCTCAGAGAATCACAAGACGCAGGTTGCGTCCGCTCGCTACTCAGACCATTTCTAAACTGCCAGCTGGGCGGAACACACAGAACGAACTCCCAGTTTTTGACATGCGCAGAACTCATCTACGTGAGTATCAATTCACACAAAGCGATTTTAAGAACATTCGAGATAAAAGTCTTACACAGTCGCGCCTTTTATGGACATGAACAGAAAAGTTAAGACATGTTTCAGACATCTACAACAGTTGACTGATACTACCAAATAAGGAGATATGGTCACGCTTCGTTCAAGAAATTATAGACCGAACGTGTCTCTATACAAGAGAAGGCAAACTCCTAAAAAATTGTAGTCTCGATAACTCGGGTGATGTCCCTTTGACTGTAAAAACATAATACACACTTCAGTCAAAAAATGATCATACATACGAAAAATGATCATACAAAGACTTTGGAAAAAGTAATTATTTGTGCGTAACATTACCGCACCCTCCCGGGAAAAAAAAAATGGAACATTTTTTTTTTAAATCCTGGAGCCGGAAAAATCTAGGCTCCTAACGCACGTATGATGCGCGGATATACCTAACAAAATAGCTCAACACTTGGAGCGAAACTGAGATCATATCCCAGGTCCTTAGAGAAAAAATTTATCTAAGTATACGCGTATACATCCCAGGAAGGTGCCACCAACACACGCCACAATGATGGCAACATCATAATAAAAGTCAAATTATTCTCATACCAATATATGAAATTAAATATATTATTATGATATCATATAATGTGTTGTGCAAACAGCGGTGTAATATATTAATATACCGCACTATTTTATTACATTATATAATACATCAGTAACTAATAAGTAATACATGTGTTGATCTTCATTGACATAAACATTCAATAGAAGAAGATGTGGACATCATCCGCTCCCAATCTGGGACAGGACTTGATATCCTCAAAGTTCCACAATGGACACAATCTCGCATCTTCAATGATGTGCTGCGAAAATATCAATAACACAAATCTTAAAGACAACTGGTAAATCTCTTAATACAATCCTGAAAATAATTTATTTAAATGTGGCCGAGTGATCTTTTGGCCCGTATATCACTAACTAAGCCTTCTTAGATAATTACCTGGTACAATGTTATAAATTTCCCTAAAAAAAAAGTGAGAAAAAATCTACTAACATGTCATTATAATATTGGACTGTATATCAGGAAATATATATATATGATAGAAGAATCATGTGGAATCGTGTGGGCATCTGGACAGAATGTCTGCCATCACATTATCCGAACCACGGATAGCTCGAACCGAGAAATGAAATGGTTGAAGAGCTATGGCATAACGAGTGGACCTCGAGCTCTTCAAGTTTTTGCTCTGAATAGCAGTAAGCGCTTTTTGGTCGGTTTCCACAATGAAGTGTGCGCCTAGAAGAAATCTTTGTAACTTCAGAATAGACCATACCATAGCCAATAACTCACGGTCTAAAACCGAGTAATTCTTTTCTGCAGCATTTAATTTCCTAGAGATATACATCACCGGATGCAGAGTATCAGAATACTCCTGCATTAGTGCTGCCCCAATCCCAGTTGACGAGGCGTCACTTCGAAGAACAAAAGTCTTCTCAATAGTAGGTAACCTAAGAATAGGTGGAGATGAAAATAGGGCTTTAACCTGGTCCAATGAGGATTGACATTCTTTAGACCAGCGGATCAGATTAGGCGACCCTTTCTTCAATAAAGTAGAAAGCGGTGCCATAATGGAGGACAGATTCGGAATGAATCGTCCGTAGAATTGGATCAAACCTAATAGACTCCTTACTTGTTTCTTCGTTTTAGGGACCGAAATGTTAAGTATTTTTGAAACATTGTGGTCCTCTGTCTTTAAAAGACCATGACCAACGCGATGACCTAGGAAAGAAATCTCGCTAAATCATTGGATGGAAGGATCTTCGATCAGTGTATGATATATATATTCGTCAAACACAGGCGTAGTAGTCCCCCCATCCGACAAGTGTTTCGGCCCGATTACTCCTTTACACTCTAAGGGGGGCGGGCCCACTTGGGTCATGACTCCCAAGCGTCTCAGCTTCCTGTTGTCTTGTATCGAAAATGAACCCATTTCACTTATGGTAGCAACTTTTAAATCCACAACGCCAGCCGTGGGGCAATTGTGAAAGTAACAAAGAGAAGACAAATTATTCCGTTCGTTCCGTCGCCCTTCACAACTAAGGACACACACTGAGACACTAGCGCGCAGCCGACGAGCCTTAGCCCCTGCGCGCCGCAAGCCACTGAAATTCTGTACCTGACACTCCCTATAGTATACATCGCCTGTTGCCCCAGAGTCGCAGCCCTTTCACTAGTACACCAAAAAAACTCAGCGTTGTGGACTTAGAAAAATTTTGGTGTTTTCTGTACCGCAGCGTTTATTGTCACGATTTCCATTGCCCATTGCGGTTGTTCCACAGCCAGCCTGATGCCTTTTCGGCAGTTTCACTAAGCCTCTTCAGTGCCCTTGTTCTAGACTGTCCCTTCAGCCCCAACAGTTTCAATAAATCATACACTGATGCAGCCACAAGCCCTCTTGCGCCCACTTCAACCGCCATGACCCTTGCACTGAATCCATCGTGTCTCAGATCCGCGGCCAGATCGCTATACTTGGCCGCTTTGAATGAATGTTGCTCGTCTAATCTGGATTCAAATGGCACGGTCAGTTCAATCAGTATGACCTGAAGCGTTGCTGAAGAATGAAGCACTATATCCGGCCGTCTCCGCGATTTTCTGATACTCTCTGGATATGCCCCCCGTCCAGGTAGGTCTACCGCCATCTCCCAGTCGTTTGCACAGTCAAGAAGAGATGGTAAACTGCTACCAGGTTTACTCGGTTTGGGGTGTGCTGACTTTCCTGCCCTCAGAAAGTATGTGTTTGCGGTGTCTGGCCGGACTTTGCTATTCGCTTTCATTCTTGCCTGATCTATTGTCGCAGCAAGCTCATTTAGCACTTTGTTATGGCGCCAAGTGTATCGCCCTTGCCCTAATGCCACCTTACACGCTGAGAGCACGTGTTCAAGTGTCTGCCTCCCCTGGCACAGGGGGCACTGCTCATCATCCGACTTTCCCCATTTCACAAGGTTGGTGGCCGACGGCAGCAGGTCATACATTGATCTAACCACGAAGCTGAGCCTAAGAGGTGCCATATGCCATATATCATTCCATGTCAAGGACCTCTGCAGGGCTCCTTCCCATGTAGTCCATTGGCCTTGTTGGACCTGCTGCACTGCTTTTTGCAACCTCTTATCATTCTCAGCTCCTCGTATCTCCTGAACTACCATGTCTCTGCGCTCCCTGCTTGATGCCTTGGACCACCAGCGGATGTCACCATGCCCAAATCCCCGTCTATTCGTTTGTGTGTATCCGATTACCTCTCTCAGTTTGAGTGACTCTTCAGCAGCATCAACAGCTTCTTCCACTCTCCACTTCCTTCCCGTTTTCAGTGTGGGCTGAATGGACTTAACCACGTCATCAGCTGACTCGCGTAGCATCATTGCAAGCCTTGCTTTTCCAACTTTGTACTCTTCAACAACTGACTTGAAGGGAAGCAGAAGTTTTGACTTTTTGCAGTACAGTGCTACATCTGACAGACCTGGTGGTACCCCTAGCCATTTTCTCATGAACTTGTTGACCTTCTGCTCTATAGCTTCCACTGTACTTGTGCTTATTTCATATATAAGCAGTGGCCACAGCAACTTCGGTATCAACATGAACTGGAGGCACCACAGTTTGAACTTTCCCAGGAGTCTGCTTTGGTCTATGATCTGTAGTCCTCTGTCTGCCATTTCTATTGTCTGTTGCACTGCCTTCGAGTCTTTTAAAGAGGCATCGTACACCCTGCCAAGACTTTTAACAGGTTCCTCAATGACAGTAGGGATTCTTTGGCTGGAAACCGTGAATATGACCTCTGCTATCTTCCCTTTCCTGACTGATAGGCTTCTCGACTTCTTGGGTTTGAAGCTCATTCTGCACCAGCTGACTAGTTCATCCAGGCGTGCTAACATCCTCCGGGCCTGATGTTCATCTGATGTCAGAATTGTTGTGTCATCCATGAATGCTTTGAGCGGTGGCATGTGACACATTCCACCGAGCTTTGGGCCTATAGCCATTCCTTCAGCCGCATTGAGGATTACCTGCATAGCCATGACGAATAGTATCGGAGAGATGGTACATCCCATCGCAATTCCAACTTCAAGGCCAATCCACTTCGTTGTTGTGTACTCTCTGGTTGAAAATCTGACAGAAAACCCTGCGAAATACAGCTTCAGCATTGCTGCAATCTCTTGTGGAACATGATACATTTCTAGGGCCTGCCACAACATCTGGTGTGGAACGGATCCATAAGCATTCGCTAGATCCAACCAGATTACATGGAGGTTTGTTCTGTCAGACTTTGCCTTTTGGATTGCTTCCCAGATCATTGCGGCATGCTCTAGACATCCTGGTGTACCTGGGATACCTCCTTTCTGAATGGTAGTGTCAATGTACCCATTTGCCAGGAGGTATGTAGTGAGTCTTTTCGCCATTACTGAGAAGAATATCTTCCCTTCCACATTGAGTAGTGAGATTGGCCTGAACTGACTGATGTCTGTGGAATTTTGTTCCTTCGGGATGTAGACTCCGTTTGCCTTTCTCCATTCCTTGCTTACGAGTTGGGTTTTCCACGCATTCTTCAGTAAACGGAGCAGTCGTTTGAGAACCTCAGGGCATCTTTTTATACACCACATATGGAACACCATTAGGACCTGGAGCTGACTTGCACCGAGCTTTCTGGACAATGCTTTCTACCTCTTGCACCGTTGGGGGCTTGGTGTTAAATTCAGCTCCTGGCTTACCCGGCCATTTAAGGCCTGCCATGCTGCTGAGCGGCTCATCTTTGCGACCATCTGAATATGTCATTCTAAGGTGTTCTTCCAGGTCTTCTTTCCTGATGTTTAGCGTACCCGACCGTGGCTGCTCAAACAGTTCTTTGGCAAACTTGAAGGGCTCCCTAAAGAATCTTTCCCTATCCCTTCGAGTCTTCCTTCTCTTCCTGCACAACCTTTCCGCTCTACAAAGGGCATTATGTTGGCCTTTCAGGTGCTCCCAAACTTGCCGTAACCCTTCCTTCTCTGTGGCAACTGCGTTCTTGAACAGTTTTCGGGCATGCTTCTTCTGTTTCCTGATTTCATCTATTTTAATTTGTCTTCTACTTTTCCGTGGTGGGTTACTTTCCCTTGCCTCCCTCACTCCGAACACTTTGCGACAGTGCAGATATATTATGTCGCCGAAGATTTCCAGCTTCTTCTCCAAAGTTAGCTGCTTCAGGCTGTTATCCAACTCTTTTGCCAAGGCTTCGTCCAGCTGTTCCCAAAGCCCTTTTGCACTGGCAGGTGGAAACTTTATTGCATCTCTCTTCCCGTCCAAGAAGTGTGTGAGATCATCATCTGGCAGATCAACTTGAATGTACTCAGCACTGTGGATTGACTCCTGGCTGCGTTCTTCTAACGTCTTATCCGTCGAGACAGAGCGCTGTTGATCTCCCCCTGATGACCTCCCACACCCCTTTTTCGTTCTGTGGATTTTCATTCCTCTCTGAGTAGAGAATTCCCTACCACAGGCACATGGAAATTCCAGCCGTTGTTCAGAGCTCGAAGTCCGTGTAACGGGTCTGGTCGATTCCATTGAGGCGCCTGTGGATTCATCATCCTCCCCCCCTTTCGGTGAATCCTGGGGCATCTATCTTTTTTGGGTCCTGTAGCAATTGAATACAGCTTACGGGGTGCTAACCAGGTCAGCCGGTTTCTAGTCTTTCCCAGTGTCATCTGTCTTTCCAGAAGTCAATCGGTCTTTTCCCGATCGTCACTGGTTTGACCATGCAACTATGATAGGAAACTCTTTACAGAGTGATACAACAGAAAGCAATTTGATCATCAGAAGTAGTCCCCCCATCCGACAAGTGTTTCGGCCCGATTACTCCTTTACACTCTAAGGGGGGCGGGCCCACTTGGGTCATGACTCCCAAGCGTCTCAGCTTCCTGTTGTCTTGTATCGAAAATGAACCCATTTCACTTATGGTAGCAACTTTTAAATCCACAACGCCAGCCGTGGGGGCAATTGTGAAAGTAACAAAGAGAAGACAAATTATTCGTTCGTTCCGTCGCCCTTCACAACTTCCGACACTAGCGCGCGCCCTTTCCTGCGCGCCGCAACTGAAAGGACACACACTGAGACACTAGCGCGCAGCCACTGCGCCTTAGCCCCTGCGCGCCGCAAGCCACTGAAATTCTGTACCTGACACAAAAAAACACCAAAAAAACTCAGCGTATATATATATATATATATATATATATATATATATATATATATATATATATATATATATATATATATATATATATATATATGAACCATTGATCCTATGGGGAACAGGGGGTTAAGTTCCTGCTGAACCCTGTTCACCATACACTTTTGCAGCCGATCAGCATACAGTCATCATTTCGTGTACCGTCTTGTAAAAACAGCTTATTTATTATAAGGTGCATTTTATAAATGTATTTTATACTCTGTTTCCTTTGTAATAGTACAGAATGGACAAACTTTTGGTATAACAATACTCACTCACTCCCAAATTCAATTACACTGTCTCTAATCATTCACACATCTACACGCAAACACACACACATATATTATTCTAAATCTCTGGTGAACAAACATTGAAATATTTACACAGAACATTTAACATTAAGAAATGAAGTAAATCTCATACATGCATCCCAGAAGGAAATCTATCTAATAAATGTACTTTATCACTGAGGCTCATCACAGCCATCTTGTGCTTAGGCACACTTGCCAACACACGTACACTACGCTTGGATGCAATTATAAATTCCAAAATTAATTTTAAAAAACATCGTAAAACTGCTAAAACGGGGATGAAAAGATGCTTGACAAAGACAAGTGTAAACACAACGAAAGCCGCAAGAACAAGGAGTTAGCCTCTCCTTGCTTCCCAATAAGCGTCTTGAAATTTTTTTGCTTACTGCGCATGGCCGCGAATACCCGTTAGGTGCCTGCGAATGGCAAAACATTGGTTATACTTTATCTCGCGCGATCAAGCAAATCCGCGAATACGGAACACGCGAATATATATGTATATATATTTATGTTCCAATTGTTGTCCTCTGCTGCCGAAAACACTTTCATCCGACTCACTGGGTTTATAATAAACGCGCAGAGAGGGTACAATTTGTGCAGAAGTTGAAGTGGTGGATGGAAGTGAAGGTCACCTGATGACTATGTCTGGATACCCAATACCTAGCAGAGACTTTTATCTCCTGTCAGTCTGTGCTACAAGTTTCTAGCAGTCGACGCGAAACACCAACATCATACGGGTCTTAAAGACGTTTGACAACCCTTGCAGTTATCTTTGCCTTAAGGCATGAGACGTGCTGCTGTCACAATACTTCAGAAGAGTACAGTCCAAGGCACCTGTGGAAACCAACAGCGGCTGAAGCAGACGCCATCCGACCCCACAACGGAAGCTATGTACCATGAGAGAGCAACCAAAGAGCATTTCACACTTATCCAGATTTTCCATCACAGTTTAAATCATCTAATGATAGTAGTAGTATAGTATTCCAAAACAGGTCGTATTCAGGTGGCGGGCAGGTGGCGCGTGACTTTTTATATAAGGAAAATGTGGTGCGCGGCAGGTGGCGCGTGACTTTTTATATAAGGAAATACTCATTGCGCAGGTGGCGCGGTGTGGAGGAGGAGAGGTCTTGTTATATAGTAATATATAAGTTCAATAATGGCGGGCGTGTTGTTGTTGTGTTATGTGTGTTGATTATTATACAAACAGTTATACGTACATATTACAGACAGGTAGACAATATTTATATTACAACAGCTAGAGATATATATTTACATATATTTAGTTATACATATATTTAGACATATATTACAACAGTTTGACAATATATACTGAAGCACATTAAAAACGCACCACCTGTATAATCCAGGAACAGAGTGTGAAATGTAAATATAAGTGTGTACAAGTTTACATATTTGGAATCTTTATTCATTTTCCTATGAATCCATGCTGGTCATTAATTTGTACATTTGATTGTTATGAAATTCATTGCATTCTGTGCAGGCAAGGGAGAAAACCAAAAATACAAAAGAATGCACGTGCGTTATCCTGCTGGAGAAGCTGCAAGTCTGGATAAATTGTGAACGCAGGAGCAACCAATGCATCCAGAACCTCATCTCGATATGTCACAGCATTAACATTTCCACGGAAGACGTGAAGAGGCAAGCGATGGTTAAAACTGAATCCTCCCCAAATGTGAATACTGCCACCTCGAAATCGGTTGACACAGCAATCTGCAAAGCGCTCTTCACACCGTCGCTAAATCCGCATACGTCCATCTGCAAAGGATATGTTGAATCTGTTCTCGTCTGTGAATAGGACAGCATTCCACTGCAGTCTAGTCCATCTGATATGTTGCTCTGCCCATTGAAGGCGCTGCTAACGATGTCTGTGAGTCAAGTTTGGCCCAACATAAGGTCGTCTTGCAGTAAGGCCTGTATCTCTGAGTCGTCGCATGACTGTCATTCGAGAGACTTGCCCATGTCTACCCACTATTGCTCTTGCTGTTTGACTTGCCGGGAGAGTCAATTCCTTAGGTGACTCAGCACAATATGACGATCTTGCGCAGGGGTAGTAACTCGTGGTTGGCCACTCCGAAGTCTATCCCGGGCACTGCCAATGGTTCCGTAACGTTCATTGAGACGTACAATAGTGCTGTGGTGGCAATTCATCCTTCTGGCAATGGCCCGAGAGCTCATTCCGGTCTCCAACATACCAATGGCTCGTTGGCGGTCATTTTCAGATAGCCGTGGCATTTCAAGCACATGTACTGGGTGTTTTGTCTCAACGGCCTTTTTATACCGAGTATACTGCCACAACGCGTACACATTTTCAGGGTCATAGCTGTTGAGAATCGTGTTGCACGTGTAACTTTCATCGTTTTCATGTAGTCTGTACACACACCCATGGGTTGAATCTTGCACTTTCCATTCCAGCAGCCATTCGCTCTCTACCTCATGGCAAACACGGGGAAAATCCATTCCCACACTTTTTTTTACCAGCTTCTCGGCATCAGTATATATAATAGTGGTGCGTTTTTAATGTGCTTCAGTACATTTAGACATAGGTAACAAAGAATTTAGTTAATATATTTTCAAATAACAATATCATATACAGTAGAACTCCATTTATCCGAACCCCAATTATCCGAACATCCAATTATCCGAACACTTTTTCCAGAAAAAAAAAAAAATCAGTCTCCACCAGTCACGTTAGACTACAGTTCTGAATCTTTTGATGCGGCAAGCTTCAAATGTGTGCGAACAATTTGTAGACAATGAGATGGGCTAATGGACGGTCGCTTACGTACATGAAGTCAGTTAGATCATAAAGTCCGTTAATATCTGGTTTACCAATCCAGTGTACGTGTGAGTTCTAGGCAGAACACTGGCTAAACAGACAGTTCAACTTAAAATAATTGTGTCTGCTACTACAGCAGAATAATTTTGGTGTACACGTATTTCTCTGTGCGACCTGGCATCTTCCAGTAGGCCTAAAGCATATAAAAGGAACCGCAATGTTTTGTCAATTGAAACGAAAACAGAAATTATCAAGAGACTAGGAAAAGGTGAAACTGTGTCTTCATTTGCGAGGATTTTCAATGTTGAGAAAGCTACCGTCTCTGACATCAAAAGTAACAAGGATAAAATTATGAGTTTTGCATCGAAATTGGATAGTGAAAATGGGTCGAAGAAACATAAAACCATGAGAAATGCAAAAGATTTGAAATTGGAAGAGGCTTTGTATATATGGTTTGTGCAAAGAAGAAGCAAAGGGGAACCTATCTCTGGCTCTCTATTGTGTGAAAAGGCACTTCAGTTCAACAGTCAACTTGACGGTCCTCCTGACTTTAAGGCTAGCCAGGGATGGTTAAGAAACTTTAAATCTCGTCATGGCATACGAGAATTGGAGATTCAAGGGGAATCTTCATCTAGCGATGCAACTGCCGCTGAAAATTTTAAAGAAACATTTTTGGCTTTTTTGGAAGAAGAAGGTTATTTACTCGATGATGTGTATAATGCCGATGAGACTGGCTTATACTGGAAATCATTGCCTCAAAAATCACTTGCATCTCAGCGCGAAGCAGCTGCCCCTGGGTTTAAAAAGTGCAAAGAGAGAGTAACAATTTTGGTAGCCGCGAATGCCAGTGGAAGTCATCGTTTACCGGTGCTAATGATCGGCAAAGCCAAAAAAACACGTTGTTTAAAGAATGTGACATGTCTCCCATTGTGCTACAAAGCACAGAAGAGTGCTTGGATGAATAGTGAAATATTTCTTGATTGGTATACAAATCAGTTCATCCCAAATGTGAAGAGGTTGAAAGAACAAGAAAAGAAAACTGGAAAAGTAATTCTTCTACTGGACAATGCACCATCTCATCCAGAGACGGATACATTGAATGCAGTTGATGCAAATTTTAAAGTAATTTTTCTGCCTCCCAATGTAACAGTTTGGCGCAAAAGAGGATTCCTCATTATTTTAAATAGTGGGCTACATCTGTGCAAGTACATGTATACGTAAGTTGCGCCTGCTTTTGAATTGTTTGTAATGTTATTTTGAAAACATTTCTCTTTCTTAACAAAAATAATTAATACAAGTAGTACATGCACTGCAGTGTAATGAAAGATTTTGGTGATACAGTGATCTAATACAGTGTGGGTATTATTATTACAGTACAAGTAAATATGTTTTATAGTGTATTTTCCTTGTGATTGTTAATTATTTTTAGAAATATGTGTACATGTACTCGATACATCATGTAATCCAATTATCCGAACATTTGATTATCCGAACGATGCTCGGTCCCATGGGGTTCGGATAAATGGAGTTCTACTGTATTGGCATTTTATAATATTAGTAATCAACAGTGTTTTGTTACAGTAGTAACAAATTATAGGATCACATACTGACATGTACAGTATTTATATGATAACACATAGGAATATATTTATATATATTATATATTTATATTGGCAAGAGTTGTGTACAGTATTTATAGTGTAACAAAGGGGTACATATCGGAAGACATAAAGGGTAATATCACAGTACCAAAGGGTCTTTAATAAATATAGCACCGGGTGCAGCTGCAGACCAGACCTAGAGGGAGGGGTGTCGTCACTGTCATCGTAAAAAATAGGACAGAGAGGTGCGATTTTGGGTTTGCCTTGTATTGTGTGTGGTATGGTTTTTGGGGGTGTATATTCCTAGGTGTCTGTGTTGGGTACATAGTGGAAGAGTTTAGATGTTGAGGGGGGATGTGGTGACGTTGTCGGGATGCACCTGTCTCTTGATGTAAAAGTAAGACAGGGAGTTGCGGTGTTGTTTGTATGTGTATATGGCAGAGTTGTGTGATCTGAACCCAATGTTTGTCCCGCCCTGTGCTTGTTGGGTATTGAGGACTTCTAAGAACGTGTTTTTGTCTACTTTGTTGTGGTGTTTGCTCAATCATTTTGTGGTGGTCTTGTCGTAATTACCAAAACAGTGATACGTCTTGCTGCAGAGGGAAATCATCCCACTGCCTTCGTACTCTAATTTAAAAAAGCCCGGTGTCCGTTTGTCGTATAATTTTTGTTCGCGGCATTTCTGACAAACTAAGCGCGTTTTACCCTCGCTAGCTATGAAAACGGATCTATGGTCGGGACATACTTCGGCGGGGAACCACTGGTGGTAGGAGCTATAAAATTCACGTCGCATAGCGGGCTTAACAACGTCCGCTAGGTTACTCGCGCTAAAGGCCAAGTAAAGACTGTCGGTGTCTGTCTCGCATATCTGAAAATCTGACCTATCTACAAATTTATCTAGACAGTCGTAATAAAACTCTAACATGCGCAGTTTGGCGTATTGATAAACGAAAAAACCTATCTGTGCGGGCAGGTCCCAACTAATTTTCTTTCTAACCATCTCTACTTCGAATATGTCGTCAGTTACGAAAGTCATTTTTTCTAAAGCGGGGGCAGTTTATTAATTTAGATGTACCCTCTCCCGTCGTGTACGAGACATCTACATGCTTCGCCTTATTGGTCAACGTTTTACAATAGGCGGCGTTACCTAACAGTTTCATGGTTTCGCTGGTTATCGCGTAGACATCATCGATATCTCCTTGGCGGCGCGCGTCCGAAACAGTATCCCCAAACTGTTTGAAACACGTCGTTGGCGTATATTCAATCACTTGGTAAATACAGGTGACTTCTAAGCCTTTGGCCAGGTACCAGCGAAGCAAAGGCGTCGCCAACAGAATCTTTTTACCCACATAACTTCCGATCAACGTCCTTCTCGGGGTAGTCAGGAGTTTATGTTTTTCGGCGTATTCCCGCATGAAAGGCCCAATATCATCTCTCGTGACGTCGACGTTCTTAAAAATGGGCGTCATCTCAGAGAAATGTTCCTTTAGGGAGTCGGGACATGAATGTCACACTCGACTAAACCAAACAAGGTTTCGTCTAGCACAGAGGCGAGAATCTGTTCTTTCGTTATCGGGTACCGACATTTGGTATAAGATGGTTTCACGGTCGGGAAGGTGGCGCGCAGAAAGCGACCGATTGATGGATCGTCTTCCTTCAAGGTTTGTCACTCGCATTCCCTTATTTCGACCAAGGTGACGTCGCACTCGGTCCTCAAATAGGCACCAATTTCCCGCGTCTTTTCGTACAACTCAGCCAACGGTTTGTTATTGACTGGGTTAACGTCACGACCAGTAGTTAGTGGGCAGTTAAGATGCCCGTGGAACAGGCAGCCATGGAACTGGTAGACGGTACGCGAGTCTTTGTCCCAACCATCTACCATAATGTATCTATGACCCAAAGACATCTCACGGCCGTTAAACTGGGTCTTTAAAACCACATTACTCGTGTGCGACACCCAACTCAACCAGTCGAGGCACTGCACGGTGTATTTATTCAGCTTGTGGTACCTGAAACCGTCCTCCCTGTTTCGTCTAACGGGAAAGTCCGTCGGCATTTTCTGCATTATCGCCCACAAATAAAGGGCGTTGGCATCAAAACCTTTAATGCATTGCACCATTTTGCCGCCTCTAATGCACGTTTTGCCTTGTTCATGAAATCTATGGAAGATAATTGAAGGCCCCCCAACTATGTTTTGTCACAACGTATCGTGAAAATCTTGCTCCCGCTTGGAGCATAAAGAAAACGAGACGTTTGACGGGATATTTTTAAAGAGATATTTTAACGTGACACCGGGCACGGAAATCGCATCTTTAAACATGTCTACACCTAACGCCGCATAAAAACTAACCTGTTGGTCTAACGCCGCTAAGAAGGGGACCACGTCTTTGTTGTTTAACCACGTCAGAAAGTCGCGCAACGTGGTCATATGGTTATCGACCCAAACTCTCTAACACTCGGCGTACTCGTCACTAGAAATATTAGAATTTTTTAGGGTGGAAAAAAAAGCTGAGTGGGGTGGTAGCGCCGTTTCGTCTAATTTGTCTAAATCTGTAACGTATTCGTAACAGAAAAACCCTTTGGTTTCTGTTACTTTATACGCAGCTAAGTACTAGCTATAACTAAAACCGGGGGCTAGATAATTGATGATGTCTAAAAACTTTAACTGGATAGTGGCGATACACATAAAAGTATTATTTCTCTTGACTAAATATTTGCAATTTTGGTCAAGGAAATATTTGATGAGATAGGGTTTTATCACATTGACGTCGTACTTTCCCGAATTGAAGCCTTACACTGGCAGTTCGTGCAAATACCCATCGAGTCTCTCAATGAGCCCCTCTAAATCACCGAGTTGAGTGTATACCTCATCGAAACGCTGACGCAAAATGGCGTAAGACGCCTCGGCAATGTTGGTCAGATACCCGAGCATCCTATTCACCAAGTCTTTTGGGTCACCCGTTGTGATAACACACGGGTTCCTCAAACCCGGGGACATTAGAGGCCACCGAACAAGACAGGGGCACGTGTTTAGCTGTGTATTTAGTTGCGCTACCACTGGGCCCTACAGAGGTCTCGAAATAACACTCGTATTCAAAGGTGGCCCGGTAGGGAAAGACGAATTGTGTGTCTTCATCTACACTCTGCACCGCAATAGATTCCCAAACTGTATCTGGTGGGGTATACACCCCACCTTTAAATATTTCCTTTCGCTTATCGCCGGTACAGGTCTGCTCATGGCGCGCCATAAACTTAAAAATCTTCCACAATTTGCCGCATTTGGGACACGAAAACGAGTGGCTCGCCCTATCAATATCAACTATATACATAAAATGATTTTTAAACACTAGCTCTTTCAGGACGTAGGGGTTTTCCCATGTTTTATGCAAGGAATTTTTTGCGACTCAGATTTTTCATATAGTGTTACCATGTAAGTGTCAGTTATTTCAATGTTTTTAACAAATATAGTTATGTTATATATATTTAAAAAGGAAAATGAATGAGGATTTTGAATATGTTCAGTTTATAATTTTAAAATATTTTTTTGTGTGTATACAATAGTTGGAGACTGGGAAAAAAAATTTGACCAAAAAAAAAAAAACTAAAACATATCAGAATTACCCACTCAAGATAGATAATGCATCACTTATGTTATCCAAAATACAAATATTTGTAAACTACATTCATCTTGGAAATAAAATACATATGGCTCAAGTTTATACTCTAACTACTTTTTAATTGGCTTCAAGAAAAGGAAAGACACTCTTATGTCACAAATTTTCTGCGGCACAGGTTTTTTCATATACTGTTACCATATAAGTGTCAGTTATTTTAAAGTTTTTAACAAATATAGTCATGTTATATATATTTAACAAGGAAAATGAATGAGGATTCTGAATATGTTCAGTTTATAATTTAAAAAAAAAATTTTGTGAGTATAAAAAAGTTGGAGACTGGGAAAAAAAATTTGACCAAAAAAAAAAAAAAATATCAGAATTACCCACTCAAGATAGCTAATGCATCACTTATGTTATCCAAGATACAAATATTTGTAAACTACATTCATTTTGGAAATAAAATACATATGGCTCAAGTTTATACTCTAACTACTTTTCAAATGGCTTCAAGAAAAGGAAAGACACTCTTTTGTCACAAATTTTCTGCGGCACAGGTTTTGCATATAGTGTTACCATGTAAGAGTCAGTTATTTCAAAGTTTTTAACTGAATATAGTCATGTTATATATATTTAAAAAGGAAAATGAATGAAGATTGTGAAAATTCTCAGTCTTAAAATTTACAAAATTTTTATGAATATAAAGTAGTTAAAGACGAGACAGAAAAATATTTTACTAAACAAAAAACAAAACAAACATATCAGACTTACCAATTGAAGACAGCTAATCCACCATCCAATATAGAAATCACTGTAAACTATATCCATTTTGGAAATAAACCCCACATCAAGTTTATACTCTAACTACTTTCCATGTGTCATCCAGAAAATGAAATACACTCTATTGTCACAAATTTACAAATAATTGAAAAAGATCACAAAATGTGATATATATGCTGAACTGCTCTCACAAAGAACACTCATTACACTCCAACTTATATTTACAACTTAACTTTAGTGTGCCATTTTAGGAAACATTCATCTATGTGCAGATGGGGGTGGCCAGTGCATCTGGCACAATAATAGTTTGTCCTTTTCCTGTCTTCCGGTGTACTGCAAACTTTACACCTATTGAACTTAGTGCTTCTTTGCATTATATGTTTTGCACCCTCCAGTCTTTCCAATGGGTTATCTGATAATTTACTTGGCCTTGGAGGATTTAGCATGCGGCTGATTTCAGGCATTGAAGATGCGGCCGAAGCACACAATTCTCTGATCAGTGTTTGTTTGAACAACTTTAACGTAAGCTGCGATTTTCCAACTCCAACTGGTCTTGTCAATTTGTACAGAATGTAAGCGTTACAGGTGGCTATTTCTAATATCCAAAAGAAAATCTTCTTCCACCACTTCAAGAATTTTCTGTTGAAGAAGCCGTAATACCCTATCATCTGATCTGCCTTGTCGCAACCATTCATGTTATGGTTATATTCATGAATGATAAGAGGTTTCTCCTTTCCATTCACCATGACAGGCACAGCAGACCCATTTGTGGTAATAATTGTGACAGGTTTTTTAGCTTTTTTGTCCTTCCAAGCAGCAACTAGCATCTTTTGCTCAGAATTGATATAATACTTAGTCTCCATATGTTTTAGGTTCAAAGACTTCAGCTGCTGTGGGAATCCGACTCTGTTCGCTTGAAGTGCCCCAGTGTAATATTGTTTCCATTTAAGCATTTCATTTACTAAAAGTTTTGTAGTGTACCACCTGTCAGCATAAATGTGATAGCCAGTTCCCAGACAAGACAAAAGTGTTCCAAAAATGTTTACGGAATTTGCACCAGCAGAGTCCCTTCTGACTGAAGGATCATAGGAGGTGTCTGATCCAAAATATGTTAGCAAGTTTAGCACATAACCTGTTTCACTGTCCACAAGCCCAAAACTTTTAATGTGGTATTTGTGTGGTTTTTTTGCGTTATATTGCTTATATTTCCACCGACCTTTCCATCCTATAATCATCTAATCAATAGCTACGTCTTGGTTCGGATTGTATGCCGCAACAAATTTAGAACATACCATTTGAACGAAGGGCTCTATTTTATTTTTCCCTTCTGCAACAGGCTCACAGATATGCAACATAGTTTGCAATATAGACAAAAATCTGTCTCTCTCCATCATTTAGGAATAAAATGGAGTGTGAAACATAGGCTCTTGTGAGGAGAAATAATCTTTTATGCTTGGCCTTTTGTCGATACCCATTGCTTGATGCAGAGCAAAAAATTTTAGCAGCTCATAATCGCTTACTGGATTCCATCGATTATATCTTGATCTTTTCAGTGACGGTGTATGCTTCTGTACTTCAATTTCTGCAAAGCAGTTTATGCTTTTTAAAATTTCCTCCCTTACAGCTGATGGTACAAGGCTTTCAAAACACTGGATTGGGGTAGATGATTCATTAAGGCCTAAATTTGCGGACACACCCACTGCTCTTCGTCTTTAGGTTGAAATCTAAAGCTATTCGTTGTTAGTACACCCAACTTTGCTTCGTGCCATTCTATATTTCTGACACACTCCTGTTTTCGTCTTTCCCCTTCTTGTAAAACTAAATTAGGTCCTACTGGGTCTGATGTTGAAGAATCAAAGTTCGGTGATAGAACCACGCCCACTCTTTCTAACATAATAGGCCTACCTTCATTCTCTGAATAGACATCACTGAAAGACGAATTATTCATCGAATTAGCACTAAAATCACTACTGCTATAGCCGTCCTCATCTTCGCTGAAATTTTCTAGCAAACTAAGGGCCTGCTGAGCACTTAAACGAGCAGGTCGCTTTCGAGAAGATGAATTAGATGCCATCGAAAATATGTATCAAAAATAGGTAACCCAAATTTCGTAACAAAAACACGAGAATGCAATCGGAATCGCTTTGAATTTAATAGAAAGAGTGACGCTATAACTCTCCCGCTTTAGAAATAATAATAAAAATGGCTATACTTCCGCTTCCCAGTCATCGAAAACTTCTAACTGTGATGAAACGATGCAAAAACTTAGTTCAAACATGTCGACCAAGATTCAGGGCTTCCCGTCATCTAAGGCTAGAAACATCGACCAAGAAAACTGGTCGATCGTCCTTTAAGAGTTAAAAGGCGCAAAGTGTCTGGAAAACTATCACTACCTCTAAGTTTGGGGGTCAGGGTCTGCGCGTCGTCAAACTCAAAAATATCTATATTTATCTTAAAGCAGGTTTCTAAGGATGGAATGTCTGTTAAATTAACCCCATTGAAATCGATAAGGGACGCTAGTCCCTGCTGTGTTTGCCACTGATCTACGAGCCGGCGCGTGGTTTTTCTAACATCCTTAACGGGTGCACCCCTAAAAACGGCTAAACATCTAAAATACCAAAAGTTATCACTGTAAGGTTTGGCGTTCGAATCGTGTTGTAATGTATTGATGTGCTTATTATCTGAAATGAAGGATGGAATGTCTTGTAAAAATCAGCCGATTGGGAAGTCTTGAATATGATATAGATAGAAGGATGTGGCCGGGATTGCTTCAACATAATATTTGGTGTTGGGTCTGTTTACTTGTGCTTGTGTAAGAATGTCGCTGTCTTGTAAGTTTGAGACAAAAGTCTTGAAATCTGTAATGTTGTTGACTAGATGAGGATTTTCTAAAACACAGGCGTTGTTGTGTGAAGCGTGATAAAATCGAAGGTCTTGGGTTTCTGTTTCTTAAAATTGCGTGATGACTGTAATTAATTTTAAAGCGTTGTCTGTTGTGCAAAGATTGGACTTAACAAAGATAGCCATTCGATGGATTGTGTTCTTTCTAGACTGTGAAAGAAAGAGAAGGTGGATAAATATTTGTGTTTGTTTGTATATGTTTTGATCGCAGACCAATTCTTTGTATAGATCTCTCTAATATCAGCTGGTAGGTCACCTAAACTGTCATAGTCAGAGGTCAAGCGAGGTTTTTTATTTTGGGTTTGGGTACTGGACATTGGTCGTTTGAGTGGATTAATCTGGCCTGCATTTGTTGATGGTAGGTGAGATATGCTGGGGTGAATTGTTGAAGAGGTAGTGGGTCGCATTGTTGAAGAGGGCGCTGATGAAGATATTCTGGAAGAGACTGGTGTTCTAGATGTTGATGCAGATGATGATGTCTGTGGGTGCACCGATCTTGATGATGAATCCGGTGTTGAAAATGTTGTGGCTCCTGATGTTGTTGGGTTTTGTGTTGTAAATGTTGTGGCGCCTGCTGCTTGGTTTTGTGTTGTAAATGTTGTGGCACCTAGTGGTAATGTCTGTTAGTGCGCCGATGTTGTACATGTTTGGTACCAGGGGTAGTGGGGTGTTGTTGGTTTCTGTGGACCAGTAGATTATCAGCACGGGTAAAGTCTTTTCCGCAGACATCACAAGTAAACAAAGTCAGAGAATGCATGGACATGCTGTGACGTGATAGTGCATCACGTCTGGTGAAAGTCTGGTTGCATCGGATACATATTATGTTGTTTTGTCCCACTGATGTGATTTGTACCACTGTGTCTGTTCGTGGTGCTCCGGGCCCATGCTCACTCTCTATGTGCCGTCTCACCGCATCTTGGCTGGTAAATACTTGAGTACTGACACGGCAGGGGTGTCTCTGTTCTGCATGCACCGTATTCATATGGCGAGTGAGATCGCGGTCCCTGGTAAAAGAACGATTGCACTCCGTGCACGCATATCGTTGAGTTGAAGACATCTGTGAAAAGAGGAACAAAAAGAAGTTAGTCATAAAATTAAATATAAAATTAAATACATGTAACAATCAGGTAACCTAGACAACACAGACAAACTGAGAGAGAGAGAGAGAGAGAGAGAGAGAGAGAGAGAGAATAAATAAATAAGACTTATAGATAGACAGGTATACACACGAACATATGTTGCATCGGAAGAAAATCAGGGCCCATATGAATTTTTAATCAAGCGATATTGCTGTTTTCTTTTGTCTCGTTAAACAGCGCCAGGTATAATTGCTTTGTTTTGATAACAGGTGGAAAAAAAATGAGTCATCAACAGTCTGAGTCATTGTTGTAAACAGCCTTGTGTCAAACAACGAGTCGCTGTTGTCTAAAAAAGTCTAATAATACACTTCCTAGTGAAAAAACATCCATATAAAGATATATATTTTTTAGTTTATATATTAACTTCCTAACGACAACAGTTACAAAGAAAGACAAACACAAATACCGAAAAAATAAAAAACAAAGACACGAATAGAAACAAACAAAAAGACAAACATCCGAGTTTATATGTTTTTTAAAACAGAGATAGACATAAACTCTGCCCTTTCTTTTTGTTATAACGAAGATACAAGTATTTATTAACGTGTTTGCTAGTTTGTACCAAGTCACTTTCAACCATGGTTGTTGGTTATAGCAGGGCGTCTGTCCTGTAATGTAATATGTTGTTTGTATTTATACTATATTATCTCTATGTTTCCTTGTGTAGTTCAGTATTTTTTTTAAAAGCTAAAATATTTCATTTTCTAAGCTAGTATGTTTCTTAATTTTCACTGGCTGGTTAATCTGTATGTATCTGTACTGGATCGGGTCCTTATTTATTTTTAAAGTAATATGTTAGTTATTTGTAGTTATTATGAGATTTTTCTACAACCTCGCTGTCTTTTATTGTAATACGTGTTTGTTTATTTATTTTTTTAAATGTAATATAGTGTTTATTAACTTTTGCGTTATCAGACAGTTTCTGTATTTTTTTTTAAATATTTTATTATTTGCGATGTTAACACACAGAAATACCCTGCGCGCGCATTGTAGCGACTTGGAACCATATCAGTTTATCGATCTACCCACCCGTCTTTGCGCCACAACCAAACAAGTATTTGAAATAGCTAGTCTCGTACGATTTTGTAATTATGTTTCACTGTCAGAAATTATGATTGCACTCTGATGATGCAATATCGATGAATGAGTCATAGTGTTTGCAGACAATGAACAAAGCACTTGCTTAACAATAGGTGATAAGGTTTAAACTAAGGAAATTTTTCAGAACCAAGTCTTTTAACACTGCCTACTACATATACACATTTTTCTAAAAATGACATGTAAGAATGGGTAGAAAGAGAAACGAAAACTAACAGATAAAAACATATTTTTTAAAATACCTGTTAGTATTAGTGTAGACAAATAATAATTTAGTGTATGTTTTAACTAAGTAAGTAAGTAGGTAAGTAAGTAAGTAAGTATGTTTTAACTTCTACTTATCGAAAACAAACACGAACAGATAAAATAATTTAGGTTATATATTTTAACACCCTAACGAAATCAGACAAAGACAAGGACAGACACACGAGGACAGATACACAGACACATAAAAATATGTATTTTTTTACAGAATACACTTAACGAAAACAGACACAGACATATAAACTTTTATAATTTTTAAATAGGGAAATAACAGAGAAATTTTTTTTTAACACAAAACACGAATACCGAAAACACACGAATACAAGCAAACAACTAAAACCTTTATATATTTGTTAAATAGATAAATGACAGATATTCTATAACTTTTAACATCCTAACACAAATATAAAAACAACATACGTTTTTGGTGGTATGGTTTCAGTGGGTGGTCTTCAAAACAATTGGTTTTTCAGAAGGAAGGATTTTTTCAGAAGGCTGGTCTGAGATGTTTGTTCGTCGAGCTCTGTCGTATGAATGAGGCGTGCAAACGATTTGTCTTGATATAATCTAAGACAAAGGTTTGTCAAAAAAAGTAGTCCGCGCGAATGTATTTCGTGATGGTACCAGAACGGTTAGTTGTGTAGAGGCACTTTTTCAGAAAATAGTCTGCGTAAGTTTTTTGCGGTGAAATGCCCCAATTGATAATGACTTTGTCATAACGTATGAAAAGGAGAATCAATTATCTAATTTAGCATTTTCGTTATACGAAGTTTAATTGCGCTCAGTTGGTCATGAATAATTAATTATTCTCTGGCCAGAAAAGTTAATGGATTGTTACGCTCGAACTGTTGAACAAAGCAAATTTCATTCACAAAATCCTATCACAGATGCACTGCACACGTGTGCAAGTGATAACTCCAGAACTCACCCGCACAAGTTGTCCCGGGGGATAAGTATGGATACCCGTTATCGATATGTGATTCAACATCAAAGAAACGAAGTTTAATTGCGCACAGATGTTCATGAATAATTAATTGGGTTCCGGTGAGACCAGCGTTTTACGATCGAACATAAAACTAGAGATTTTTTTTGTGATAGTGTATTCAGAACATGATCAAGCTTGTAAAACAATGATATTAAACACCAGCTTTAAAAAATGAATAACAACCGAGTAATATTTGTTGTGAATGGTAAAAAAGGCTTGTGACTGAGTGAGTAACGGGTGGTTCTCATATTGTTGATTCTTAACACGTCGCAGGGAGTCTCACGTTGTTGAAAACAGGGGAGTCTCACGTTGGTGAATAAAATAACTGCGTGTGAGTGTAATTTATCATTGTTAGCTATGGACCCACGATAGGTACATCCCTTTACAGCGCTCATAGCCGGGCCCACGGGGTCTGGCAAATCTGTTTTTGAACAGCGTTTCTTGCAATATATCCGAGATATTATGGTACCTGCTCCTGACGAAATTATATGGTGTTATGGGGAGTGGCAGTCCATGTATAATTCGATGACCGGAGTTCAGTTTATTGAAGGACTACCGGACATGGAGCAGTGGTCAGGTGATAAGAAACGCCTGCTCGTTATAGATGATCTGATGAATGAGACGGATGATAGAATAACGAAACTATTCACTAAAAGGAGTCATCATCGCGATGTTAGTGTAATGTACATTGTGCAAAATTTATTTGGCAAGAACAAAGAACACAGAACCATTAACTTGAATTCTTATTATATAGTGCTTTTCAAAAATCCACGCGATGGTTCGCAGATTATTAATCTAGCCAAGCAGATGTACCCAGGTCGTACGGCCTATGTCTAAGAAAGTTTTAAAGACGCGACGTCGGCCCCACACGGTTATTTGCTAATCGACCTTCGTCAGACAACACCCGACGCTTTAAGATTACGTAGCCTAATATTTCCACACGAACAACAAGTCGTCTACGTACCCAAATAAGGAGATGGGGGAAAAAGTGAAACGACATGCAGAAATGTTAAAGTTTCTAGGCACTGCCAAACCCCCAGTCATTAAGGCTGTTATGAAAACAGCGTCACCCGATCTTGTAGGAACACTCTGTGAGGGTTGCCACAACGTATTAAAAGGTAAAGTTACACTGACACCCCACAGAAGAGGCGTATGCGTCGTTACAAAAACATCCCGAGAGCGCTCACCATGAAGTATTGTCGCTCAAAAGACGGAAACAATTTTTACAAACTGGCGGATTTTTAAGTGCCCTGTTAACCCCCCTACTAACCCTGCTAAGAGGCGTCTTGTAGATGGCGAAGAAAATGATTTTGATGGACCCTCGTTTGTTAGAGGCTCAGAAACATTATAGAGCCCCCGACGCTCTGAGAGATAACTTGGGAGAATTGGACAGTCATAAGCAACTGGTCTTGAAACGAGAAGATTTGAATGTGGGTGACAAAGCTAGATTATATCAGCGAAAACTGCAGCGTTATTTGACTCGCCTAGAACAGTACAGTCACGTGCCTCTAGGTCTCGTGGACATTAAACAACCAACACCAGCTCCAGATCAGTCATGTTCACCCACTGTACTTAAAGACGAGATTGTCGGCAAAACTCTTCAGTCCCCACCCGAACAAGTCACACCCACTAATCGAAAACAGGTGGTTGCCAGTAAATTGCGAGAAACATCGTCGTATTCGCTCAGAAGAAGGAAAAAGGCAAATACACCAAAGTGGGAAGCATGGCCAAAGAAGTGAATACGATTTTAAAACAACATTACTACGAGCTGAAACGACACGGTTCCTATGGCGGAGTCGGTGCCTTGCAACGTAGCGCCAAACTTACTCGTAAAAAAATTGAAGAGTGGTTAGGTCATCAGGATACGTACACCTTACACAAACCGGTGCGTAGAAAATTTAAAAGACGTGCCACCATCTCGGGTGGTATCGATCAACAGTTCCAGGCTGATTTAATAGACTTGCGGGGTTTAAAAAATTCAACGATGGGTTTTCCTATCTAGTAACGTGTATCGTTGTGTTTAGTAAATTCGCTAGTGCTGTTCCCCTGAAAAACAAAACTGCGAAAGCTTTAGTAGCAGCGGTAAAAACAATTTTTAACAGTCGCAAACCTATAAATTTTCAAACAGACAAAGGCAGTGAGTTCGTCAACAAAACATTCTTAAAGTTTCTTAAAGACGAAGGTGTCCATTTCTTCACTACGGAGAATGAAGATACCAAGGCAGCTATTGACAAGAGCTTTAATCGAACCTTCAAAGAAAAAAAGTGGCTTTACTTTATCAAAACCAACAGTCTTTGCTACGTCGACGTGATAGAGCAACTGGTCCACAACTACAACTATTCGTACCATCGGAGTATTAAGATGGCGCCGTCGGAAGTTAACCAGAGCAATCAAGAAGAGGTGTGGCATACGTTGTATTCGACCCCTGACGTCATCGGCAGAAAAGCCTATTTTAAAGCTGGTGATCGCGTGTGGATCGCCCAAGCCAGGCAAACTTTTACAAAGGGTTATACGCCAGCGTGGACAGAAGAACTGTTTACGGTCAGCCGACTAAACCAGACAAGACCGGTCACGTACGTCCTTAATGATGATTCGGGTGAGGAATTGAAATGTTCTTTTTACCAAGAAGAGCTGCAGCGGGTCGGTGACAAGATAGTTTATCGAATCGAGTCCATTTTGCAAGAGCGGCGAGGTGTCAGGGGTGTTAAAGAGTATTTAGTCAAATGGTTCGGTTATAACTCGTCATTCAACAGCTGGATTTCCGCCAAACAACTAGCGAGATATCGAGACTGATGGAGATAGAAGATGTAAGCACCCCAGTTTTGCGTTCACCCCCTCCCAAGGCCACGAGAACCTTGGTCTGGCCTTTTTTGGGAAACTAGTCCCGCGACTAGAGATCGTTTTCATCTGTCAGATGATCGTTATATATGTCGTCATCGGGGTCTCGTTATTCAATCTGAGTCGGAGCAACGCAGAGGGATCGGTCGGCAAGTTTTGGATCGCCTTAATGAGCAGTTGTCTGGATTACATGTTACCTAACCCTAAGATAGGATGAGTTTTTACGTGACTTTACCCAGCAATGCCTCGATGAAAATATACCCAAACAATAACGCTGGTCACTTTTTCGTCAAATTACCGCAGACTATAGACTTGACTTCGCGTTACGAGGTTGGGTTGGTTGAGATTCAATTTCCCAAAAGTTATTTTAACGTGTTAGAGGATGACGTATGGATACATTACTTTCCCAACAAAGACGATGAGTCTATACTACTCAAGTTACCCGCCGGTCTATACACGTCGCCCGACACGCTGATCGACGAGTTGAATCGTTTGCTATTAGACACGGATGTGAATGAAAAAGCCCGAGTTAGATTCCATTTTAACAATAATAAAGCCACATTGAATCTGTATGATTCGGAGGTTGAAGTTAGAATTAGCGAGACGTTGAGACAAATGTTAGGCTTACCTTCCTCGCTCGCCACAGACATCGACCCAATACTACGAGGAGAGACTGAAGTACAAATGGATAGCGACATGAAAAATGTATATTTCTACTGCGACCTCGTAGCGGCGAGACCGGTTGGGGATGCCTCTGTCCCTTTTTTACGGATTGTCCCTATTTTGGAGAGGACTACCGCTTCGGTTTTTAGGATTTACGAAAAACCACACTACCTACCCCTGAGCCGTTTTTCGTTTGATGCCGTGGAGATCCTTTTAACTAATGACCAGGGTAGGACTATCCCATTCACTAGCGGAGCTTCGGTGTTGACACTCCACTTCCGAACTCACAGACGGTTTGATTTTGAATAGAAAAATGGTCAGACATGTACCAATACGACGAAACCCCAAAATGTATGAGGAGTTTTACTGCAACCAAGCTGGCCACGGGTCGTGCGAGTGTCTTCACAGTGGTCTAGATTTGTTTAGCGTGCCACCAACGCAGACAGCCGTAGAAGAGGGTCAATTTGTGGGGATACATCCGTTGGCCGCCTTAGCACCCGGAGCCCCGGTGGAATTTGTAATATCGGGAAATGACGAAGAATATCTAGATTTGTTCAA
This sequence comes from Oreohelix idahoensis, assembly GCA_024509875.1. Classification (NCBI taxonomy): domain Eukaryota; kingdom Metazoa; phylum Mollusca; class Gastropoda; order Stylommatophora; family Oreohelicidae; genus Oreohelix; species Oreohelix idahoensis. The sequence goes on from JAMPIV010020387.1 coordinate 178,917, forward strand.
TACTTTTCTGCACGTGCGCGCCAAAATCACGTTAGCTAATGGTAACAACTTACCCACTGATGCAGAGGTGGCCCCGGTCAACTATTACCAGCACAGTTTATTCTCCCAAGTCGACGTTTCCCTCAACGACACGCTGATTACACCCAGCGAGAACACCTACCCTTATAGAGCTTACCTGGAAGCCACGTTGAATTACGGTGAGGAAGCCAAACGAGGTCATATGACAGCGGCTGTTTTACAAAGACACGCCAAACTTTATTACGGAAACAAGTGGTGATAATAACAACGGACTAAGACTGCGTCGACATATAGCGGCAGGTTCTCAGGACATTGATATGATGGGTCGGTTACATTCAGATATTTTCGCCCAAGATCGCTAACTGTTAAATGGTGTGACAGTTAAAGTAAAACTCACTCCATCTAAAGATGTGTTCAACGTGCTGGGAAACGATCACGCTGGTAGTTATAAATCTATTATAACTTATGCGGCCCTGGTTGTCCGGAAAGCCAAATTAAACCCAGCCGTCTCTCTAGCCCGCGAGAAAGTCTTGTTGCGAGGTAATGCCAAGTACCCCTTGAAACGAGTTGTGCTAAAAACTTTCTCTATTCCTAGAGGCATGCTATCGCACATGCAGGATAATCTATTTCTCAGTCAAACCCCGACCCGCCTAGTGATTGGCCTAGTCACTTCGACCGCTTTTAACGGGTCGTTTACGGTTAATCCGTTCAATTTCGGTACCTTTGGTCTGACATATTTAAATATCAGCGCGGATACGAGAACAGTCAGTGGCAAGCCTTTGTCCATGGATTATGAGCACAACTAGTGCGTGAGAGCCTTCTTCGAGACGAATCTAGCTATGGGACTGGTTGGCAAAGACGCCGGCAACGACCTTGAATATAGACATTTTAAGAATGGATACGCCTTATACGCCTTTGACCTCACCCCCAGTCTACTGGACGGTGACCAGTTTGAGATGGCCAAGTCGGGCCCTGTCTCAGTAGAACTTAAATTCTCCGAGGTCACGCCCGAACAATTACAGGTCCTCGTCTACGCCGAGCAAGACTCGATCTTGGAGATCTCGAAATCGCGCCACGTTTTGACAGACTACATCACTTAGACGATGAATACAGACGAGATACGGACTATCCTCCTGTCGGATATATTTGTTAAACGAACTGGGCTCGTTAAAGTTTTAGCTCGTGACCAATTACCTCTACGTATCGATCCGAGTCAGACGGCTGCTTTCGTCATCAACACTGACCCTAGCTACCGCCCCGGTGACCACTGGGTCGCTGTTAGAATCGTTTTTGCTTGGGTGGACACCGCTGACCAGAGGATGTCGCTGGTGTCGAAATGTCAACGATCTAACACGGGCGATTCTACTAACATGAAATTAAAACGCGAATGTCTTTCCACAGGAAGGTGAACTCCTGTAACTTCAATAACAATCGGGCACACCAACAAGTGCCAATACTGGTATGGACGAATTCGTTATGTCGACTTGCAACAACATTTTATTTTGACGAAATACGTGGACGAGCAAAGACAGGAAAACAGTACTTGCATAAATGGTTCCACAGTTCAAAAAGCATATGGCTCATATTTATAAATTACATTACTTGTAGTATCCAAGTTCATTCAATGATCTAACGGTTTGAACTTTTGTCGCCGAACAAAACTTCTAAAGTCATCCGTTCAACAAATCTTCGTATATCTACTTCCACCCTGTCCTGTAACATTTCCCTGGTACATATTGATTCTGGTACCTTCCAACATAATAGATCACTGCATACATTCTGTCTGAGAAGACAACATAAAGTTAATTACAATACTTGATTCATCTCTCTCTTGATCGCCGTGTCACGTATGACGGCGCTCCACTAATTCATATCAATTAGCCGAACTGACGGAGCATTAAAATCCTTTAAAACATTAGGATGGCTTCAGTGTAGCATCGGGTTGATCCATTTTAACCCCTTAACGAGAAGGGACTAGCTAGATGCCAACGCCGGATACAGTCACTAAAAAATCATGAAAATATATATTCAATTATAACAACGCCTGGTTCTGACTTACGTAGGGAGTAAGCCGACAATGGCTTCTATTCAGAAGTCATGTCCCAGAAATACACTAGCCCCAAATGATGGGTACACAAATAAAGAAATCAACAGACTCCATGTCTGGATATGAGATGCGGCTTGTTACATTCACGCACTGACGTCATCTGGCTTGTTTGGATACAAACGCGCCCGAATTACCATACACCAAATTGTGCATATGCATGCGTGACAGATGACATTCACTAACACTAACACCGACATAAGTTGGTGCGTAAAGTAGGACCACATATTAAAAAATATGAGACTACCCTCATCTGTAAATGACTGTAAAGGCCTACGAAAAGGGCTCTACAGATTCCTTACCAATCCCCCCCAAAAAATTAATTATATTAATTTTTTTCTTTACTACTCGCAACTAGAGGTGATTCAAGTGTACATAATCATATAATATTAATATAACATGACATAGAATCATTAAAACATAAATATGAAATTTAAGTCAACTCAAATAAACAAAAGGCATGCACAAAAGCATACACCCACAATTGACCACCTTTGGTACAATGTGGTAAATGAAGTAAAATCACATATTAGAAATATTGAATTAAACCGAATAGAAACGCAAATAAAAAGAAATGTAAACAAAACCAATGAATAAACAGAAAAGTGATGGATATATCTTAAAAATGACAAGTGAAAAAATGAAAGAATATAATTTAAACACATGTATAGATCAACACACTTAACCGTGTCTCTAAAGTTCCTTTGTGGTACTAATTAAAGTACTAATGTTAAATCACTGCTGTTAAAGAGTGATAAATATTAAATGTCGACAATCTAATTAAATATTTCATAGTTACCTAAATTAATTCTTATACTAATTAACTAAGTATCAAAAGTTACTAATGTACCGAGTTATTTATTTTAAAAAAAAAATAACAATGTCATTAAATTTCTTAGATTATGAAAGTTCCATTGTCCTGTTGGAAACGGTTAAAATATACCAAGTTCCGTTCCATGAAAAACAACCAAGTGTTCGCAATGTTATTTCGGTGAGAAAATATAATCCCTTTCGAACGTTATTCTATCTTCAATATCATAAGTAAGTGAATGCTATTTTCACAAATATAGTAATGTACTTCAACGTTCCATGTTCTTTTAATACATAATCATTGTAGATTTCAACTAGACTGAATGTTAATGATTATTATAATCGAGGTAGCACACGTAAAAAGTTACAATCGACGAACTGTCAGTGTCGAAGTTCAGTTGTCTGTAGTGCGTAGCTGTTAACTTGATTCGTTAGGACATCTCGACAAAATGTCAGCGAGAACATTCTGCGTACCAGGAATGGATCTTATGGTAAAACTGTATGGCTGGAGTGCGATCGCATACCTAGTCGATTTGGCTGATTTCACATCTTTCGTGTTGAGAGCAGTAAGTGCTTTTTGGTCTGATTCCACAATAAAGTGTGATCCAAGCAGATATCTCTGGAGTTTTGTTATTGACCAAACAAGTCCAAGCAGTTCCCTATCTAGCACTGAGTAATTTTGTTCAGTCGAAGTTAACTTCCGTGATACATAGAGAACTGGATGCAAGGTGCCATTATATTCTTGTAGTAACACACTTCCCACGCCGTAATTAGAAGCATCGCTGCGTAAGACAAATGGTAAATTCGCATCAGGCAACCTTAAAACAGGAGGATCCGAAAAAAAATTCTTTATGATATCCAACGCGATTTGATGTTCGTTAGACCACCGAATCACGTTAGCTGCACCTTTCCTAAGTAATGAAGAGAAAGGAGCAGTAATGGACGAAAGATGTGGTATGAATTTCCCATAATATTGTATTAGCCCTAACAGAGATCGCACTTGTTTCTTTGTTTTGGGTGTAGAGATATTAAGGATTTTAGAGACATTACTGTCCTCTGTATATAACATACCGCGACCAATACGGTGACCCAAAAAATAAATATCGTGGAAACCCACAAATGCCTTTGATGGCTTAGCAGTTAAGTTATGATATTGTAACGTGGACAGTAATGAGTTTAATCCTTTCAAATGTTCTTCCCATGAGTCACTGAAAAGACAAATGTCATCTATGTACGCAATGACATTGGGATGATGAGATAGAATTCGACGCATCATGCGCACGAACGTGGCAGGAGCGTTCACTAACTCAAATGGCATAAAATTCCATTGGAATAGGCCCCGAGGTGTCGAGAAAGCAGTGAGTGGTTTTGCCCTTTATGTCAATGGTACTTGCCAATAGCCCTTTGACAGATCAAACTTAGAGAAGAAAGTAGAATGAGATAATTTTACTAATAAATCTTCTAAAAGTGGCAAAGGTTCTGCGTCAAATTGTGTGACTTTATTTAATTTTCTGTAGTCTACGCATAGACGAATATTGTTATCTTTCTTTCTAATTATCACCATAGATGAAGCATATGGTGACAACGATGGTTCAATTATGTTTAATCGAAGCATCTCATCCAATTCCTTTTCGACCTTATCACGAAAGTGTAAAGGTATGGGATATGGACGAATACGGATAGGTGTTTCATCAGTTAGAAGGATATCATGTTGAATAGCTGACGTATGACCTGGAATGTCAGTGAGAACATTATCATACGTTTGAGGTAGTGATGAAACTTGCTGTCGTTGATCAGCCGAAAGAGAAGAAGAAATAGTGACATCATTCCAGTTTTCAGTGGAATGAAGAGTTACAACTGGTATGGGCAATTGTACATCTTGAAAAGAAGACTCTTCTTCTTGTATAACTGACAAATTAGTATAGTTGTGAATGTGAGGAGTAGGGTCGTCAGTCGCTTGAAATACTGATTGTAGATAATCAGGACGTGAATAATACTCCTTCAACATGTTAATGTGAAAGGTTTTGTGTTTGCCGTTAATATCGACGATGTAGTCAACATCGGATATTCTTGAGATGATCCTAAAAGGACCTCTCCATGTGATCAGTAGACGATTGTTATGAGAAGGCAGTAAAACAAAAGCCTCGTCACCAGGAATAAGCTGGCGAAGACGTCTATACCTGTTTGCAAATAGACGAGCTTTTTCTTTTGCCTCTTCGGATGATGCAGTAGCTAACCTACAAGCATCTATTATTCTCTTTCTCAAAGAGATCACATACTCATATGAGGATTGAGTTTCTTCAGGTATATTATCTTCAACCAATAAATTGTGGATTAAAGACATAGGTCCGCGTGGTTGTATGCCAAAAACCAACTGGAAGGGAGAAAACCCAGTGGCTTGATTTTTCACCTCACGGTACGCAAACAGAGCAGCGGGCAGGACTCGGTCCCAATTCTGAGGGTGATCTTGAGTCATCTTACCCAACAACTGCTTAAATGTCCTATTCTGTCTCTCAATTAACCCATTAGACATGGCATGGTATATTGAACTGAGAGATCTATCTATACCCAATGTCTTCATGACCTGTGACATGGATTCGGAAATAAACTGGACACCATGATCCGATAGGATCTTGCGCGGAAAACCAATTCGCGAAAAGATTAACATCAGAGCTTCTGCAACACTGGCAGATGAGGTGTTCTTAAGAGGTATGGCCTCAGGCCAACGCGTACACATATCGATACAGGTAAGAATATGTGTATGTCCTCTTGCAGATGGCAATATAGGACCAATGATGTCAATCGCCATTTTATCAAATGGTCTAATAAGTATGTCCGCAGCTTGAATAGGAGCATCATGATATGGACCCCTTACTTTAACTTCCTGACATGTCACGCAGGAACGACAATAAAGATTAACATCTCTATGAACGCCAGGCCAATAGAATGCGGAGAGAACTCTAGATTTGGTTCGCGAAAACCCCATGTGACCTGCACATGAGCATGTCGTAATATCCTAGCTCTCATAGAAGATGGGACCAAAATTTGTGAACGTAAAGATGAATCTGTTTCACCTATCAATCTAACTAAAATACCCTTTTTAAGAGCAAATTGGTGTCTAGAATTCGCACTTACGTTGTTATTATTTCTCTTAGACACCAATTGAAAAAATCTCTGTAAGGAATTATCATTCTTTTGTAAATTAGCAAACAGCTCCCTTGAAAAAGGAGAATCATCATCATTACTAGTATGAACCGTAGGTTCAGAAGTTGATTCACGCGACAACTCAGTAGCTTGCGCTCTGGTAACCACTGCATTTGCAGCATGAATATGTCGCTTTTCCCATTCATCAATCTGCTGTGGGGTACACTCTTTTATACCGTGTATACAACCAATTATCACATCGCTAACTGGATTCTGCAGAAGGCAGGCATGGATCTTCGCTGAAAAGAAAGGTGTATGTAAATTAATGATGGCTGTAGGAAAGGTTTCCACAGTGCCCCCGAATGTGACGCACTTGACCACGTTGCCAGTGGCAAAGGACGGGTCGATCAGAGAGTTCCGCACTCCTACGGTACTGCAACCTGAATCAAACAAAATAGAGCAAGGAATAGAGTTGACGTATCCTCTATTAAATTTTAAACACCCCTTTCCATGGTGAACTGATGCAGAAGTAGCTGTACAAACTGCTGGTAGACTTGGTAAAATGTGCCCGCATCGCAGCGTCGTGATCGCCTTGGGCTGGAATAGCGTTGAGCATTCTTGACATGTTTTTACCTGCTCGAGATCGATACAAGACATAGCATTATGTTGATTAACATTATTGTCCTTATCTTTGTTAGTTTGTGCTTCAAATGAAGCAACATTGGAATGTTGTCGTAGCCTGCTCGACGATCTATCACTACGTCGCGATCGATTTTGACTATTGTCATTAAAATTGCTATAATTACCATTTCTGCTATCATTAAAATTTGGATGAGTACGCCAATAAAAGTTATCACTGTTGTGATGTTGGCTAAATGATTTATTCATAAATCTATGTCTATTTTCAGGATGATGTGATTTAGATCTCCAATGTTGTTTATTATTATTCCCTTGATTATATTTAGAATTGTCGTTACTAAAATCTCGAGATCCGTGAGATTGGCTCCAGGACATATTAAAAGGAGCAGACTGTTGGTATTGTTTCCCTTTTTGAAAATTACCAAAGTTGAAATTATTATTACTTCCCCTATAAAAATTTATATCGCTACTCATCGAACGATGTCTTGGGACATTGTTATGTTGCATAGCGAAAGCAACAGGTAAGTCATCCTTAATCTGCGCATTGCTGATATCCATGTTAGGATGAGCGGTGCAGAAATTTTTGCAATGTTCTGACATTTCTTTTATATTAGAAGGCTTACGTTCATGTAAAAACGCAAGAAATGCAGGACTTACTGCCGATAAAACTTTATCGCGTAGTAATAAGTCGAAAATACCGTCATAAGATTTCTCTTCCTTGGACAGTTCGATCCATCTTTCCAAGGTAAGACGTATTTGAGAAAGAAAATCATCAAAGTTCTTACTAGATTGTGGGAGCATAGACTTGAACTTCATCCTATACTGATCTTCTGTCATTTGAAATTTGTTTAGAAGGGCGGCCCTGAGAGCATCATAATTATTTTTATCTACAGCACTAGTAGTGTGATAAACGGCCATTGCCTCTCCTGTAAGTATTCTGGATAAGTGGGTACAATATAGTGTTTTATCCAAGTTGTACGACCTACATGTAGCCTCAAATCTGTCCAAAAAGAATATCACATCGTCGGATGGTGGGTTAAACTTTGGCAATTTTAGATGAACCTCTCTAAAATTCTCATGTCTAGATGAAGACTGGCCTTCCTGAGTCTTTTGTGTATTACATTCACTTGACAATCTTATTCTATCAAATTCCAATTCGGCAAGTTTCAAATCATGCTGCCGTTTCTTTATCATTCTCTTCTGTCTCAAGCTGAAGTCTTTTTGCATTTTGTTCAGCTATTAATCTTCTTTCTTCCATTTCCTTTTGTTTAACTTCTATCTCCTTTTGTTTAATTTCCATTTCAATTTTAAGTAGTCTTTCTTTTTCTGCAGCATCTCTTTGCTTATTTTCCATTTCAATTTTAAGTAGCCTTTCTTTTTCTGCAGCATCTCTTCTAAATTTTTCTTCAGCCTCCAATCTTTTCTGTTCTGCCTCACGCTGAAATCATTTCTCTTCTAATTCAGCGGCTAATCTCATTTTCTTTTTAGTTTCCTCTGCATCAGATTTCAAATTTTCTCATCTTAATTTCTCAGCTTCTAATCTTTGAGATTCCAACCTCTGAGATTCTTTATATTCCGTCATAGCAAATGTTCTAATCTCTTCCGGAGGTATATTAAGCGCCTTAACCTGCTTAATAAAATAATCTAAGGTAGACATTACTCAATATTATTCTGAAATAATTCTACTTAAAAGTGTTACTATACCAAGTGGTCTTCGTTCCTGTCCTAGAACGGTAAATATTGTCATATAATTTTCAAATATATATATTAATAATCAATACAGTAATTTATGTAATGAAATGTTATGAAAGTAACAAAGTGATAGACAATAGCAACAATACTGACAAGACAAGATATAATAAACGACTGAAAACGTTCGCATAAATCAACTAAAATAAAAAATGGAAAAATTAAGAAATAATGTTGCAAAGAATGCAATGAAATATGCGATAAAAACTTACACAAGACAATTGACAATACAGTGTATAGACATCAATGGTGTAAAAAACTGAACGAAAGCAAGGCGAGAAGGACGTAATGTACAAACAAAATACATCATAAAACTAAAGTACGAATAAAAATAACTATGAAAACTACGATTAAAACTTGGCACTACAGCTAAACAGTCAGGTGTCACAGACTACCAGACACAGTGGACCTAGAATCCTTCTACGCTCACGCGTAGGAACATTCCACTGAGGGAAGTCTGCAAAATAATTCCTAAAGAACAGTCACGAAGGCCCTGGTGTGAAACTGGGATGTATCCTTCGTGAGTCTCCAAACCCTACCTCCCGCTAAAAACATTGAACATTGAACATGAAACATAAATAGGGAAGCAGTGGACATATTACGAGATAAGATGCAGCTAAACGTAAAACGGTGAAATAAACACGACGTTTTTACTTATCTCAACCGATAACAAAAAAGATATCCCTCGCATCCGGGACTGCATGTTTGAGCCATCTACTTGAAGTAATGTAATGCCAGAGTCCAATGTTGAAACTTGAAAGTTAAAGTCCCTGGGTTGTCCTTGACATAGGATGACCGTTAAAATTGGTGCAAAGTCCAGGATGTTGTCGCCTTGAAAGACAGCATACTTCTATTCAACCGAGTTTGAATTTAGACTTGAGTTCGATTCCGCTACTGAAAACTGGATATTTTCAGAGCACACTGCGCCACCATTTCTGTTAGAGTCGTTTTTGCTTGGGTGGACACCGCTGACCAGAGGATGTCGCTGGTGTCGAAATGTCAACGATCTAACACGGGCGATTCTACTAACTTGAAATTAAAACGCGAATGTCTTTCCACAGGAAGGTGAACTCCTGTAACTTCAATAACAATCGGGCACACCAACAAGTGCCAATACTGGTATGGACGAACTCGTTATGTCGACTTGCAACAACATTTTATTTTGACGAAATACGTGGACGAGCAAAGACAGGAAAACAGTACTTGCATAAATGGTTTCACAGTTCAAAAATCATATGGCTCATATTTATAAATTACATTACTTGTAGTATCCAAGTTCATTCAATGATCTAACGGTTTGACCTTGCGACGCCGAACAAAACTTCTAAGGTCATCCGTTCAACAAATCTTCGTATATCTACTTCCACCCTGTCCTGTAACATTTCCCTGGTACATATTGATTCTGGTACCTTCCAACATAATAGATCACTGCATACATTCTGTCTGAGAAGACAACATAAAGTTAATTACAATACTTGATTCATCTCTCTCTTGATCGCCGTGTCACGTATGACGGCACTCCACTAATTCATATCAATTAGCCGAACTGACGGAGCATTAAAATCCTTTAAAACATTAGGATGGCTTCAGTGTAGCATCGGGTTGATCCATTTTAACCCCTTAACGAGAAGGGACTAGCTAGATGCCAACGCCGGATACAGTCACTAAAAAATCATGAAAATATATATTCAATTATAACAACGCCTGGTTCTGACTTACGTAGGGAGTAAGCCGACAATGGCTTCTATTCAGAAGTCATGTCCCAGAAATACACTAGCCCCAAATGATGGGTACACAAATAAAGAAATCAACAGACTCCATGTCTGGATATGAGATGCGGCTTGTTACATTCACGCACTGACGTCATCTGGCTTGTTTGGATACAAGCGCGCCCGAATTACCATACACCAAATTGTGCATATGCGTGCGTGACAGATGGCATTCACTAACACTAACACCGACATAAGTTGGTGCGTAAAGTAGGACCACATATTAAAAAATATGAGACTACCATCATCTGTAAATGACTGTAATGGCCTACGAAAAGGGCTCTACAGTCGCTCTATATTATAATGGACTTGGATCTTTTGAATATTTTGATTCTTTTGCACTACCACCTACACACCCGGACCTGGTTAATTTTATAACCAGAAACTCTACCCGACCTTTTAACTACAACGCTAGACATTTACAAGATATAGTTACCAACGTTTGTGGCATCTACGCCATTTATTTCATCTTGGTCAAGGCTCGCGGTGGTACTATGCAGCGCGTCTTACTGCCCTTTTTGGCTAGACAACACACCAACGATCGATTAGTTTTTCGACTAGTCAGACCCTGGCTAGCAAGCCACAAGACTGTTTTTCCTTCATAAACGATGGCGTGATAGCGACAGATACTCACCTTGTTGAAGATGACTACACCCGCACCCACCAACTTGGTGTATATGAAAGAGAACTCACCAAGTAATCCGAACCGACTGTGCTCTGAGAGCTCCTAGGCGTACACGAAAAAGAAGTGCGGTTAGACGTCACCCATAGACCACCTAATTTTGTCAATAAATATATAAAATGTATCTAGTGTTTTTCTTTTATATCGTCTAATTGTTGTAATGTATGTCTAAATATATGTATAACTAAATATATGTAAATATATATCTCTAACTGTTGTAATATAAATATTGTCTACCTGTCTGTAATATGTACGTATAACTGTTTGTATATTAATCAACACATATAACACAACAACAACATGCCCGCCATTATTGAACTTATATATTACTATATAACAAGACCTCTCCTCCTCCACACCGCGCTACCTGCGCAATGAGTATTTCCTTATATAAAAAGTCACGCGCCACCTGCCGTGCCACCACATTTTCCTTATATAAAAAGTCACGCGCCACCTGCCGCTCCACCTGAATACGACCTGTTTTGGACATACTATACTACTAATGATCGTATCACTTTTACAGTGTTAAACTATAAGTGATTATCAAACCTGTTTATCTGCTTGTTTTTCTTTAAAAATCCAGTAAAGCTCCCTTAAATAGAAGCATCATTCTTCTATTTTTACCTCTTCCAATAGTAATATTGACCGACAGTCGATACCTATGAATACCCTCATCATTATACTTAAAGTTTGGCAGTGTTTGACCACTACTGCGGATCAGGGGAGACTATCACGTCACAGATAGCCAGATTGCACTTGGAGAAATCACTCCATGCGATGTGGCCTCATACTTTATCTTAGTAATCTTGTCAGCAATACGAAGTTTGAGGATTGGACAGTGACATTCCAACAAAAAAAAAGGAAAACAAAGAAGAAGAAGAAGAAGAAAAGAATACAGTATGTTCTAGCGTAAAATCCTGCGTGTTCTTTCTCAGCTTTCCATAAAAAGTTCTTTCTTAAGTGGCCTAGCATCAACCTACTCAGAACAATCCGGTCATAGCCATATGTGTTACGACCATACCACATACACTTGGGAGAAAAGCACAATTACACATAGTTTACTAACTAGGTGTTCTTCTGACTTAATGCTCAGATAATTTCTCGTGCATTATCTCAATAAATTTTAAAAGCTTCATTCAAGAATTGACATCGTATCTTTGAAATATCTTCCATTGTTTTCATGATCGAGTTACTAAGAAGTATGGCGTCCGCCTGGAATTCTAGAGGTACTGGGTTCGATTCCCGGTTGAGGGAATATAATTTTATTAATTTTTTTTCTTTTTTTTTCACAACTAGTGGTCTTAATTATGTCATACTCCCCCCTGATCTCCTGGGGAGTGAGATCGGAAATCTAGCCTTCTCGGATAAGTGCGACAAAATAAGAGGTTCGCGTGCAAGTTGCGCACGTTAAAAATAACGCGGCAGTTAGAAACCGTAAAGAGTAAGTCTATCAGGCCGCTGCCTGGCAAAATTTAAAAATTAGGAACCTACAACCCTACAACAATATTTATAGAATTTATGATTCCTTTATACACACATTGAGATTCTCGCCAGTGCTACGGAGTTTGTGCACTGTGCTGAGATCCTCCTTAGTGTGATCTAAGGGAGCAGATCGGAGCTCTGATGGAGTTGGTCGTGTGCAATGAAGATAATCCTTAAAGCCAAATAAAACAAAACCAAATCTTTGTTTTCAAACAAATATTTTTATTACTTCCCCTGGAATATCTCCATTTAACGAGAAATTCTATTGAATGTTATCCACTTTCAACTACATCCATTTTCAATTAAAAATAACATTTAAGATTCTGGACACATAAATATTTTCTACTATAATTTAATTTAAAAAATCTATTGTTATCTTGACCTCTTAGCTGAATTTTTCAATCTGGACATTTAACTAAATATTTTCTATCATTCATAACGCCTGAAGTTTCGACATTTTACTCGATTATCTCCCGTAATCTTGACGATAATATCTGTGTGCGGGTCGACCGGACGACTGAGAAAGTGGTTAGGGCGTTGGCCTCTCGCAGCATAGATTCACGATATCGACACGTTCCAATGTACCCAGCTGTAAATGGGTACCTGACTCTGCGCATGTGTTACGGTATATGATATTAACGCCGTCTGCTAAAGGTTACCAGACGTGCAATTGTAAAGGTTAAGACATTTAATATATTGCGATAGATGTTTCAATTACTGAACGCTTCATACACGATCGATTATGACGTGTATAGCGTTGTTTAGGACACAGTCGGTAACTAAGAAACCATACCCTTTTCACATTGACCGTCAAGCTGTTAAGACGCGTCTGACTTTCCTTCCAATGTTGAGCATGGTATTGCCATACAGATATATTTTATGCAAGTACGGACATGGGTCAGTCCATTGCTATTACGAAGATTTGAAATGATTAAAGGTCAGTACGAAAGTGAAAATTAAGGAAGGATGAATTACAGTCCATAGTATTTGATTTTGCCAGACTCATAGACTCACTGTCGGCCGTTGGAAAACCCCAACCGCGCGTGCATACAGCTATGACAATCTGCATACAGTAATTTGATTATTGGACAAGGACTGATAGGATATCTACATATCTATGCCATATATTTTCAAGTTATAATATGTACCTTTGTGATCAACATGCATGAATCGTCCTGACGTGTAAACTGTATTAAATATTTGTGGACTCAATGGAACCGACTTATCACGTCAATCGTATTCCAAGGTTCAATTATTGTTCAGAATCCTCCACCCCTGCATTCGCGTAATCTTACATAGAAGGCACGATACACGATCACTCAAGAATATCAAGAAGATAAAACAATGGCCAGACATTTATAACTGTTTTATTAATATCACATGGAACATTGTTCAGAGCTAACCAAACCACGCCTTGCAACAGACCACTTGCAACAGTGGTGCCCGGTGTCTGGGGACGAGAAAACAACCAAAAACAAAAAAATTTTTTTGAATGACTTTCGAAGGAAATATTTACGATCAGTTTTCGATCACATGATCCAGCTGAAGATGACGTGGAACTCAGTCTAATGCCTAACAACGCGACGTCACTGAAATTCGTGTAGGTGAAACTATCGGAGAAACTGAAGTCGTTCTTTTAAGCCTAACCAAGGGAAAAATAAGTCATTTGAAGCAGACACAAGAAATGGACTACAGGAGCAGGCAGTCAGGGGCATTAGCCTAGCTGTTGACGACCTATAGCACTGATCGAGGCAACGGGAAAGATAAGTCTAGCTGTTTAAATTGTCGTCATTGCAAAACCGTAATACTGAGTCCATTTTGCTTTGATCAGGCATGTCTATGTATTTTCATGTATATATGTTAAATTTGTTTTCCATCGTATGTATTTGTTGTTAATTCGTGGGAGGTAGGGAGAATGAACTGAAATTAAATTCTGCGGCTCTCACGATGCCTGAATTAATTTCGGTCGTTTCTTAGGGCAGTTAAACGATTGCACCTTTGGAAACCCCATTGAGGTTTGACATTGGACTTGTTGTCCAAATCTGCTATCGTTTGACGATTTTGCGTTAGCTGTACTGTCCCGTAGATAATTGGTGTATTTTATTCGTATTCAGTTAATAATTTTATTCAGTTCTGTACCATGTTCGTTACTATTTCGTCCATTCTCCTCTGACTATCATTTATTTTATGATTATTAAATTTTCGTCCGTTATGAGTCCTGTGACGTCATCATTTTTCGCAGTCATTTTTTTTTGTGTGTACCTTGAATATTCAGTTGACCTCCGGTCAGACCTTGACCCTTCATTTGGTCTGTGACATTTCCGCTTATTTTATTTAGTTCATAAATTCATTTTTAATTGTGAAAATGTCTTGTTTGCGTCTTGACATTGTTTGTACCCTTTAGTTGCATCATTGCTTGTCTGTCCTCATAATATATATTAATATTACATTAATAATATGATAATTATATGCAATAATACACTTGTAATTTAATTTAATTAATTTTTTCTAAAATTTAAGGTTAATATGGGACATTGCATAATTATGCAGTGATAGTCCAAGAAAGTAGCACTACAATTTATAATAGATGCCTAGGGCATAATAATATAATATATATATTGACAAAATAAACTAATCTTATATCTACCTTTGAGGTAATAGACCCATTGTATATTATTTAATATACTTTTCTTGTACTAAGAGAGTGACTTAGTACATTGAATAATATAATTACTAGGAATTATACCCAACATTATTGGATATTGAGATTAATTGTGTGATATAATTACCTTATATTTAACAGATATCATAACTATTTATGATATAGTATTATTTAGATACAATATTGTTACAAAATATTGTCTATTAGTTGAACTTAGACATTAAGTTCAGTACTATTGTGATTACTTATATTGAATATTTCTAAGTTGAGTAAGTATAATAATTACTCTGAAGCTACTATTGACTATTTTAATCAGTAATTATCAATAATTACTTACAGATAAAAGTCAAAATGCTTACTATAGACCATTTCGTTAAGATTGGTCGTGAATATGGTTATAAATCTCAAGAACTTCGTCAGTTTGCTGAATCAGAACTGGAAAAATATGAAAGAAAAGAAGAAGAGAAAAAAGCTGCATTAAAGAAAGAGGAAGAAGAGAAAAAAGCTGCATTAAAGAAAGAGAAAAAAGCTGCATTAAAGAAAGAGGAAGAAGAGAAAAAAGCTGCATTAAAGAAAGAGGAAGCAGAACTTGAGATGAAGCAAATTGCCAAGGAAAATAGATTGAGAGAGATTGCTCAACGTGAAAGAGAAGAGCAAAGAACAATCGCCAAACAGGAAGAAGAGAATAAATTGAAACGAGAGGAAATTATTTTACAACAAGAAATGGAATTGGCGCGTATTAAATTGGAGACAGCAAGATTACAAGCACAAAGTGCTGATGCAAACCAGAATAATAACGCACAAAATGGATCATCATCCAGCCAACCTAAACACTTCTACAACTTTAAATTACCCATTTTCAACTTGAACGTCGACGACCTTTCATCGTTCCTGGCACGTTTTGAACAGACTTGCAAATCTAACCATTTGCCTGAAGAGTCATGGGTACTCAAATTAAATGAATTCTTGGTTGGAGAACCATTGACAGCTTCTCAAAATGCTGACCCATCAATAGCTAATAACTACGGTGCTATTAAGTCCTTGCTTTTACGAAGGTTTCACCTGGACGAGGAACACTGTAGGTTGAAATTTAAGGGAATTTTACCTGAATCTCCAAGGGATTTTGCAGGATTCATTGCGAACATACGCAATACATTTAATAGATGGGTTGAACTGGCAGAAGTCAACAAATCATACGACAAATTAGTTGATTTACTACTGCGGGATAAGGTATTATCTTCAGTTAGCCAGCCATTTTTTGCATATTTGCAGGAGCGTAAACCAGGTACTATGGATGAGTTAGAAAAAATTTCTTTAAACTACTGTTCGGCACACCCGAATGCAACCATTTCTAACTCCTCATTAAGAGAACCTCTACCTGTGGCGTCTAATATGGCCTACAATCACAATAACAAACAAAGACATCACAGTGTAGACAGAAGCAGGTTCCAAAGAAATCACAATGTTAACTTTCAGAAGGGACATAATAATGATTTCAACAATAAAAATGAGTTCAACAGAGGTAGATCACGAGATAGAAATTATTCACCTCAAACAAACTACCACAATGGTCAACATAACACTCATTATAATCGATCACATACTCCCAATAATAATAGTAACTGGAATGGTAATAATCATGGCTCGAGACATCGAGATAATAGTTACTATAGAGGACGACGAGATAATTCTAACAATTATACTCGGAATCGATCTCATTCTCGGGGATCATCTCATTACAACCATAATACAGGGGCGGCAGTTACAAATAATACTACCCCTATAGCTCAGGTCCCACTTGACAATAATACAACACAGTCTTCTGCTGCATGTTTTGCTATTAATTATAATGTGGCAAATAGTTGCCAGCAATGCAATCTTATTTTTCAGAAGGCGAAAGAAACAGTGCTTAACTGCGGACATATTATACCACAGGTAGGTCTTGCAGTCAACGATGGAACAGGCCTATTAATTTTTAACAGGGATTAGTTAATGGATCCGTCGTCTCAGTGTTGAGGGATTCGGGATCCACAACGATTGGTGTACGACAGTCGCTGGTACATCCAGCTGTGCAACGGGGGAATATGTCCGTTGCATGACTTTTGGTGGAACAATAGAGTTTTACCCCACAGCTATTATTCATGTTAACACTCCTTTTTTCACAGGAACGTAAAAGTATGTATGCTAAAAAAGCCTATAGCTGATTTGATGGTTGGTCGTATACACGGCAGTAAAGATTGTACTCCAGATGAAATTATAGAATGGGAGAAACATAACCTATGCACTGGAAACGCCGTGACGACTAGAGCGCAGACTCAACTCATGGAGAAAGTTGATGATAATAAAATGGATGCAGACAACCAAGAGGAATTTGTAGTCAATTCACCTATTGACAGGGAAACATTTGCAACCAAACAAAAAGAGGATAAATCTTTAAAAAAATTTTTTAAATTGGTTGATAAAGTTGACAATCTATCCTCAGGTAATAATAACAAACATTGTTTTGTTATTAAAAATGACATATTGATTAGATATTTTAATGACAAATCACAAATGAAACAACAAGTTATGGTCCCATATACTTTTAGACGGTACATTCTTCAACATGCACATGACTCACATTGTGCTGGACATATGGGATATACTCGAACACGATCTCGAGTACTGTCTTCATTCTTTTGGCCAGGGGTGTCAAGAGATATTTCGCAGTATGTACGTTCCTGTACTACATGCCAAGAAGTGAAAGCACGTGGAGCTTTTCACACGGCGCCTATTCAGGCTTGCGATATCTCAGTGAGACCTTTTGACAAAATGGCAATAGACATTATTGGTCCATTGCTACCATCGGCCAGAGGACATAGATTCGTCCTTACGTGCATTGATTTGTGCACACGATGGCCAGAAGCTATCCCATTAAAGACCACCACTACCACAGATGTAGCTGATGCACTACATCTCATCTTTTCTAGAATAGGGTTTCCTAGAAAACTTTTATCAGACCATGGGTCACAGTTTATATCTGACACCATGAAGGAAGTCATGAAAACTTGGGACATTGATAGGAATTTAAGTAGTATTTATCATCCGATGAGTAATGGTGCGGTTGAAAGACTTAACCGTACACTTAAACAACTACTACATAAGGTTACTGCTAAGCACCCTCATGACTGGGACAGAGCACTCCCAGCTGTTCTATTTGCTTATCGGGAGGTACCGCATGAACAAACTGGCTTCTCTCCCTTTGAATTAGTTTTTGGTGCTCCCCCAAGAGGTCCTATGGGACTAATAAAAGACTTATTAATTGACGACGAGATGACTCAGGACACTCAGTCATCTTACGAGTACGTGATTAATCTTCGGAAGAACATTATTGAGTCTTGCCAGTTGGCAACAGCTTCTTCTGAGGCTGCAAAAGCTAAGGCTCGATCTCTACAAAATAGGTCTCGACGATTACGCCAATTATTCCCAGGCGACGAGGCTTATGTGTTACTTCCTCACAATAACAATAAATTATTGATATCTTGGAATGGTCCTTACAAAGTCATTGATAAAATTTCCGACGTTGATTACGTCTTAGATATCAAGGGACACAAAAAGATATTTCATATTAACATGCTCAAGCAATTTCATACACGTCCTGAACACTTACAGTCAATTTTTCATGAACTAGATGACAACACAGTATCCACTTGTCATTATACTAACTTATCTGTCATCCAGGAAGAAGAATCTTCTTTTCCTGAGGTACAGTTACCGTTACCTGTACCAGTAGTTCAACCTACTGAATCTTGGCGGGATGTAACCATCTCTTCAACGGTTACACCGCAACAGCGTCTACAGATTGCTAATCTATTACAATCTTATCCAGATGTGTTGACCGACGTCCCGGGTCGCACATCGGCTATCAGTCATGACATTACTCTCAATGATGATACACCTATTCGTGTACATCCCTATTCTGTTCCTTTACATTTCCTTGCTAAAACTACTAAGGAACTTGAACAGATGTTGTCTCTGGGAATCATTGAGACTAGTAATTCGCCATTCTCTTCTCCATTAGTGATTGTCCGGAAGAAGGACAATAACATTAGACTATGCGTTGATTATAGAAAATTAAATGCTAAGACTATAGTTGACAGCGAACCACATCCACTTATCGACGACTTACTGCCACGTCTATCTAACGCAACTATATTTAGTAAGATAGACTTAACTAAAGGTTATTGGCAGATACCACTGACCGAAAAGGCTAAGTACTACACCGCATTTTCCACGCCACAAGGTCTATACCAGTGGAACGTGATGCCTTTTGGGCTTGTTAATGCGCCAGCTACCTTCATTCGCCTGATGCGACAAATTTTATCAGGTAGACCAGACGTTATTACATATATTGACGACATATGCTTGTTTAGTTCGTCGTTTGAGGAACATGTTTCGGGACTTAGATATGTTTTCGATACTCTAAGGAATTATCATCTAACTGCTAAACCTACAAAGGTGCAAATCGCGTGTAATGAGATAACCTTTTTGGGACATATCATTGGATCGGGATATATCCGAACGTTACCTAGTACAGTCTCAAAAATTCTAAACATAGCAGTTCCTCAGACGAAGAAACAGGTCAGGAGTTTGTTAGGACTTGTTCAATATTACAGTAGATTCATACCTAACTTGTCATCCATCACGGCTGTATTGTCTTCATTGTTAAAAAAAGATATGCCGGTGAAGGTGACATGGACTGGTACATGCAATGAAACTTTCAACAAAATTATAAATTTGTTCTCACATGAACCAATTTTAAGACTTCCCGATGCTTCCAAAAGATTTTTCTTACGAACAGATGCTAGTAACTACGGCATTGGTGCATGCCTGCTCCAGAACCATGATGGCATTCTACACCCCACCTTATATATATCAAGAAAGCTCAAGCCGGCGGAAACGAAGTATTCAACAGTCGACAAGGAACTTTTGTCTGTGATCTGGGCAATAACGAAGCTGGAAAAATTCTTACTCGGTGCTCCCTTCATCATACAGACGGACCAACGTGCGGTCGCATCCTTGCGTCGATCCAACCACAAAAGCCAGAAACTTGCCAGATATTCAATCATCCTACAGCCATTCGAGTTCTCCATTGAACATATTCCTGGCACTGAAAATTGTGTGGCAGATGCATTGTCACGTAATCCTATTGACGACGAATAATCAATATTGACACTCTTAAACTACATCAATCAATACTACAGTGGATTGAACGAAGTATCAACTATAAAGGAACTAACCTTGCCTTCAATTTAAACTGTATAAACACTATATGCATCACAGAATTGAATTAAAAGACAATCAAGGTATATATAGACATTCGAACTTCGTCTAATGTCCATACACGATATACGAATATCATTGAACAATCATGGAACAATATCTGACGACAAACCGAACTGATGTTCCTGTGTATACTTAATTCTTGGATGCTAGGATAAATGACATTTCTTTCCAACGTAAACGTTTGAACATTGTTGCCTAAAAGAATTCATCAGGATCAAGACTACGGATGGATCATCATATCCTATACTAATTAATTAGTTAACTTAACTTCTTAATTGAATTATTATCAATAAAAGGAAAGGTGAGAAAAAAAAATTAAATGAAAGAACAAAAAAAAAAAAAAGAGAACGAAATACTAAAAGAAGAAATTATGAAAAGAGAAAATAAATCTCACACAAGTATTAGATTAATAATTTTTTTTTTTTTAATGTACCTATACGTTATTTAGTTAGTTAAATTAGATAGTTATTATTCACTAACACTTAACACACACAATTAAGTTAAAACTTATATTCGAATTTCTTTCTATTTCTTCTCACTTAGTTTGTCTTTTCTTCTCTCATAACATCGCATTACATTAGAACCTTAATAATTTAACTCTTAATTTAATTAGTTAATTTAATTTTAATTAGTCAAATTAATTCCTATATGACATACTAATACGACAGACCTTACTTTAATTTAATTTTCTCATTCACTATTAACATTGGACATTTATTTAGTTGATATAATGATATGTATAATATTGATATATAATGTGATTTATGATTAGATGACTATGACAAATAGTTAGTTGACACGACCGCAACACGGTTCTACTCAGAACATCGTCGGCCATATGTCACAATTGTGTTAAATTTTTTTGAAAAATTGTTAAGTCGGATAGATATTGAAAAAAAAATCTATCGATTTTTTTTTCCCCGGTGTACAGGGAATTGTTACGGTATATGATATTAACGCCGTCTGCTAAAGGTTACCAGACGTGCAATTGTAAAGGTTAAGACATTTAATATATTGCGATAGATGTTTCAATTACTGAACGCTTCATACACGATCGATTATGACGTGTATAGCGTTGTTTAGGACACAGTCGGTAACTAAGAAACCATACCCTTTTCACATTGACCGTCAAGCTGTTAAGACGCGTCTGACTTTCCTTCCAATGTTGAGCATGGTATTGCCATACAGATATATTTTATGCAAGTACGGACATGGGTCAGTCCATTGCTATTACGAAGATTTGAAATGATTAAAGGTCAGTACGAAAGTGAAAATTAAGGAAGGATGAATTACAGTCCATAGTATTTGATTTTGCCAGACTCATAGACTCACTGTCGGCCGTTGGAAAACCCCAACCGCGCGTGCATACAGCTATGACAATCTGCATACAGTAATTTGATTATTGGACAAGGACTGATAGGATATCTACATATCTATGCCATATATTTTCAAGTTATAATATGTACCTTTGTGATCAACATGCATGAATCGTCCTGACGTGTAAACTGTATTAAATATTTGTGGACTCAATGGAACCGACTTATCACGTCAATCGTATTCCAAGGTTCAATTATTGTTCAGAATCCTCCACCCCTGCATTCGCGTAATCTTACATAGAAGGCACGATACACGATCACTCAAGAATATCAAGAAGATAAAACAATGGCCAGACATTTATAACTGTTTTATTAATATCACATGGAACATTGTTCAGAGCTAACCAAACCACGCCTTGCAACAGACCACTCTTACATAGAAGGCACGATACACGATCACTCAAGAATATCAAGAAGATAAAACAATGGCCAGACATTTATAACTGTTTTATTAATATCACATGGAACATTGTTCAGAGCTAACCAAACCACGCCTTGCAACAGACCACTTGCAACAGCATGGAAGGAAAAGGCGACGAGGAAGGGAACTGGTCACCCAACCGTTCGATGCTAGATCCAGTATAGTGAAGTCTCTAACACTTCATTCCCCTAAGGCAGTATCTGCAAAGGGGTTTATCTTTAACTTTTCTGTTGATCAGTGAACAGTTAATTAATAGTTTTTAATCTAGGTTAACTCCTGTAGCATAAATATTTCACTTAATAATATGCCCTTTTGACCCGTGGAGTTCCCGTGGGTCTCTGGAGAGACAAAGAAAGAACAGGATTACTGTACCCTCAGGCATGTCGTACGTGGCGACTAAGGTTGTTCACGTGCCAGTTTACTTACTTACTTAGTCGTCCCTCTTCTACCGTGAGGTGTAGAGGTTTGGAAGAGAGAGCGCCGAATTATTCTATCGGTAGTCTTCCTCCTGGCCTGGTTCCATTCTAGTACTCGGTTATTCATATATTGTCTAATATTGTCCTCCCAGCGGAATCTGGGTCGTCCTGGAGGTCTGGGTCCCTGGCTCTTAATTTCCCTTACTTGTCGTGGTAGCCGATCTTCTTCCATTCTGCAGACATGGCCAAACCATCTTAGTTGGGACTGTTTTACTTGGGTCTACAGGGGTGGGATTTTTTGTTTGTTTGTGGACCATGACTCTTCTTCTTACTTCAACCACCTTCCTCGGATACCTCATTTCTGAGGTTTGGATCTGGCTTTTGTGGGTTGTAGTCATTGCCCATGACTCGCATCCATACGTCAAGACTGGGTCATTGGTGGAGCGGTACACAACCATCTTCGACTTCTTGCCAACTTCTCTTCTGCTAATGAATCCTCAATTTATGGTCTGAAAAAGTCTCCCAGCTGCTGCTCTTCGGATAGCCAACTCTTCTTTGATGCTTCCTTTCAGGTTTATTACAGCCCCGAGATATTTAAAGTGGTTGACCTGCTCCAGGACCTGTTCTCCCAGCTTAATCTGATGCCTTCTTTCTTCTCGTGATATCACCATGGATTTTGTTTTCGAGCTGCTTATGACCATCCCTCTCTTCTCCAGCTCTTCCTTCTAGACTTGCAGGTTGAATTGAAGATGTGCCTCTCATTTGCCGGGTCTGCTTCATCAGGTAATACAAGTTGCCACAGAAACCACAGCTACAAGACCATATGTATACGTTGTGCAAGGTGTCCTGCTAGAGGAAGAGCTCAGTGGTTCTTCCATACTCCGTGGTGAGCACAAAGGAAGATCTTAATGATGTTATCCAGTAACCTTGACATTTCAATTAATATTATCTACTCTCGCTTGTTACCTGTATTATAGACTCCAGTCTTTTTAACCCACAAGCCGTATTGTGCGGCAGGATATAATACATTATTCTCCCAAGGGCCACCTGGGACGTCCCATTGGTTATTGACAGAGGTCCTCAAGTCTGCAACTTACACAACGTAAAACAAACTTTTTAATTACATATAAGACTTGCAAATATTCAAAATATTCTTCAGCTAATTTACATTGCACACAATAAGATATTTTCTCAGCTGTATATGTGTTTACTGTTTGTTCTAAAGAGTGGAACAAACAGGCATACACTTTGGTACTTTGGTAAAACCTATAAACTTTCTGGGACAATCATTTCTATTCTGAAGCTCTGAACATGTGATATAACACATTATCACCAGACCTAAGGGTCTTTTATATTTGGACATGCGCCCTAATATAACCGACTAGGCTGAACGAGACGCGCCTCGCCAAAACGAGGCAAAAGCTTTACATAAAAAAAAATGAGATATAACACTGTCTTCCTGAAGTGGCTTTTCTTGTTTGTAAACCATATTTAAAACTATCAACACAGACCATAACTATCTTCTGTAACCTCGGCATCTTTATAAGTGTTATCCATTACGAATACATAAAAAGAATTCCTCAGGGTATACATAAATGTCACCAAAATAAATGTTAAAAAAAAAACGTACATAAAAAGATTAAAATTATTGAATAGTGTTTACAAACAATACGTCATGGCCTAAAAACCCAACTCCTGCAGATCCAAGTAGAACAGTCCCAACTAAGATGGTTTGGCCATGTCTACAGAATGGGAGAAGATCGGCTATCACGACAAGTATGAGAAACTAAGAACAAGGGATCCAGACCTCCAGGACGACCTAGAGTCCGCTGGGAGGACAAAATTAGACAATCTCTGTAGGACCGAGGACTAGAATGACACCAGGCCCGGAAGAAAAACCCGAAAGGATAGTATGGAGATCTCTCTTCCAAATCTCTACACCTCACGGCGGAAGAGGAACGACTAAGTAAGAAATAAGTAAGTTTACAAACAAAACTACACCAACGTTAATGAAAAATGATTGAAACGTAAGAGTAGATTAGAAATAAAAAAATGTGATAAAGTATATGTTTTCAAAAATTTATTATAAAAACTTTATAATTACCCTGTCACTAATAACAAAATGAATGGAAACCAGAATCAACGCCACATGAAATAATCAAAAGTACACCGGAAATATAATGTTGTAGTAGCAGGAGAGGTAGAGGTATTAGTAGTAGAAGAATTTATGTAGGTATAGTATTAACAAAAGTACAGGTCAGTATTCCAGAATCCTATATGTTCGGGAACAACTGTGTTATGAAAATTGGATTTTTTTCGGTGTTCAGAACTAGCCCAAAGTCGTGCGAAATGTGTTCGAAAACAGAAAATGTGTTCGAAAATCGCCCAAAAGTTGGTCCAAAAAAACTTTCGATTTTCGGAATATTTCGGATTTTGGGATACGGACTTGTAGTAGTAGTAGTAGTAGTAGTGGTAGTGGTAGTGGTAGTGGTAGTGGTAGTGGTAGTAGTAGTAGTAGTAGTAGTAGTAGTAGTAGTAGTAGTAGTAGTAGTAGTAGTAGTAGTAGTAGTAGTAGTAGTAGTAGTAGTAGTAGTAGTAGTAGTAGTAGTAGTAGTAGTAGTAGTAGTAGTAGTAAACATTAATAAGGTAAAATGTTATCAAGAAATGAAAACAGAAATGGTTAGCGCGGGGACATCAGTCTACAAATGATACAGCCATGAAAAGGGAGGAAACTGTAGTGAAAAAGTGGAAACAAACAGGATACATTTATTCTGATCAATAATATACAGTGAAACTTATTCTTTTACATATCAAACAACAACGTTATCATTTGATTCTTTGTTTACTGCTACATTAAGATGATACAAGTCTTCTTCGGCAAAGCTGAATTACTTTTTAAATACCCATAGAAACACGTTTTTAACCTACGCATTTTGCCTAATCTCAGACAACATTTTGTTGCTATTATCGCTAGTAAATGCAACACATTTCTCTAAGGAAGTCATATTTTACAAGTGTTTGTAAATTAAAATGGCCGTGTTTGGCTTTCTTGTATTTAACTGCTTTCTTTCATTTAAGTTTTATTTTGTTTACTTTACAGGGGAAATAACCCTTTTTTCTTTTAACTTCAAATTTAAGAAATGTTCTTACTTAATTAAGGAAGAAATGCCTTTGCCTTTTTTTTCAAAAATTAAATGAAACTACTAGAAAAGATAACTTCTTAACATAACGGGCGTTTTATGTTAAATAAGTGTTTTCATGTTATATAAATTTATATATATTTAAATGAATTTTAACAAATCCCTGTTATATTCAAATTAGTACTCATTTTTATTTTCCTCATAGTAATTAATTTTAGAATTTTTATTTTACTTTGAAAGCCAAGGTCACATATCGACTTTTATATAACATGACACCAACCACAGAAAGAGCAGCACACAGATTAAAACGAAAATCACGATGCAAGATATGCCAGGCAAATGTACAAGAAAGTGAGGAACACATTTTCTATAAATGTAGTACAATTATACCAGCACAGAGAATCTTATAAGACATACTGGACACACATACGAAAAAAAACCAGACATTTTCAATGCGATTATGCTTAATTCAATTCCCAACACACTACCAGACTGTAGCAAAGGTAATTTTTGCTGGGGAGGTTAAGATGTTATACCTAACAAGAAAGATAGTTGTGTCTGTGTCAACTGTGTGAGGTCAAGCACATGTAGGTCCCTGACTCTAAAAAAAGATGATTGTGGTGAACTTCTAAATACAATATCTAAATTAGAATATAACAGTATAGTGCATAAAGTCAAAGATAGGATAGTACTACAAATTTTCGGCGAGAATTGTAGTCGTCGCCTACGCCTTCAGCGTATTATTTGATAACGCTTTGGCCGAACCAAAAAGGGTACCCTATTTTTCAAATTCGTCCTTGAGACAAACGTACCACTTTTCCAAGTTCAATGAAGTATTTGCCTAGAATACATTGTGGAAGGGAGGGGGACGGATAGATAACCAACGCAAATCACGTCTCACATTGTTTCTAAAAATAAAACCAACTTGCTAGCCTTGCCCTTAGGCGGTTTTCAAATTACGATGTAAACGTTAGAAAATGTGGACACTACGGTCATGAAAACACGCTTAGCTCTTATTGCGAATGACGTAAATTCTCACGTACTACGAGAGACTCTCGTATTTAGCTTGAAAGTACATGGAAAAAGAATTGAACAGGAGGTAGTTTAAAAATAAACAACTAACATAGAAAAAAAAGATGGAATTTTGAACCAAGCCACTTAGCCCTATAAAAATCATATATTCGTGTGCCTGAAGACTTGTTGACTAAGAATATGTTGTTAGTTATCTAAATAGTCCATTAAATAATCAAATATTGGTAATAATACATAGAGAATCGGAGATACTGTCAGGTCAAGTCATGTCTGCTTAGATTGGATAGCATATTTTTGGGGGGGAAAAATTAGGTGAAAGAAAGGCTAAGATAGTACGATGAAGTGGATTGGATGAAATTTGAAGGAAGCCGAAATATTATTGGCTAACCTAAATATACAAATCTAGTTGGTAATAGTAACACATAGGGGTTTGAGATTTTTTTTTAAAAATAAAGTTTCATTTTTTTAAAAAAGAGATGCTTGGTCTCATTGGCCAAAGCCTTTTACTTTAACGAAATAGTAGGCTGCTCGCTGCCATTTTTTCGCAATATTCTGAGGAACAGGCAGCGATGAGCAGACTTGTGCTTTGTTTTAAACTAACTAACAACAGAAAGCAGTCTGAACAGAGGCAGTGATGAAAGTGTGCCATATTCTATTGCCTAATTCATCGTTACTTGTTTATATTTCCTTGATATGTGGTAAGATTGATTTTATTGACTTTTTAATTAAAAAAAGGTTGTGTGAAAAAAGAAAAGGCCATGTAAAAGAAAAGATTATAATTTAAATGGTTGACAGGACCATGACAGACTTAGGCATGGCCTAGATGTTGATCCATCATATATAAGGGACTATCTAAGAAGTTTAAAACTACAGGACTATATATATGATGGTCATACAGGAACATTACACCTATCTTATTGCATGGAAAAGATTACTGCAGGAATGACAGAGGCGTAGCATCCATCCCTCCCCCCTGATCCCCCCCCCCCTCCCAGAACTATATGATGGTCATACAGGAACATTACACCTATCTTATTGCATGGAAAAGATTACTGCAGGAATGACAGAGGCGTAGCATCCATTAGGGAAGAGAAAAGAAAACTGGTACAATTTGTTCCATCAAACTAAAGTGGAGAAGCAGAGTTGTCAGAGAGAGCTGACCATGTTCTTTTGTATTGAATGTATGTTTACATGTAAATTAGGATTAATTAGTTTGATATTAAGACAGAACCATAACGTGCATCGACAGGGGTTCCTGCTGGCACTTGTCTGGTGCTGGTACTCGATGATAGAGAAATTCAGCACGATTTCTAAGAGTCTCTGGTACCTGCTTGTATTAAAGAAGTTCAAGACAAGAGGAGACTGAAGTGTTTGGCCAAACCAACTACAACTGCTGTTATTCCAGGATCCAGATAAGTGCAATATCTGGCCTGGGACAACTTATCACAATTAAAGAAAAATCTCCTGTATAGACAAAAACGTTCCTCCAAAAGACTAACATAAACAATTCTAGTGAAATAAAAGAACATTGGGATGATGATAATCCCCAACCTGCCTTCTAGTACCAGTAGTAAATAGAGTAATTAACATCAACTTGAAAATTTGTAACAATGTACTATGGACATATTGTCTGTTGTATGTAAATATCTTTATATATATTTGTAAATATATCTATCCATCTAAATTGATTCTCATTGAACTGAAGTCCTGACCAAAACAACTTTAGGCTCAGGACCAATAAAGTTTAACAAAAGAAATTTTAAATATAAAATTTACCAGCTGGAGTTAGTTGAGTTTATCATAGTAATTAGTATATGTTTGTATATGTTTTTGTATTGAGATTCTTTAACAACACTCTTACAATACCCTAGACACTTTATGTAGCTTTCAGTCACGCTAGTCAAGAAAGAATATAACTTAGAGTGAGATTGTAGGGTGGTAACAAGAAAGGTACTCTGTAACACAGTTGTCCATTGTTTACCTCAGAGACCTTCACAGTTGATCTCACTTATGTACAACTATACGCACACCATTCTTCTTAACATCAAAACCCACCACATATATTGGGGTCTCTAAGTCCGAGATTTGAATTTGGCATATATAGATGAATGTTGGAAATAGGAATCTCATACAGCATATATTAACTAACTCCAGGAATAAAAATTAGCAGTAGTATATAAATGCAAGATTGTATTACTGGCGTTAGTAGAAGTTAAGAACACTCCCTAAGAAGATAAAAATAATTAAGAGGAGATTTACAGTGATAGGTTGTCACAGCCAGTGGTAATTAGTTAATTATAGTTGGTATTTATTTTAGTTAAGTTTAGGATTGTCTTAGAACCTTATTAGACCTTGTTAAGGTCAAAAAGGGAAGTGATCCTTTGTATACGGGTTGGACAGAGTAAATTAAGGGTTACATTACTTGTAGACTTGATTAACGGTGAATTGCTTAAACAAATATATGATAGAAGTTAGAGTGTACAGAAAGCGTCGTGAGCGCTGTTCTGTATTGTAGAACTGTAAATAGTTCACACGGCTAGTCCGTGAAGGACTGAGCTGCGTTAAACAGCGAAGTCCCGTGACTGTTTAGGCGGGATTTTTTGTGACCGCTAGCAGTCGTGTTCGGGCGTTGACAGAGTGAAGTCAACCCTGGGGTTTTTCTAAGTGTGTGTTCCCGACCAGTGTTCGGTGAAGATGTATAGTGTTTTTCACAATGTGTGTCTCGGTGGAGACTTTTTGGACAGGCCTGTATTTGAATATTCTTCCTGTATTGAATATTCTTTTATGTGTTACATTATTTGAAGATAGTACGTACTTTGATATAACTGCAGTGTGAAGATTATGGAGCTATTATGAAGGTCAGGATTTTGTACAGGCCGTATTTGATATAACGGCAGTGTGAAGATTATGGAGCTATTATGAAGGCCAGGATTTTGTACAGGCCGTATTTGATATAACTGCAGCGTGAAGATTATGGAGCTATTATGAAGGCCAGGATTTTGTACAGGCCGTATTTGATATAACTGCAGTGTGAAGATTATGGAGCTATTATGATGCTATTATGAAGGCAGTCCTTGAGGGATTTAGCTATTGTGCACGTTCGATGAGGAGTGCACTATTATTCTGTAATTAAGCTCTATGAAGAAGACATTTAAGAGTCGGAGACTTATCGACTTTATAAGGCCATATTTATAACTGCGGTGAAGGCAGTCTTTGAGGGATTTTGCTATTGTGCACGTTCGATGAGGAGTGCACCACGATTTATAATTGAGCTCTAAGAAGAGATAGTGATGATGATTATTATAGTACTGTGATGTGAGCAGTCTCTCTGAATGAGGCCATATGTATGAGGCCGTATGTACAACTGCGGTGAACGCAGTTCTTTAAGGAACATGGTGGATGTGTATTTCTATGAGGTGTGCGCCACTAGGCTCTGTGATTGATGCTGTGTACTTTATGCTATCTGCCATCAATGGTACCTATACCTTGTAGTGGTATGGCAGCTTGCGTACCCTGACAATCCCCAGAGCTATGCCAGTGGGAGTTTTACTCCTGGTAGGTTCAACCAAGCTGGACTGGTCTGTGTGGGTAGGGGTCAGACAAAAGCTGGTACCCTGGTCCTCCAGGTTGGGGGTTTTAGCATAGGGCTGACACCCCTGTCTATGTAAAAAAAAATAATGAAGTTACGGAAACAACATCAAATGAACAAACTTTGCTGCGGGATGGACATTCGGAGTCTGTGGCTCGTATGACTGTCAGTGGTGAAAGCCGAAAGGAAGCCACTGACATGAAAACGGATGTCCTGACCGCAAAACAGGATACGAGAATAGGATTTTGGAATGTCAGGACAATGTACGAGACAGGTAAACTAAGACAGGTCACGGCAGAAATGAGAAACTATAGGTTACACATCCTGGGGATAAGTGAGAGCAGATGGACAGGGGCAGGAAAAGTTAAAACAGCAACAGGAGAAACAGTACTTTACTCTGGAAGAGAGGATGGACAGCACAGTGAAGGCGTAGCCATTATTCTACAGAAAGGGATAGAAAGGACATTACTGGAATGGAAACCCATCAACAACAGACTGATACGATTGAGATTGAGAAGGAGATTCACCAACACTACAATAATACAATGCTACGCACCAACGAATGATAGCGATGAGGAGGTCAAGGATGAATTCTATCAACAACTGCAGAAAGAAATGGAAGACACACCTAGATATGATCTTGTTATAGTAATGGGAGACCTCAATGCGAAAGTTGGTACACACAATATATATAATGAAAGAACAATGGGGAAATGCGGCAGCGGAACAGCAAACGAAAATGTGGATAAGCTAATAAGTTTCTGTAGCATTAACAACCTGGTCATTGGAGGAACACTTTTCCCACATAAGGAAATTCACAAGTTAACATGGGAATCACCAAATGGTCGGGACAGAAACCAGATAGACCACATCATGGTTAACGGTAGATGGAGACATGCATTACAAGATGTGAAGGTAAGAAGAGGTGCAGATGTGGGAAGTGATCACCATTTAGTAGTAGCAAAACTGAAAGTGAAACTTAGAAGGGCTGGACCAACTGTAACTACACAGAAAAGGTTTGACATCAGCAAATTGAAGGACCCCCCTTACCAGAAAAGCTTTTGCGGCCGACATTAAGAAACGATATCAATTTGCCAAAAGCCAGGAAAAGACATTGACTGATGATATAGACCAGAATTTCAACACCATTTCAACAGTATATAAGGAAAGTAGCAAATCATGCTTAGGATTCCAGGAAAGGAAGAAGCAAGACTGGATAACACCAGAAACACTAAACACCATAAAGATGAGAAAGGAAATGAAAAGAAAGAAAACAGAAGCGAAGTCCCCCAGGTTAAAGCAACTATATAGCGAACAGTACAGCCAGCTGGACAGGGAAGTTAAACGCCAAACCCGAGCCAACAAAAGGAATTTCCTAGACAATCTTGCAAAACAGGCAGAAGAGGCAACACTGAGAAATGAACAAAGCACAGTATACAAAATAACTAAATTCATCAGCGGAAAACAAGGTGCAAACAATATTACATTAGTAAGAGATAAGCAAGGAAATCTCATCAAGACAGCAGAGGGACAGGAAACAAGATGGGCAGAGCACTTCAGAGAAACTCTGAACAACGAAATACCAGAGACACAATTGAATGTTCCTGAGGCTGAAAACGATCTAGATGTAAATACAGACATTCCACGAAAAGAAGAAATCATCACAACAATCAAAGGGTTAAAGAACGGTAAAGCTCCGGGCCATGATAACTTAAATGCAGAGCTATTTAAGACAGACCCTGAGCTAGCAGCAGAACTATTAGAACCACTATTTGCACAAGTGTGGAAAACGGGGACAACACCATCAGAGTGGAACAAAGGAATAATTGTCAAATTGCCCAAAAAGGGAGATCTTGCAGACTGCAATAATTGGAGAGGAATCACTCTTCTCTCAGTTCCCAGCAAAATACTAGGCAGGATAATTATACAGAGAATTTCAAAGGCAGTAGACTACAAACTGAGGAAAGAACAAGCAGGATTTAGAAAGAACAGAAGATGTGTAGACCATATATTCACTCTCAGGAACATTATAGAGCAGTGCTCAGAATGGCAAAGACAGCTTTACATAAATTTTGTTGATTTTGAAAAGGCTTTTGACAGCATACATAGGGACAGTTTATGGAAAATACTGAGGGCTTATGGGATTCCAAGCTGCATAGTGTCAATCATAAAAAGCCTCTATGCCAACTTTACGTGTAGTGTTGGGCAGAGCAACCTAACCTTCGAGGTGAAGACAGGCGTACGACAGGGATGCCCCTTATCAACCACTCTTTTCTTAACAGTCATAGACTGGGTGATGCGCCAGACAACAGAGGGCAGTCCAAGAGGAATAAGATGGACTACATTTTCTACATTGGAAGATCTGGAATATGCGGATGACATTGCACTGCTGGCACATTCACATCAACACATCCAGGAAAAAACGGATAGACTTAATAAATTTAGCCAGCAGGTGGGCTTGAACATCAATTTAAAGAAGTCTGAGGTCATGATGCTCAATGTGAGCAACCCTGAGCCCATATCAGTAAGGAATCAGCAATTGGTACAGACAGATACCTTCACATACCTAGGAAGCATAGTAACACCAGACGGTGGGGCAGGCAAAGACATCAACATCATAATGAATAAGGCAAGAACAGCCTTCTTTAGCCTAAATAACATCTGGAAGTCCTCCCAATACAGCACAAGCACAAAATTAAGATTATACCAGAGTTACGTGCTTTCTGTGCTTCTCTATGGTGCGGAATGCTGGAGAGTCACAGAGAAGGAAATGTCAAAATTGTCCTCTTTTCCCACAACATGCCTAAGAAAAATTCACCGCATCTTTTGGCCGAATACCATCACCAACCAAGATCTGCTTACTCGTAGCAAGCAAGAGGACATGCACACCATCATAGCTGGCAGACGCTGGAGCTGGGTTGGTCATGTCCTCAGAAGAGACCCCGATGCCATCACAAGAACAGCTATGCTTTGGACCCCTGAAGGAAAGCGAAAGAGAGGCCGACCAAAAACAACTTGGCGGAGGACTGTGGAGGCTGAGATGCAAAGAATGAACCAGAGTTGGGGCACTGTACGAAGGATGGCCACCGACCGTGCAAAGTGGAATCAATTTGTTGTTGCCCTACAAGACGCCACTAGGCGTGATGGCCACTGACTGCTTTGACGGTCGGTGGTTAAGGATCGAAGAAGAAGAAGACTTTATGCTATATGTCGTCTATGTCAGTGTGATCATATTGTAACGTAAATAAACTGTGCTTTAAACGTTACCCAGCGTTCAACGATCCATGAATCCTATGTGTGTCACGGTGATGGATGAATGCACCAGTACACACTTACTTTGAACATTCTAGGCATAGTATCAGTAGTGACATATTTACAAATAGCCCTGGGTGGGCGTGGCCTTTATAATCAGAACCCATTTACGCCTTTATCACTTAACCACACAATATCTTTAACACTAACTTTATCAACTGAAGGAATACACATCGACTTTATCAGTGGTGTTTTTCAGTAAAGTTGGATTTGACACCCGCAACATTTGCGTTGAAAGGATAAAATCACAAGGATGCTGTGTTCAGGCATAATATTCAGAACGTAACGTTCACTTATTCATTTATTATAGCTCTGTGTGGGCGTATACATATATATAAAATAGACTCAGGAATATCAGCTGGCAAACTGATATAAACTAACAGTCATTTGTTAATGAACAGCATTATCAGTAGAGTGCCAACTTTTCGGGCTTAAGGCCCATGATTTCACGTGGTAATATTGTTTCTACCAGACCTTGACCTGTTTATTAGTGTGCCCTGTGTGTGGCGTATGCACAAACAAGTTCTCTCATCTGTGACAGTAGTTAGCCATGTGTGGGCGGGGCTTCGATTTAGAACCCAGTTCAGCTTTACCTGTGTTGTTCGTCCTCTATGCCTACGGGCCAGTCTACATATGACAGTATCAATGAGTGGACTAGTGTCAAGTTAGGAACAGATGATTATGACATTCATCTATGACAAGGGTACTTATTTCCAGCCTAAATGAATCATCGGTAAAACATTTCAAGCCTTATTGACACCTACATTGCTTACAGACAGTTTGGTGTCGCTCGTGACCGGTAATCGGTGACACGGTGATGTGTCTAATGTATACATGCTTCCTATGACTTATTTGCAGCATTCAAGTTTCCTGTTCCATACTTCGTCAAGTACCAGAAGTGACAGTTGACGACGAGTCCAGTGCTTATGCCTGCGCTTTTCAACATGAGAGTCTGCTTATGCTGTGTCATTTGATGTCCATGAGGGATAGCAGAAAAAGAACGGAACTGTTTTCTATTTACAAGATAAGTGGTTTTTTGTGTGAAAACTGTGTCTCTGTAGGATGTTGTCAAGCCTTCCGGTTGTTATTATTTGTTCTATTGAGTACTTCATGTTGATAGTGTTGTATTATGAGATTTAATGCATAATTGATTGTTGCTCATGCGACATAATACTGACTTACCTTATCTTGATTCAAACTTGTAATAATTATAATCACTCAGTGATTGAATCACTATGGATCATGATATGGATCTGATAAACTCTGTTTAGTTGTTTACTCATACTGGCTACTAGTTGCTGAATCACGCTTTATTTGTTAAATGACGTGAATGTCCACCAGTTGATAAATGTAGATGTTGGGACTGGTGTAGTAAAGTGTAACGATTGTCAACTCATTAAACCCAGCACAGTTTTGGTCATACAGGTCATCTTGTCCTGGAACGTGATGAGGCTCCGACAAGAATGTGAGTGTAAACAATGAGTGTGTATGTGAATGTCAGAACGCGAATGGTAGAATGATTCGATAGAGTTGACAGGTTGATAGTACATCACTCATACTCACACTGTTCGAATTCAAGAAGTACTGGAACTACGGTGGTCTTTTTATAACATTTAATGGGACGCACACTTGGACAGTACGTGTATGGTTACAGGAACAAATGTCGACATAGACAGCATAATGTTGATCACAGGAATATCATCTTAAGTTAGCATTCATGCTTGGCAAATATCATAATGGAGCATTCGTAAATAAGCATTCAGAGTTCCATCATGTAAATCATCTGGCTTTACTGACTGGGCACGTCAGACCATAACCAATATATAGGAAGGCTCCTAGACCTAACCTCGTCTAGTGAATATCCCTTCACGTAAAGTTCAATATATATATTTTCCAAAAAGATATAGGAATCCCAGACATGGGTTCTCACATGTAGCAGTGATCTCTTGGTTCATCGAGCGATAGTACAGGCATCCCTTTTTCTCACTCGATAAATACAAAGTATATGAATTTCAACATGGCTGTTCTTCTCTCGTGAGTTTCACTCACTATAGGACCCAGACCAAAATTGGTCATTCGTTATATGTCCTCATTTCTTCATGACTTCTATCATAGAAGTAATTGAATAATATCATATAATCTAGTGCTGATACATAGGAATGTCGTCTTCCTTTGAATAAATATTCTTTTCAAAAGTACCACTGTGCATCTGTTTATCGACAACGATGGCGAAGCCCAAGTTCATAATAAATTGTGGTTTTACCTTTCTATGCGAAATATAACTTTGCCATTCCTTGGCAAAAGAGAATAAACACTGGGGTAAAGTACATACAACATGTCTAAAATGACTATCACTTTTCCCCATTGACTTATAGATCACTTTTTCGGCGATAGGCCGGCTACATCAAAATTCTACATCCAGACAGGATGACAGCCATGAATCACACCCCTTGCTAGCGATACTTCCGCTGCATAGCCTTTGACCTTTTCTAGCGACAACCAACATAGTTCGACTTAGAAATGTAAAGATATCCATATATAAGACAGACTCGTCCTACTCATACAAACACTACGTATAAATTCAGGCCATAGATATACTGAAGCAAGAACAATCTATTCCTACCCAGCCAAAGAATAAATCGCAGTAGGCCTAGACTCGTCCGCGGAGTCCGATCGAAGATGACGGAACTACTTTCAAGGGAAGTAACTCAAAAATGACTTCTCCTTAAGCACTTAAAAAGGAAATACTTTGATTACCAAATATTTGCGAACATAATAAGTATATAAATGTATTATATTGCAAGATAGTAAAAATTGCCCTTTACAGGATCCTACAGATATAAGGCCTATGTTGGAGTGTGCATTGGTAGTAGGAACAGATAAAAAGGGATTGAGAGGCCCACGACTTGGAGCATGGGTGATGGATGATTTTTTGATTAATGTGTCACCATCCTTGGAGTTATTTGCTGAACATAATTTTAAGTTTTTTTGTAATATGGTAATGGCTAAGGATTTAGTTAATTTGCTACGGCACCTTCGTGTGTTTTTGCAACAGAATATTGAGGTTGAACACAGACATATAGTGCAGGGTATATGCAAAATAATCCACAACGGTATTCCTGATGATCAGAAAAAGGAATTAGGAAATGAGGAGCGAATAAAAGTAATCAAACAGAGTGCGCTTCAGGAAAGAGAGAATTTTTTGCAGGATATAGCTGAAAAGAATAAACTTCAAGAAACAGTGTCTAAACTCGCAAGTGATTTGCGTAAATCAAACTTGGAGCTTTCTAGTGTGAAAACATCAATAGACTCTGAATGCAGTAAAGTCAAGGACTTGGAAGTCCAGATAAAAGATAAGCAACGGGTAGTTAGAAATCTTACTCAAGAGATCCAAGAAAATAAACAAATGTACAACAAATTGAAAGTGCAGACCAATGAACGAGAAAAATTATACATAGAGATGCTACATGATGTATGTTTTGGTACACTTCAAGAGATGAATACTATAATTCCGGAGAAGATTGATGAGCTTGTAGATAGTCATGATAGTGACACTGAGGAACTTCAGATGAACTTAACAAAGTTGAAGGCAAATAAGGAAAAGGATGATAAGCAGAGGTTAGAAGAGTTAACGGTGCAGAAAAAGAAAATGATTAAGATTGAGAAGTTACTAACAGAAGAGAGATGCAAAATTATGACATGTGATAACTTAAATAAGAAACTAAGTGAGGATATATCTCTTAATATTGCTGAAATTACTGAACTTAGGAGAAGAGTGGATGGTTTAGTGGATGTTATTTTAGGCATCAAGGGGTTGTCTACTGTCAATGTTGACAATAGTAGACAGAAGGCTGTTTATCAACGAGTGAAACAAGCAAAGAGCCTGCCCTATACACTCTTTGCGAATACGAAAATCGAACATGATGGACGTAAATCCCGGCGTGGCAGATACAATTTCCCACGTACGGAAGACGCTGCGTCGAAGATTAATGACTCTTGGCGTCGGACCAGCAAAGATACTTCTTGTGTAACATCCAGTTCTGGAAATTAAGATAACACACATTATGTTAGTAACCATAAGGATTCAATCAGTTCCCCTACTTGTCATACCAAGTTTAGAAAGGGTGATACATCAAATAAGCATGTTACCACAGAAAAGAATAAAAACAGTTTTGGTAAAATAAATAACCATAATGTTAGACAGTACAAAGGAAGCCCATTAAATGGTAGTTTTTCCTCTCTAAGAAACCAGAGACAGTCTAACAGATCTCAAAATTTTGATTCTGAAGAGTTGAGAATTTATGGTAGGGATAAATACATTAAAGATTACCAATCTGATAATAATTGTTCTAGGAGTCAACAAGATTCATTTACCAGATATTTCTATCATAGGAGAGATGTTAAGCATAACAATGCTAACTGCAGTTCTAGGCAGAACAAATGGAATAATAAGGGAAATAGCAATAGAGATAATAACTCTCTAAATATTACTACACATTTTGTGCAACAAAAGCCCAAAGTCATTGGTGGTAAATAAAGTGACAATAACTATTGATGTCTTAATTAAGTACTACTGCTGTTATGTTTTTGGATTACGAGAGAGTATCTCGTTGTTGTGTATGTAACTTTATTTCAGCCTACTACTGGTGTGATGACCATCATTTTTGGTCAGGTTGACCCAAACCTCCTGGGTTGTATATTATGTGTGAAGGAAGAGTTGGTAACATCATATGGAAACCAAACGTTTTCATAACCACGGGTTAGGTAATTGTCTAGTTAACCTATCCGTTTTCTTATAATTTTACCGTTGATTAAAGTGGAGATTTTCATTTGTATTTTTTCAACAGTAGCAGCTATGCGATAAAGGTCAGCGTGCCTGGTTTTCTTTAGCTGTGACAGAAATGTTTGTTACCTTTCGACCGTGTGCCCAATCAAGCGTAACCCAGCCAACATGTTGACCCAGTATTATTTGATGTCATCCCGTGCGGTTTACAGAATACTATCAATGAAAGACGGAGTTGTGACCTATTTTTTTTTTCTTTAGGAATTGATTCAAGATTGCTACAATGTTTCTTATACTTGATTTTTTTTTTTAGGATAATGCATTATTGTATAGTATAATATGATTGCATTGTATAATGTTACATTGGATATTGTGTATGTCCATATTTATGCATTATTTGTACTCTATCTTGTTATTTACATAATTGTATTGTGGATAAACATTGTACGTATTATCATTGCGATGAATTGTAACATTTCATTTTGTAGTGACTTGTCTTTGATTGTTATTTTTTGTTGATGAAATTATGGATTTTTGGTATTTACATATATTAGTCAGAAGACTATTCCACTTAGACTATACTATGTTTGACAATATGTGATTTGTTGTGAAGTTTGATACATCAAAACATTGATATGATTTTGCAGGACTAATTGTTAGGATAGTTTTATACATAATGAGATTGCCAGCCCTAAGCACAAACTCATTAGTTATGAATATGCGTTAGTCGCTTTCAGAGAGTTTTTTTGGTTACTAAATTTGTTTTTTTCTTTTTCGTATCTGACTCCATGTTTAGTTAATATATTACCTTATACAGAGGTTATATGAAGTAATTGTTGTGTTGTGAAATGTTATTTTGGAACTAAATTATATATGTAGAATTGTCAGAGATAGCAGATACTATTATTTGTTTGAAGAATTTAGTAGTCTGACTTAAACACTTGTTCATGAGAAATAGTGTTATATTTATATTTGCAAGTTGGTATGATGTTAATATTGTGGTTTTTATAGGTGTTTATTTGTGTCTACTTAGAGATGAGAATATTTTTTTTAATGTCTCACATTTTGTTAAAAGCTCATTTCACTTATGATTTATTAATTACAGGTTGAAACTTGTAAAAATTTAAAATACTATTTTTATTTAACTTAACGGTTAGAAACTTTTTTGTATTGTATTTTTTGTGAGAAATGTATTTGTTTTTGAAAGTGTTATATTGTTTGTGAAAGTGTAATAATAAATGTTGATATGTCCAGATTAAAAAAAAAAACAAGAAAATATATTAATAATTTTTTTTTTGAGAATGTGATATTTTGTTTTACATATCGCACTTTTTTGTGTGATGTCTGTGATAATCCATTTTAATTATGTATAAGTTTTGTAATTTGGCTAAATTATTATGCATTATGTAGTTATATCCTTTATTCGTGTTTGGTACATATATATACTTTGTCTTTTTGTTATACGATTTTCTGTCATGATTGTATTTGTTTTACAATACATTGTTTGTTTAGATAGTTATTGGGATGTATTGCTACTTATTCTATACATTCATTTCTTGAAGTTTCTTCTTTCTTTTCGGATGATTCTTCGTTTCATTCCATTTCTTTTGAAGCAGTTTATACTTTCGTGATGCTTCTATGTTTCATCTAGGTGTCACTTAATTCTATTTGTATACGGTAACTCCTTACACTTCTTATACTTCCTTCTTTAGAATTGTTATGTTGATTATATGGTTTGGTATAAGGTAACTATTTATGTCGGTTGTATCTAGTTTGATGTAAGGAATTGATTTACTTGATTGTTATCATATGTTATTATTGATTTCTTCCTATATTGATTTCATTGCTGATTTTCAGTGTTGATCATGCTTCTTTTGCTTGATCTTGTCTGTTACTTCCTATTTATTGTATACTACTTGGTTTACAGTGAACATACTTTACTTTGCTTGAAACTGATTATTTAGTGTACTTAGCAGATTATTGTGTATAATTTGTTTTATTGTACACTTGCTTATATTTTTTGTCGATGTACTATTATAACCTTAACATAAGCTAAATTTTGTAGGAGTATTTTAGAGCTTAGCTGATTCCTCATTTTTCTTTGATGTAGTTCTTGTCAAAAAAAAATGATAAATCATTTTTTTCTCCGGAGGTGGTGGGAGTATGTTACGGTCAAAAAGGGAGGTGATCCTTTGTATACGGGTTGGACAGAGTAAATTAAGGGTTACATTACTTGTAGACTTGATTAACGGTGAATTGCTTAAACAAATATATGATAGAAGTTAGAGTGTACAGAAAGCGTCGTGAGCGCTGTTCTGTATTGTAGAACTGTAAATAGTTCACACGGCTAGTCCGTGAAGGGACTGAGCTGCGTAAACAGCGAAGTCCCGTGACTGTTTAGGCGGGAGTTTTTGTGACCGCTAGCAGTCGGGTTCGGGCGTTGACAGAGTGAAGTCAACCCTGGTGTTTTTCTAAGTGTGTGTTCCCGACCAGTGTTCGGTGAAGATGTATAGTGTTTTTCACAATGTGTGTCTCGGTGGAGACTTTTTTGACAGGCCTGTATTTGAATATTCTTCCTGTATTGAATATTCTTTTATGTGTTACATTATTTGAAGATAGTACGTACTTTGATATAACTGCAGTGTGAAGATTATGGAGCTATTATGAAGGCCAGGATTTTGTACAGGCCGTATTTGATATAACTGCAGTGTGAAGATTATGGAGCTATTATGAAGGCCAGGATTTTGTACAGGCCGTATTTGATATAACTGCAGTGTGAAGATTATGGAGCTATTATGATGCTATTATGAAGGCAGTCCTTGAGGGATTTAGCTATTGTGCACGTTCGATGAGGAGTGCACTATTATTCTGTAATTGAGCTCTATGAAGAAGACATTTAAGAGTCGGAGACTTATCGACTTTATAAGGCCATATTTATAACTGCGGTGAAGGCAGTCTTTGAGGGATTTTGCTATTGTGCACGTTCGATGAGGAGTGCACCACGATTTATAATTGAGCTCTAAGAAGAGATAGTAATGATGATTATTATAGTACTGCGATGTGAGCAGTCTCTCTGAATGAGGCCATATGTATGAGGCCGTATGTACAACTACGGTGAACGCAGTTCTTTAAGGAACATGGTGGATGTGTACTTCTATGAGGTGTGCGATACTAGGCGCTGTGATTGATGCTGTGTACTTTATGCTATATGTCGTCTATGTCAGTGTGATCGTATTGTAACGTAAATAAACTGTGCTTTAAACGTTACCCAGCGTTCAACGATCCATGAATCCTATGTGTGTCACGGTGATGGATGAATGCACCAGTACACACTTACTTTAAACATTCTAGGCATAGTATCAGTAGTGACATATTTACAAATAGCCCTGGGTGGGCGTGGCCTATATAATCAGAACCCATTTACGCCTTTATCACTTAAACACACAATATCTTTAACACTAACTTTATCAACTGAAGGAATACACATCGGCGGTATCAGTGGTAGTTTCCAGTCATTGAGGGTGTGATACCCAATACAGATGAAGTTACTGCGTAATTGGCCAAATAAAGCGGTAACAGACCTGCTTGAGTTAGAATGGCTGATTTAGCCAAGTTCAGATCTGCCGCTGTGCAGACTGCTAAAGAGATGACCATGGATGGACCAGAGCTGGTCCAGTATGTAACTTCAGACGTGTGCAAATTTATTGCCCGAGAAGATAAAAGATTAGAGAAAGAAGCAGAAAGAAAGTTAGAGGCTGAAAAAGAAATTAAGAGGATGCAGATTGAGGCTGACAAGGAGGCTAGGACATTTGAGGCAGAAAGGGAGGCAGAGATTAAAAGGCTCATATTAGAAGAGAAAAAGGCTGAAAGAGAAGCAGAGGAAAGAAGATTAGCTGTAGAAAGAGAAGAAAGAAGACAGGCTGCAAAGAGGGAAGCAGAAAAGGAGGAGAAGAGGTTACAAAGGGAGCACGAGCTACGACTAAGAGAGTTGGAATTGCAAGGCCATGCTCCTGAAAATGGTGCCAGCCTCTTTGTCTCAGATGCCACTGCTAGTCAGGGAGCCTCAACCTCAGCTATGGGTTTTCATGTAGACCGGTTTGTTGAGAAAGATGATGACATAGAAGGGTATTTAAGTAGGTTTGAGCTTTTGGCTACTACATATGGGTTAGAGAGAGAGAGAGAGGTGGAGCCTCAAATTATCCCAGGGTCTTAGGGGAACGGCTTATGACGTTTTTGCCAAGATGAGCAGAGATGACCAAGACAGTTACAACATGTTAAAGCAGACTCTTTTGTTAAGATATGAAGAAAATGGAGAATTTTATAGAAAAAAGTTATGAATGCCAAACTACTGTCGGGTGAGACCTATCACCAGTTCTCTGCACGGTTAGAGACCTACTTGGAGAAATGGACTGCTCTGGGGAAAACCCAAGATCTTAAGGAAATGATCCTTATTGAGCAGCTAAGAGAGTCCATGGCTCCAGACCTGAGAAAGTTTCTCATGGAACAAGGTGCAGAGAGGCTGGGTGAAATACTCAATATCGCTGAGAGGTATCAGGCAACCCAAGCAGAGGTAGTTGGTAATAAAAAGAAACAGGTAGACAATTTTAAGGCACCACAAAACTTTAATAGGTTTGACCATAGAGAACAGAACAAAGGTAAGCACCAGTTTGATAGGCCACGCAATGAATATAAAAATAAAACCCCACAATTCAATGAAAGGAAATATGATGAAAGAAAACCTTTTAACCAAGGAAAGAGGTGGTGTAAAAATTGTCGGATGGAAAACCATAACACCGAAAATTGTAGAAGGAAAACTCCTAATTTCGCTGCAATGAAAATGGGGAGAAAGGGAGTAAAGGTCAACCCTACTGAACAACAGGAACCTTACCACCCCCAGTGTGTGAAGATGTA
Organism: Oreohelix idahoensis; assembly: GCA_024509875.1. Taxonomy (NCBI): domain Eukaryota; kingdom Metazoa; phylum Mollusca; class Gastropoda; order Stylommatophora; family Oreohelicidae; genus Oreohelix; species Oreohelix idahoensis. The sequence goes on from JAMPIV010020387.1 coordinate 222,281, forward strand.
ACATGCAATGGAGTCACCATAAGGTGTTTGTATGATACTGGATTAGAGTATGATTCAGTTTAGAGTTCTCACCTGGTGCAGGCAGATCAATACACCACAGAAACAGTGGAGTTTCAAGCTGCAACCAAGGACGTAGCGACCATGACACTTCCCATCGCCAGGATAAATTTGAAAATGCGATATGTGGAAGGAATCATCAAAGCAGCAGTGATAAATGAATCAATCCACCCTCTGATATTGGGGCGTAGATATGTCTTCTTGGGGAATCCCAAGAGACCCGTGATCATGGCAACAGTGCAGACCAGATCACAGTCTAAAAAGGAGGAGGATAATCCCATAAATACCCATCCAGATGAGATGAGGAAGGCACAGGCGGAGGATAAGACCCTCAAGTCTTGTTTTAAGAAATTGCCCAAATGTCATACACCTCCAGGCAAGGGAGACTTCTATATGAAGAACAAATTGATTTATAGGAAGGCTGGAACTGGATCCAATGGTCATGGACATCTGGTCCTTCCCATTTCACATAGGAGAAAAGTGTTGGAACTAGGGCATGCGATTCCCTTCAGTGGTCATATGGGGATCAGCGCAACAGGACAGCGTATAGCTTGTCATTATTTCAGGCCAGGGACAACTGAAGACATAAAGAGATATGAAACATCATGTCCAGAATGCCAACGGGTAGCTCCAAAACATTGGACTGCTCCAGCAACTTTAGGGGAAATGCCCATAGTGAGAACACCCTTTGAAAGAGTTGCAGTGGACATTGTGGGACCTCTCACTCGGACCAAGAGGAGGAACAATTACATTCTGACTCTGGTGGACACTTGTTTTATGTGGGGAGAGGCGGTAGCCCTGTCATCAATCGATTCGAATCATGTAGCAGAGGCATTACTCACAATCTTCACCAGGTTAAGCTTTCCCAACCAAATCTTGACTGATAATGGCTCTCAGTTCAAGGGGAAACTAACGAAAGAAGTATTCAGGATCTTTCAAGCCAAACACTTTCATTGTAGCCCGTTCTATACCCAAGGAAATGGCCAAGTGGAAAGATTTAACGGGACACTTATGTCGATCCTGAGAAAGTTGGCACATGAAAAACCAGATACATGGGACCAATACCTTCCCGTAGCCCTGTTTGCCTATCGGGAGGTACCCCATAGTTCAACCGGTATGACCCCGGCAACCTTGTTATTTGGAAGGCAAATAAAAGGTCCATTGGAAGCCTTGTTAAGGACATGGACCGATGAAAAGGCAGAAGAAAATATTACCTCATCATATCAATATGTGAACGAGCTGACCACTCGTCTTAAAACTGGCTGGAAACTTGCCAATGAAAATTTGAGACAAGCCAGGAAAAAGCATGCTGCCTATTACAATAAGAAAGCGAAGGACAGAGAATTGGCTGTGGGAGAGAAGGTGTTTCTTCTACTGCCCGGCAGCCAGAATAAATTGCAAATTGGATGGCAAAGTCCATATACAGTTCTAGAGAAGGTGTCTAGAACAAATTATAAGATAGATAAGAAGGGGAAAGAGAAATTCTATCATAAGAATCTCCTGAAAAAATATCTGGATAGAGAAAACCAGGAAAAGGCACACCTACTGACCTTGTCTGTTGCAATGGAAATGAAAAAGGAACCACTCACCTCTCATGAATATCCTTTACATCCCTGTGAGACCGCTGCACAGGTAAAAATCAGTACGCACTTAACGAAAAATCAGAGGGAGAGGGTTCAACAGGTTCTGAATGATCATACAGATGTGTTAACGGACCGACCGGGGCATACAAATTTATTAGAGTATGATATGAAACTCATAGACCCAACACCAGTCTGTATGAGAGCCTATTCGATTCCGTTCGCTAAGGAAAAAGCTTTGAAGGAGGAGATAGATTATCTGTTGAGAGAAGGAATTATCTCGCACAGTGAATCTCCTTACAGCTGCGGTGTGATTCTGTTAAGAAAACCCTCTGGAGAACACAGACTGTGTATAGATTACAGGAAACTGAATGCTGTCACAGAAGGTCAGGTGGATCCATTACCTGATACAAATCAGCTGTTTGCCAGGCTGAATAAAGCTAAATATTTCTCTAAAGTGGATCTGAGCAAAGGCTACTATCAGATTCCAGTAAAGCCGGAGGTTAGACCTTATTTAGCCTTTAGCACCTCGGAAGGACATTATGAATTTAACATGTTGCCATTCGCGCTGAAAAATGCACCGAGTGTGTTTTCGAGGATGATGAAAAAGTTACTGGATCCCCTGAATAATCCATGCATCACCAACTTCATGGATGATATTCTCATAGCGACTGAAACATTTGAGGAACACATTAACTCTCTGAATATGTTGTTTAATCGACTTAGAGAGACAAATTTGACAGCTAGACCGACGAAATGCGGTGTTGGATGTAAAGAGCTGGAATTCTTGGGACACAAAGTACATCAGGGAAACATGACCCCTGACCCCAAGAACCTGGAGAAGTTGAAAAGAGCACCAAGACCACAGACAAAGAAAGATGTGCGATCTTTTGTCTCATTATGTGGTTTCTACCAAAAGTATATTAAAAACTTTAACTCCATATGTGCTCCATTGACTGATTTAACGCGCAAAGGAAATCCTGATAGAATTACTTGGTCAGCGCAGTGTGAATAAGCCTACCAAGAGTTGAAGGAAAAGCTCACAAGCATGCCTATTTTGAAATTACCTGACTTGAGTCAAGAATTCATTGTGAGAACGGATGCTAGTAATATAGGTTTGGGTGCAGCTCTATTACAAAGGTCAACTTCACTTGATGGGGAATTAACCCCAGTAGCTTATGCTAGCCGTAAGTTGAACTCAGCAGAACAAAAATATTCAACAAGTGAAAAAGAATGTTCAGCTGTCATATGGGCTATAAAAAAGTTGCAGATTTATCTCTATGGTAAATCATTTAAGATCCAAACAGATCATAAACCACTCGTGTGTCTGTTACAAGCAAGGCATGAAAATGCTAGATTATTACGTTGGTCGTTGCTTCTACAGCCATACCAGTTTACCATAGAATATATTCCAGGCAAAACCAATGTAGGTGCCGATTTTTTAAGCAGACATCCGTACGACGAACATCAGAGTAGTCACCAGGCATAGGTAGTAAATTTATCTATGTGTATTTAGAAGTAGGATTTGACATATGATAGTCTGTTCTAAGTGGGGAGATATGTGGTGAACTTCTAAATACAATATCTAAATTAGAATATAACAGTATAGTGCATACAGTCAAAAATAGGATTGTACTACAAATTTTCGGCGAGAATTGTAGTCGTCGCCTACGCCTTCAGCGTATTATTTGATAACGCTTTGGCCGAACCAAAAATGGTACCCTATTTTTCAAATTCGTCCTTGAGACAAACGTACCACTTTTCCAAGTTCAATGAAGTATTTGCCTAGAATACATTGTGGAAGGGAGGGGGACGGATAGATAACCAACGCAAATCACGTCTCACATTATTTCTAAAAATAAAACCAACTTGCTAGCCTTGCCCTTAGGCGGTTTTCAAATTACGATGTAAACGTTAGAAAATGTGGACACTACGGTCACGAAAACACGGTTAGCTCTTATTGCGAATGACGTAAATTCTCACGTACTACGAGAGACTCTCGTATTTAGCTTGAAAGTACATGGAAAAAGAATTGAACAGGAGGTAGTTTAAAAATAAACAACTAACATAGAAAAAAAGATGGAATTTTGAACCAAGCCACTTAGCCCTATAAAAATCATATATTCGTGTGCCTGAAGACTTGCTGACTAAGAATATGTTGTTAGTTATCTAAATAGTCCATTAAATAATCAAATATTGGTAATAATACATAGAGAATCGGAGATACTGTCAGGTCAAGTCATGTCTGCTTAGATTGGATAGCATATTTTTTGGGGGGAAAAATTAGGTGAAAGAAAGGCTAAGATAGTACGATGAAGTGGATTGGATGAAATTTGAAGGAAGCCGAAATATTATTGGCTAACCTAAATATACAAATCTAGTTGGTAATAGTAACACATAGGGGTTTGAGATTTTAAAAAAAAATAAAGTTTCTTTCAAAAAAAGAGATGCTTGGTCTCATTGGCCAAAGCCTTTTACTTTAACGAAATAGTAGGCTGCTCGCTGCCTTTTTTTCGCAATATTCTGAGGAACAGGCAGCGATGAGCAGACTTGTGCTTTGTTTTAAACTAACTAACAACAGAAAGCAGTCTGAACAGAGGCAGTGATGAAAGTGTGCCATATTCTATTGCCTAATTCATCGTTACTTGTTTATATTTCCATGATATGTGGTAAGATTGATTTTATTGACGTTTTAATTAAAAAAGGGTTGTGTGAAAAAAGAAAAGGCCATGTAAAAGATTATAATTAAATGGTTCCATGACAGACTTAGGCATGGCCTAGATGTTGATCCATCATATAAGGGACTATCTAAGAAGTTTAAAACTACAGGACTATATATATGATGGTCATACAGGAACATTACACCTATCTTATTGCATGGAAAAGATTACTGCAGGAATGACAGAGGCGTAGCATCCATTAGGGAAGAGAAAAGAAAACTGGTACAATTTGTTCCATCAAACTAAAGTGGAGAAGCAGAGTTGTCAGAGAGAGCTGACCATGTTCTTTTGTATTGAATGTATGTTTACATGTAAATTAGGAGGAATTAGTTTGATATTAAGACAGAACCATAACTTGCATCGACAGGGGTTCCTGCTGGCACTTGTCTGGTGCTGGTACTCGATGATAGAGAAATTCAGCACGATTTCTAAGAGTCTCTGGTACCTGCTTGTATTAAAGAAGTTTAAGACCAGAGGAGAGTGAAGTGTTTGGCCAAACCAACTACAACTGTGTTACCAACAGATTACTGGTGACAAAGTTATTATAATATTTATCTGTCTGAGGGAAGGTATTTGTTTTTAGAATCAGGATGTTTTCCTGGCCAAAGATATATCACCCATGATTGATTGATACTTTTGTTATATGGGTTATCTCCCCTGGAGATCGAATTTGGCGTATGAATCTAGACTTCGTTAGTCTGTGCCTTGTTGGGCCAGAAAACAGATTGTTCTTGCTTAGGTTTATGCAGCAATGTTTATGGTCCGAGTCTATGTTTACTCTGTGTCTATTTCAGACGATTCGGTCTTATATCGTGATATCTTGGTATTTCAAAGTGGAACTATTTTTCCTTGTACTGAACTTTGGGGTCAGGGAGTTCTGCGCATGCCGAGAGGAAAGAGGGTCTTCCGTAACGATGGAATGTCTGGCAAAGGCCATGTTGAAGACGAGTCCTCAGTCTGTTGATCTCTGTGATTTGTTATGGGGACGAAGATAATTTCCTATATGATTATTGAGTCTGTTAGTCCCCAGTGTTTATTCTATAACGCCAGGAGCGGAGAGCGTTTGTGTTTGCTAGTGTATTTCCTATGCCAAGGTAAAGAACTGTTCACTGAACTCTTTCATTCCTAGGCTCAAATGGGCAGACGTCTATATGAATTTACCGATGTCTATATGTCAGGACGACATGTTATCTAGCAGCACTGAATATGTTTATATGCAGCAATTATGAGGACAGAATATGCTGATACTTGTAGAAAATATTTGTGTTCATGAACTGAACCTTTATTGAAGCTTTATTATGCATCGTTATCGTGAGTGATGTTCACAGGATCAGAAGCCATTTTGGAATCCTATTTATTGTCGATCATCAATCAGAGAACAGGGATGCCCCTTATTATCAGGTGATGATTAAGAGATCACAGTTATAAAGAAAACCTAATACTGGTGGGTTAACATTGTCTTCAGATAGATTTGCTGAACTTTACCTAAAGGAATCTTCGCTAGAAAAGAGGTTCTGTTTAGGAGTCATGCTTGAACAGTATTTATTAACTGACACGCTAATTCAGTAAGGCCTGATGATTATATTGATAAACAGTGGAAATCTAAGTGCTTGTCTATAGATGTTCCATTGGAATGTTCTTCAACCTGAATGCTAACTTAAGATGGTAGACCATTGATCAACTGTATGCTATTTATGTCGACCTGTGTTCCTGTAACTATACTCGTACTGTCCAAGTGTGTGTGTCCAATTAAACAGTATGAAACGACCACAGTAGTCTGCATCATTGACTTCTAGATACATGTGAGTGAGTGTTTGATCTTCTAGTCAACTCTTCAGAACAATCCATGCATTCGCGTACTGACACTCACATCAACACCCTAAGTCAACATTACATCCTTGTCGGGGCCTCATTACGTTTTTGGACAAGGTGACCTGTATGCCCAACACTGTGTCGGTTTTGAGTTGACCATCTACACCTATACCAGTTGTATTAACATTGTGCCTGGACGAGCTATATCAAAAAATAGCACTTATTAACGTGGTGATCGAAAATCAGACGTTATCAATCTGGTGGCCGTTATCAATCTGGTAGGCCAGCTTTCTGGGTCAACCTGCACAGTGGACATTTTGAGAAGTCAGCTACTGGGAGCAGACCGTTTCGTGTGGCCTGTTACGACACACATGAACACCAGCGGTACAACTTTACAGTCGATGTCAGCATGACCTGTCCTGCCAGCGTATACGGTATCTAGGTCAGCGTTTGTTGACATTTCTAATTGAACAGACAGCGTTACACAGCAGATTTGTTTACAAGAATTAACTGTGTTAGCAAGAAGTGCTATGGAACTGAGAGGTCTTACACGTCAACGGTGGATCTTCTTGTGTTCTGCTACATATTGTTGAACTTTGTAATAGTTTAACGACAGAAATATGATTTATTAAAGTGCCAGTTTATTTAGAGTAGAAACTGTACCATAATTCTGTAGAACTGAGCCTTAGTTGCAACACATTTTTCTGCAACACATTACATTGCATTTATATGACATATATGTATTTATGTTTAATGTTTACATGTTATAGTGTTGTGTATATGTCTGTGGGAGGTTGGGTAAGGTGACTATTATAAAAGATACCACGCCATAGGGGTTTTATAATAGCGTTCAGTAGGTGCGAATTTTCTTAATTGAAAATTTGCTAGCGACAATTTGTTGCTATTTCTGTTAGTTGTGAAGACGCGTTTTTTTTCTTCATCGTTTTTGTGATATTTTCCTGTTCTTTAGTTTTGTTTTGATTTGTGTGTATTTGTTGGTCTCATCTTTCCGGTCTTTTAGTTCTATACAACTTGATATTTATACACTGTGACGTCATTTGTGTTGTTTATTTCATCGCAGTTGTCATCACAGGTTCTGTGATTGTTTTTCTTCAGTTTTTCTATTTAATTTAGTTGATTTCTGCGAATGTTTTCATGTTGTCTTTTATAATTGTTTTGTTGTGTTCTTGATCGACATACACTATATGAAATATATTTGATCATACACTACTAGCTGTGTAGTGAACTTATGAGAAATAATCAACTGGTGATTAATTGCTATTATTAGAGGTACACAGTTGATTATACAAGACCTTATTTAAAGGCTTGTTTCCCACAGAGATTGTGATAAAGGGAGCTGGTTATTCAAGCTATTAAGAGCTTGTTTCCATTTATTTGGAGATAGATTTCATTATTGCTATTTCAGGTATCTAGTCACATATTGGTATACATTATGTCGACTTTAGATTACTTCATTGAGTTAGGGAAATCCCTAGGCAAGACTGGAGATAAGTTAGAGGAGTATGCTACCAGTCAATATGAAAAAGCACAAAAGGCGGAAGAGAGAAAACAAAAAGCCGAGGATAAAAGAAATTGCAGATGCAAATAGACGAAAGGAGATTCCAAATGGAAATGGAAAAACAAAATAAAGAAGCTGAGGCTGAACAAAAGAGATTAGACAGAGAAGCTGAGGCTGAACAAAAGAGATTAGACAAAGAAGCTGAGCGAAAGAGATTGGACGGAGAAGCTGAAGACGAGGAGAGAAAGGCGGAAGGAGAACATGGGGGAAAACTGTTGGCATTTGAGTTGGAAAAATTGAAATTAACAAACATGGGTAATATGAATCAGTCATCTGGTGGTAATGGTAAACCCTTTGCTTGCAAGGTCAAGGTCCAGCGTTCAATCCTTCCAGTGATGACATAACATTTTGGCTGGATAGATTTGAACGCTCTTGTCGAGCTCATAGTGTGGATAAAGTACAATATGCTAACCAGTTATCAGAAAATTTGAAAGGTGATTCTCTGACTGGTTTGGGTTTGTTTGAAGAGACTGACAAGGATGGTTGTGATGTTATTAGGGCAGCTTTATTGAAGGGATATCAATTAACAGAGGAGGGTTACAGGACTTTGTTAAAGAGGATGGTGCCTGAGTCGGGGGTGGAATTCTCGGAGTTCATTGCAAGGACACGTCTTACATTTAATCGTTGGATTGAGCTGTCCAGGACAGAAAAGACACGTGAAGCACTTATGGACTTGTTGCTCGGAGACAGGATTATGTCAAGTGTAGATGGACCATTCCTTGGGTTCCTACATGAGCGTGGGCCCAAGACACTAAAAGAAATGGAAGAATATTGTACCCAATACGTCACGGCACATCCGGACGTAGCTTTTAGCAATGCTAAGGTTAAGGAAAGTATGCCAGTTGCTTCAGCAATACCATACAACCCTAGTTGTTCACGCGGATTTCAGGGACCACAGGACGGGTTTGATAGAAAGGGTAACCATAGTGGTTATCAAGGCCAAGGTGGCCAGTCATTTCGGGGTTCTTCTGCGGGGTGCTGGAGACGAGCCGACGGCCCTCGATTCAGGGGTGGTCATAGTTATAGAAATTTCCGCAGAGGAGGTCATTATGGAAGCTATCCAAGTCGTCCATCATGGAGACAACGAGATCATGGTTATAGAGATACTCATTGTGATGGGTATGATAATGGTGGCCATGAGTGCTGTGACTCAAACCCGGATGGGGGTTACAATAGAGGAAATAATAATGATTGCAGAGGCAATGATGGTTGAGGTGGATCACAATGAAGAATACATGGATCACATTGTCGGGCGGACTCTGCACAGCGAGGGTCTCATGAGGCCTATAGGCAGACTAAAGATTATGGTGATGCTGATAGTGTGGCATGTTCCGCTTTTGATTTTGGGAGAGCGTCTCAGTGCCCCCGGTGCAAGACATTATTTGAACCGACTGCGGTGTCCACTTCAGGTTGTGGCCATCCTCTTCCCGCTCTTCCTGCGTCAGTCGCGCATGATGGAAGAGGTTCTCTTGTCTTACATGGGGGTTTAGTAAGTGACAATCCAGTCTCAGTTCTTTTTTATTCTGGATGCACCACAGTTGGTGTTGGGCAGTCACGTGTAGATCCTTCTCGTGCCACTGGAAAAGTAGTCAAATGTGTAACATTTGGCGGCACCTTAGAGAAATGCTCTACTGCTGTCATTGGTATTGCTACTCCTTTCTTTGCAGGAGATGTGCACGCATGTCTTCTGCCGAGTCCGATCGCTGATCTTGTCGTCGGTCGTGTTCACTGAGTCGGAGAGTGCACTCCACGGCAGATTTCCGTTTGGGAAAAACGGGATGTGCAGACTGCTGGTGCTGTGGTCACTGGAGCGCAGGCTCTTAATGTGCCTCGGACTTCATCTGCTGAGGATGGTGGAGTGCATGACCAGGATGATCACTCGGTAATTTCTAGTGACTCGTTTATGGAACGGCAAGAGGATGATCCGACTCTGGAGAAATTCTTCACTCTTGCGGCAGGGGGTGATCCGAGTGGAGATACAAAGCGTAAATCTTGGATTACAGTGAGGAATGGCGTACTTGTACGTATGGTGCAAGACTCCACTAAGTCAAGTCATTCTCAGATTCTTGTGCCCAAGAATTTGAGAGTTAAAATTTTGCAGCACGCAAACGACTCTCAGTGTGCTGGACATATGGGTTTTTCCCGTACAAAGTCAAGAGTTCTTGCGGCTTTCTTTTGGCCTTTTGTGAACAAAGACATACGGATTTATTGTCGATCTTGTAAAGTGTGTCAAGAGGTCAAATCCAAAGGTCCACGCCATGCTGCACCTACTCAGGCTGCAGACATTCCTATTCGACCATTTCAGAAAATGGCGATAGACATCATTGGTCCATTTGAGATCAAGTCTGCTAGAGGACATCGGTTTGTCTTGACGTGTGTTGGTGTGTGCACACGTTGGCCGGAGGCTATTCCTCTGAAGAGCATTGCTGCTGCTGACATTGCAAACGCTCTTTGGCTTGTATTTTCTCGTCTGGGATTCCCCGGAGAGATATTGTCAGACCATCGCGCCCAGCTGGTGTCGGATGCCGTGTCTCGGGTGGTGTCTGCTCTGCGGGTGGAGAGATCTTTGGGTAGTATCTATCGTCCTATGTCCAATGGGATGGTCGAACGGCTAAGTGGAACACTCAAAGACTCACTAGGGAAGATGGCTGAGGATCGTCCTCGGGATTGGGACGGGGTTTTACCCGCGGCCCTCTTCGCTTACAGAGAGGTCCCCAATGAACATACAGGATTTTCTCCCTTTGGGCTTGTCTTTGGCGCGCGACCGCGCGGCCCTGTGTCTTTGCTTCGTGGTCTCATGGCCGCTGATAGTGTTGCCGATGACACAGGGTCTTCTTACGGGTGTGTCATCGCGCTGGGACAAAGGATTGTCGAGGCGTGCGGGTTGGCAGCTTCTTCTTCTGGGTTTGCTAGGCAGAAGGCAAGACAGTTTGCCAATGGGAAGGGAACCTTGCGACAACTTTGTCCTGGTGACAGGGCATTTGTTTTGCTGCCTTGTAGGGAGAACAGACTTCTTATTTCTTGGAGAGGTCCGTACGATATAATCTCGAAAATTTCCGATGTTGACTACATTGTCGACATTGATGGAAAGCATAAAACCTTCCACATCAATATGCTTACGGAATTCCATGAACGTCCGGATTATTTGCGGCCTGTTTTCCAGGCGGCGGACGATTCGCCAGTCCAACATGGTCTTTGCTCATCGCTGTCCGTGGTACAGGATGAGGAAACAAGTTTTTCGGATGTTGATCTTCCGCTTCCGATGATTCCACTTCGTTCTAGTGAATCATGGAAAAATGTTACTGTCTCTCCTGATTTATCTCTAGGAAAACAGCGACAAGTTTCGGCTGTGTTACAAACATTTCAGGATGTCCTTACTGACATCCCTGGACAAACTCATGTCGTTGGACATGACATTATTCTAACTGACCATGATCCTATTAGGGTCAGACCTTGTCCTATCCCTGTGCATTTTCGGGCGCGAGTTGAGAGGGAGTTGGATGAGATGATGGATTTAAAGATAGTTGAACCATCCACTTCTGCATGTTCTTCGTCCAATGGTTGTTGTTCGAAAGGAAGACGGTAACAAACGTCTTTGCGTTGACTATCGCAAATTGAATCAAGTTACGAGGTTTGATGCTGAACCTGTATCTTTGCTGGAAGAGCTACTGGTGCGGGGATAAATTTAAGAATATTATTAATTCAGGAACCGTCCTCCCGACGTCCTGTGGTAAGAGTGCATTAGGCTAAAGGCTTGACACTCCTTATTACAGTGGCCTGCTGAATACCCTCCAGGGTTCTCCTTGCATATTCCATTTGAGGAATTATAATGTATATTTAAGATATGGCCAGTCACACACAATCTCCCTGGCCCGCACCACAGGTACTCAGTAACAAGGCCTAACTTCTTGGCACGATTCACATATATTTAATAACACAGTACTCCACATTGAGTATGGTATGACATCGTAGCTTTTACTAGCACATGTCTCTACTGTCCTTGATTCTGATACTCTCAGTTTTAATGGAACAGTCAACTTACGTGCCCAAGAATTCCATACACACTGCTAAGACTAATCTGACATTATACAGTTAATGAATGCATAAGGCAGTGATGGTAATCGATCTTGCAGGTGCAATATAAAGATGCCCAAAGGCAATTAACACATTCTGAAATCAGGTCCTACTGGACACATTCCATGCATACTGGTCAAACGACACAAGCAGACTGCCGGTTAGAGACGCTAGCTTGTCCCAAATCAAAACTCACGTCTGCTGTCAATTCAGAGCAGGAGTCAAGACGTCACTTCCTGCAACCACGGGATACCGTGTGTAAACAATATATATCAGGAAGTGATCGAATACAAAACATGATATGATATTTACTCATATCATTTACTCCCCCCTGGATTAAAATAATGAAAAGGAACTTTTCATTATTTTCATAGTACAATCTTACAAGGTCACTGGAGAAACCATATGACAATATCCAAATAATCAACTGTCATCATTATGATAGCACCTAGAGGCGTGCTCCATAATCGACAATTTAACACCCAAGGTGTGGTATTTAGTAATAACATAACTAAACCCACTGTCGTTAGTAGACGCTCTTTTGACACAAATGTGAGGTAACTACATTAATTAGAAGGCAGTGAAGAAAAATCAATATGTCAGTCATGGCACTCACACAGCATACCATGTCAACAAACGCCCTAAGTCGTGTCGGTATGTAAGTCTACCTATCTATCAAATGAAATGCGTAATAAGCAATCAAAGACAGAATAGAACATATGAGGCAGACAAGTTAAAATATAAGTCGTGACTGTGACAATATGTCAAAATAGTTATTAATATTTGTATGTATGCAATGTCATGTGGTGAATGACAATGTTAATAAGATGTCATATGAAGATATATTAATTAATATCTACACATATGAAGGATATAGGTTATACTAAGTGTAAGCACCAATGTAATTCAATTCACATAATGATACAGTAATGAATCAATGTCATATCATTAGGGTTATTAAAACTGGTCGTGTTAGACCATACACAGTTCTTCCTGTAGAAGTATTTAAAAGAATTAAAGTTTCAGTGAGTCACTAGTTCGCACATCATTGTTATTGATCCTTAGTTAAGTATATATGGCGGAAAGAAATAGTTCATTGAAGAAAAACCATTTTCCATCTATGTCGGTTGTCGATGTTTGTCTTCCATGCAATAGCATATACAGCACCGATACTATTGTTCATTCTGTGCTTGAGAATTTTATAAGTATATGTTGAAATATAATTTCTTGGTTATGTCCCTTTTAAAACTTTGTAGTCAGTAATTTTAGTTACTTCCCTTTTTACTCAACGTTTGAGATAGTTAATTAGTGCAAAACATTTTGGAAATTGCAGCAAAATATCTGAATTGTACCGACTTGGATCGTCATACTGCCAAGAGTCATTGTACAACGTGTATGAAGTAGCGAAGTATTGTTCTTGAGCAATTGCATTAGACATCATATGACGAACGCTTGAATATATATCTTGATTTAGGATGGACAGCAATTCATCATCATCATGCTGCTTGGCATAGTGTCTCTAGTTTTTTTCAACCGGTATAAGTGCATGACGAAGCAATATGGCTGTAATATCTGAAGTATGCACCATATGAGTTAAAAGAAGGCATGTGCCTTAGTTCATGATGCTACCTTTTTGCGAAATAATTCCTGACTTGTCCCAAAGGAAGTAGTATTATTATTGAGCATCAAAGTTGGATTGAAGCAGCATTTGCGGAGACAACTGGCGATAGCGGATGCTTCATGCATCTGGATAGAACATCGGCCATCACGTTCAACTTTCCTGCAATGGGTTTAATCTGGTAATTATACGGTTGAAGGGCCAGTGAGGCACGCGCTGCTTTAGCATTCTTGAATCTCGCTGTTTTCAGGTAAGAAAGTGCTCTCTGGTCCGTCTCGAGTGTGAAACTTGCACCAAGCAGGCAGCGCTGTAGTTTAGAGAAGCAAAACACAAGAGCCAGTCGCTCTCTCTCAATGACCGGGTACCGCTGCTCCGTCGGCGTTAGCTTCCTGCTAACATAAAGTGTTGGATGCAAACAGCCCTTCCATTCTTGCAACAGCGAACCTCCAATGGACGTTTTTGAAGCGTCGACTGTAAGAGTAAAATGTTTAGAAGGATCAGGCAATCTCAATATAGGCAACTTGGAAAACAGACATTTTAATCTATTTAAAGCCACATGAACGTCTCGACTATAAACAAACCTATTTGGTGACTCTTTCTTCACCAGTGATGACAACACAGACGTATACTCTGCAAAATTAGGGATAAACTTCCGATAAAAGTTTAGGAGCCCCAGAATACTTCTAACCTGTTTTTTGGTCTTAGGTATATCAAGGTTTAAAATCCTAGAGATAGTAGTATCCTCTGTTTTCAAAAAAACCTCCTCCTACTTTATAACCTAAAAATGAAATCTCCTGAAATCCAATTTTAGTCTTAGATGGACGTGCAGATAAATTATGACGACGTAGAGTGGTAAGTAAGGATTGAATACCCTCCAAATGTTCATCCCATTATTGATGAAACAGACAAATGTCGTCAATGTAAGTAATTAGGTCGTCTCTGTCAGAGAAGAGTCGTCTCATCATGCGAACGAAGGTCGCAGGTGCGTTTACTAGACCAAAAGACATATAATTGAATTGAAAGAGTCCTAATGGAGTTGCGAACGCAGTATAAGGCTTGGATCGTTCCGTTACTGGCACCTGGAAATAGCCTTTAGATAGATCAAATTTTGAAAAAAAACGTAGCAGAAGCTAGTCTCGTATAGATTTGTCTTTTTTCCGGATCAAAACCATCGGAAAACTATAAGGGGAATGAGATGGAGAAATGACATTTAATTTCACCATCTGTTCTAGTTCCTTTTTAACCTGACATTGTAAATGAATCGGTATAGGATAAGGTTTCAACTTAATCGGCTGAAAGTCTGTCAGAATGATATCATGTTCGATGATATCAGTGTGTCCTGGGACATCAGTAAGGACATCAGCAAAAGAACGTAAGATTGAAGTAACCTGTTCTTTCTGGAAAGAAGATAGAGTTGGAGATATATCAATATCCTTCCAACTTTCAGTAGCTAAGGAATGAAGACTAGGTAACACTAATAGTGAGTCATTTCCATCAGACAAATCAGAATTTTCCTCTTGTATGACAGCCAAAGAAGAATGACGACAGACAGATTGATCAAGAGCTTCAAAGATAGGTCTTAGATATGGTGGACGTGTATGAAACTGCTGTAACATATTGATATGAAAAGTTTTCTCTTTTCCCTCTACTGAGACAATATAATCAACATCAGACAGTTTCTCCACAATCTTATCAGGTCCTCTCCATGAGACTAATAATTTGTTATCTCTCCTGGGTAATAGTACGTAAGCTTCATCACCAGGCCAAAGTTGGCGTAATTTGCGGTTTTGGTTAATAAATAACCTCGCCTTAAGCTTTGCCTTTTCAGATGAACCTACTGCTATTTGGCATGCGTCTATTATTTTTTTCCTCAAATTGACCACATACTGATATGAGGTGTGAACCTCCTTGTTCATTTCAGCACCAATTAAAAGTTGTCTTAATATAGACATTGGGCCGCGTGGTCTGGCGCCAAAAACCAATTCGAATGGACTAAAGCCTGTATGTTCATTTTTTATCACTCGATACGCAAATAAAATAGCTGGCAGGACTCTGTCCCAATTTTGAGGATATTTAATTGTAACCTTATGTAGCATTTGTTTTGAGGATCTGTTGAGGACTTCTATTTTCCCGTTAGACTGAGGATGGTATATTGAACTAAGGGACCTTTGAATCCCAAACATATCCATAACCTGTTTCATAGCATCTGAAACTAACTGAGTTCCTCTATCAGACAGTATGTTTTCAGGAAAACCTATTCTACTGAAAATCAAGAATAATGCATCAGCAATATCTACCGTGGTGATGGTTTTTAAAGGAATAGCTTCTGGCCAGCGTGTGCACATATCTATGCAGGTCAACACATATTGATGACCTCTGGCTGATGTTACCTTTAACGGGCCAATAATGTCAATGGCCATCTTTGCGAAGGGACGCAAAGAAATATCAGATGCTTGAATGGGCGCATCATGTTTTGGTTTTCTGGTTGCTACACTTTGGCAGATGGTACATGTACGACAAAATAATTTGACGTCTTTCGTAATTCCGGGCCAAAAAAAAAATATGACAAAACTCTTTGTTTTGTTCTAGCAACACCTAAATGTCCTGCACATTCAATGTCATGTGCATGTCGTAAAATGAATGGTCGAAAACAAGCTGGTACCATAATCTGTTTCTTTAAGGAATTAGCAAATTGATAGTTTCTTACTAAAATCCCATTTTTGATAGTATACCAGTGTTTTGCACAGTCATCTATCATTACATCATTCAAATGAGCAATATGAAAATATTTTTTTAAGGAAATATCATCTTTCTGTCTTTGTATAAAGGTTTCCTTATCAATGAGCTCCATCTGAAATAAATTGTCATCATCAGTATCCACATCATTCATTACCTTAATATCATCTTTATTTTCCTGTTGATAATGAATTATATCATCATCATTATTTTCCTTTTCTTCTTCATCTTCTGAAGTGGTATCTTCAGTTATATCTTCAAGTAACACATCAATGACTGGTTTGTGATGATCATTGTCCATGCGAGACTGAGCTCTGGTAGTCACAGCATTTTAACATAATAAATGTTGTCTTTCCCATATTTCAATATCTTCCTGTGTACATTCATGCAATTTAGGTATGTTTCCCATAATAATTCCAGCAATTGGATTGTCCAAGAGGCATACCAGTGTTCGTCCTGTAAAATAAGGTGTGTCCAAAAACACCTCTGCTGTGGGGTAATATTCCACAGTTCCTCCAAAAGTTATACATTTCACTTGTTTTCATGTATAATCCACCTTATCAACCAAGGCCTTGCGCACACCAATGGTGGTTGCACCAGTATCTCTGAGTAAAGATACTAGCTGATTATTGACAAAACCTCTATTCAAGATCAATGAACCAGTACTTTCAAAAGATGACATGACTGGAAGAGGATGTCCGCATAATAGTCTTGGCACTCCTTGAGGCTGAAATAAAGAATTGCAATTAGTGCAGTTATCACTATTTGCTAAGTCTACACTGCATGAATTTGCATGTGCTACAATATCATTATGGTTCTGATCATTATCATGAACAATGGCATTGGTACGTTCAGTGTTTCTTGATTGCCTGGAAGTATTGTTATGATAAGATCTTTTATTTGCATTTTGATCATTTCCTCTATAAAATGATTTCTGACCTCTATTTGATTTTGAGTTATATTCTCCTCTATTTTGCCAGTTATTGGACTTAAATGAGGTTTGTGGATAAAAGTTATCCTCCTGATATGAATTCCAATGTATTTGAGGTTGGTATTTATTAAAATTGTATTTACCTCTATTTTGACTGTAATTATGTGATGGTTTAAATCTTTGATTCCTATCTATACTGTTTGATCTATACCTAGGTGCATTGTCTTGGAATGACCTGGCCGATGCAGCTGGTAATGAGTCCCTAACATTGTTTTTGCTCAATACTCTATTAGGATGTGCAACTTGATATTGACGTCCTAGGGTTTGTAGTTTAGTTAGATTCTCTGGTTTTCTTTCCTGCAGGAATGCAAGAAAATCAGTATTAATAGATGACAAAACCTTGTCCCTTAAAATTAAATCTGACAATCCCTCAAAAGTTTTTTCAGTTTTGGATAATTCAATCCATCTAGAAAAATTTAATTTAACAGCTGAAATAAATTCAGTGAAATCTTTTCCAGAATCAGGATACAAGGACCGGAATCTCTGCCTGTAACCCTCATCATCCAATTGGTACCGCTGAAGCAAAACAAGTTTGACAGCATCATAATCCTTTCTAGTTTGCTCATCTAAAGTAGAGACTACTGTTAATGGTTCACCCACCAATAAATTCATAAGTCTAACAGACCAGGTAGATTTGTCAATCTTAAACCCTTCACAATAAGCCTCATATCTATTTAGGAAGCATGAGATGTCGTCTATGGATTGATTAAATTTAGGCAAATTAATCCTAATGGCGGTAGTATGATCTTTATTTTTATCTTCAACTACCCCAGGATGCAACAGTGGTTGTTGTAATTTTAGTTTTTCCAGTTCAATCTCAGCTAATCTTATAGCTTGTTGAGATTTACTCTCTTCTTGAGATCTGGCATAGGCTAATTTTTCTCTTTCAAGAGCCAACTCTTCTGATCTCCTTTTTTCCTCCACTTCTTCTTTACGGAGCTCTTCTTGTCTCCTTAATTCTTCCTTATGGAGTTCTTCTTGTCTCTTTTTTTCAGCCAATTCTTCTTTGCGAAGTTCTTCTTGTCTGTTTACTTCTTTATCAATATAAGCTTGCAAAGCTGGACCTTCCAAATTAAGTTCCTTCCCAATCTTCAATAAATCCTTTAATGAAGTCATGGTTGCTTATTCTTGTGTTTCTCAATAATACACAATATTTTAACTTTTATGTATATGAATATGTCAGCTATATTCAATATTCACTCCACCAATCTCAGATCAATTTATAATTGCAATAGTAGATGTATTCAGATAAACAATATGGAGTAATGAAAAAAATAGAAACTACAACAAGTAAGAACAGCAAGACAGGGTTCGAGCAACTAAAGAAAATACAAATGGAAACAAAGGAATAACTATGAAACATATATGAATTAATTTAAACTAATGCTCTATTACAAATAGACAAGACAAGACGCATATCACAACAATTATGACATCTATGAAATGAAAGATAGTCAGAGGAGAATAGACAATATTACAAACAATAATGCAACGAACTAAATAAAATATAACAATGACAGTACTTATGAGAACAAACAATAGATAAACATGACTACACAGCTAACAAAAATGGATCTGTTAAATTCAATAGAGGCAAACTTTTATACAACCAGCAGAATATGCTGGGTCCTCTATCTGAATCACACAGATACTGCCCTACAGAACGCTTGATTTGTTCATTCGACCTAGCTTTCGCGGTATTGAATAATCACAAATCAAGTCCCTCCATCCAACCCGCTAGTTACAAAACTAAAAACACGTAATGAAAACACATATGGTGAAGTCAGATATCAGGCAAACAGATTGTATTCACAGCCAAGCTGTATGTAACAATAAACAGACTTATCTGTTGCCAAGAAAACAATCCTTCTTGAGACTTCGACAAGCAAGGGATGTAGTGATGATAGTAGCCTAGTTTCTGGTTAGGCTTAGAATTGCTTCATGCTGACATTGAAGGACATCGATATGGTCCATGATTTTTGACAGAATACTTGATTCTTTGATGAAGATAGTCAGTTCCTATGACTAGTGTGTAATAATGGGTCACTTTTATAACTTAGTGACAACTTGAGGCACATTCATATTGATGGAAATCCCTTCCATTCATAAAAAAATTTTGGCAGACGATGCGTGCCGCCATTTTGAAAAAATAGTCCTCGACTCGTTAGGCGCTCTTCGGCTTGTAAGGCATCCAATGGCTTGGCCCCCAGAGATGGTGCGGGGATAAATTTAAGAATATTATTAATTCAGGAACCGTCCTCCCGACGTCCTGTGGTAAGAGTGCATTAGGCTAAAGGCTTGACACTCCTTATTACAGTGGCCTGCTGAATACCCTCCAGGGTTCTCCTTGCATATTCCATTTGAGGAATTATAATATATATTTAAGATATGGCCAGTCACACACAATCTCCCTGGCCCGCACCACAGGTACTCAGTAACAAGGCCTAACTTCTTGGCACGATTCACATATATTTAATAACACAGTACTCCACATTGAGTATGGTATGACATCGTAGCTTTTACTAGCACATGTCTCTACTGTCCTTGATTCTGATACTCTCAGTTTTAATGGAACAGTCAACTTACGTGCCAAAGAATTCAATACAAACTGCTAAGACTAATGTGACATTATACAGTTAATGAATGCATAAGGCAGTGATGGTAATCGATCTTGCAGGTGCAATATAAAGATGCCCAAAGGCAATTAACACATTCTGAAATCAGGTCCTACCGGACACATTCCATGCATACTGGTCAAATGACACAAGCAGACTGCCGGTTAGAGACGCTAGCTTGTCCCAAATCAAAACTCACGTCTGCTGTCAATTCAGAGCAGGAGTCAAGACGTCACTTCCTGCAACCACGGGATACCGTGTGTAAACAATATATATCAGGAAGTGATCGAATACAAAACATGATATGATATTTACTCATATCAGCTACTTACTAGGCTTTCTAAATCTCATTTTTTCACTAAACTAGATTTGTCTGAGGGATATTGGCGGGTTCCTTTGTCTGAACGCGCCAAACCAATTACGGCTTTTTCTGCACCTGGAGGCCTTTTACAATGGAATTTCATGCCTTTCGGCCTTGTGAACGCACCGGCTACATTCGTGCGCATGATGCGTCGAATCCTATCTTATCGGTCAGATGTCATTGCGTACCTAGACGACATCTGTCTTTTCGGCGATACTTGGGGGGATCACTATTCGGGGTTGGTTGAATTGATGTCTACTCTGCGCGAGTGTAGCCTGACAGCGAAACCCTCTAAAGCCTGCATTGGTTTTAGCGAAATTTCTTTCCTAGGCCATCGAGCGGGTCATGGTTTCCTAAAGATAGAGGACCATAATATCACTAAGATACTTAACATCTCTATTCCTAAGACTAAAAAGCAAGTGCGAATCCTCTTAGGTCTTATTCAATTTTATGGAAGATTCATTCTGAATCTATCCTCTATCATGGCACCTCTTTCTACACTACTATAGAAAGGGTCGCCTAATATGGTCCACTGGTCACAGGAATGCCAATCCTCTTTGGATAAGATTAAAAATTTGTTTTCAACACCACCTATTTTAGTGTTACCTACTACAGATAAGACATTTGTTCTTCGTAGTTGTGGTAAAGTAGGATGATATAAATATTTATAGGGGACTTAGTGTACTGACTGAGATCAGCTGTGAAGGTATCTGTATCTAATAGGTGTAGTGTTTTACAGATAACCTTACTTGCTACCACATTTATACCTCAGTCAGAATTATTCTGGAATATTGTGATGACTACGTTAAATGTCTAGGGTTATGTAAATGATGAAGTGTAAGTCACAACAACAACAGACAGATAAACAATTTAATTTATTCCACCACACTTGACAACACTGTGACACTCACACACATTTAACACTCTATAAGACTATCTTAAAAGAGTCACTGGTAAAGTTTCAAATATATATATGTATTAATTACTTTCTCTAATAGAGATCCTGATTCAACTATACAGTGAACCAGGAAACATAATAAAATGTAATTACAAGTATTATGTACACAGTTTATAGATATGATCTTTGTATTGACATATATTATTATTAGTATTCTATGTGTGTGAGTTGTGATGTGGTACTAGGAGGTAATACTGGCTGTTCAAGCTATGTTGTTGATTGTCATCACAACTTCAAGTGTTTGTTTCTGTTGGAACTAGTATTGGAGATGTTCTCAGTTCCTGGCATTAAAACAATTAATTGCCCCTCTTTATTTAATACAATGTCAGTTTTAGAGGGGGTACATAATGTTGAGCTCCTCTGGCCACATAAGCTTATCTTTCGTGCTGTCAGCCTCTGGATTCAGCAAAAACTCCGACCAGGTGCTGCTTCAATAACTAGGACCACAGTCCCTGAGACAAGAAGGTTGTACCTCCTACTTCAGAACTAATTTATACTCTATTTCTACACTGAGCACAATACATAACAAACACTGAGTTCAGAGCGGTAGGCCAACTGCTATCTTCATCTGAAACAATTTACACCAGTATTCTCCTCCCTAATGGTTACTACGCTTCTGCAATTTCAGCTGTAAGTCCTTCTATACAATACGATAGGTGTCAGTGTACTATTTGGTAATTCCATGTAGGCCTAGGCAGTTAAACTCCTCTCCGACAAGGTTGGTTCAGGTTGGAGCAATATCTAGGCTTGGCCTCATGTTTTCTACTGAACCACACACATATACAGACATAATTTATCAATTTACATTAAATTTTCATTAAAAAGATATGGAATATATCAAGCTTACCACAATTCATGGAAATATTACACAGATACGTTGACTAGCGATAAATAATGGCACAAATTATGGCACAAATTCCGACCTGCCGCTGTCTCAGGCTTTTATTTAGAAAAATATAAGCTGAATCTCAACGCACTGTTGCTTTAGAAAGTTAAATTGAAAATGTGGTGCTGAACTGACGCTTCTAATTGACTATATTGGCGGGTCTAACCAATCGTGCCATGTTTACACAGCTTTTCAAAAAAGTACCTCTACTACGGTTTCCCCTAACAACAAAAAATAGTATTTATAGTCCGACTAATCGTGTTTAGCCTTACATTTATTTCTATCCAATGAAATAGGATTTAACATGGGTACCTATTTCCCGTACAATGGTGGTTTCAAAACCTGCCACTGAGCGATTCTGATTTTGGTGTTGTCTGACAGCACCACCATTTTATTTTGGCTATAACTTGTTAATTCCTAGACTATTTGCGTAACACTTAACATATTTTTTGTCAGCAAGTCCTAAGGAACCCAAATATACAAGTTTTATGGGGCTAAGTGGTGGCGTTCAAAATATGTATTTTCTTCTAGAATAGTCGTGCTGTTACCACTTCCTCACTTCCAAACTTTAGGGTGTCTGCTGTACTGTCAGACTAATGTCAGGATTTCAGACATAAAACAGTAGAATGTCATGTTTCCCAATAAGCATTTTTCAGGTTTTTAAACCTAACTCTCGTATGGGTAGTGTTTTTTATCACTGTCCATCTGAAAAAAAAGTATTGCTTCTGGCCTTACGCTTGTTGGGGGTGGCATTAATATCACGAGACTGTGGTAGTATTGCCTGCGTTCCTTCGTACATCGCTCTCTCTCTCTCTTTCTATCCTAAGTTCATCTGTCTTTCCGTTTATGTTAACGTAGTGTAATTAATGTTAGTATTAATTTAGGTCATTACACGGTGTGCCTATCTCAATGTTTTTTCTTAGAAATGCAGTACACGTTTTAGTGTGTTGTGAAAACGCGTGTATGCTGCTATAGGCTTTATTATTAACATGGAAACGTTACAATTTGCAGACGAAGTAGAAAACAAGGGGGATTTCGAGTACAGTCATTGTGACAGCACTGTTCTTTACCATTCTTCATTCCTTTTATTGAATTTATTTGTTAGGCTTTTCATTTACCTTTTAATTTATATATGTGGATTTAGAATGTTTCACGACAAATTCTCCTCTCTTAAAACAGACGTTATATGTCAGTCTATAATTCTATATACACATAGAGAAATTTATTATTATTTCTGGGGCTTACGGTGATTCTCATCACACGGATGGCGGGTTAAAAATTCCGCTCCCAGATTTGTTTTTCCACTTATATACTCTATGCAAATCTCATATGGTTGCATCAGTAATGACCAACGGAGTAATCTAGAATTTTCATGTCTAGCCTGCGCTAGAAATGACAAGGGTTTGTGATCCGTTTGCAACTTAAATGCCTTCCCATACAGATAAATATTGAATTTCTTTATCGCCCATATTACTGCAAGACATTCTTTTTCGCTAGTTGAGTAATTGGTTTCAGCTTTATTCAACTTTCTGCTAGCATATGCCACTGGGCTTAATTCCCCATCCAATGCATCTGATTTCTGTAACAGAGTCGCACCTAACCCAATATTACTGGCATCAGTCCTTACAATGAATTCTTGACTTAAGTCAGGTAATTTCAAAATAGGTTTGCTTGTAAGCTTTTCCTTCAATTCCTGGTAAGCTAACTCACATTGTGGTGTCCATGTAATTCGATCTACATTTCCTTTACGGGTCAAATCAGTTAACGGTGCACATATGGAATTAAAGTTTTTGATATACTTTTGGTAGAAACCACATAATGAGACAAAG
Source organism: Oreohelix idahoensis (assembly GCA_024509875.1). Taxonomy (NCBI): domain Eukaryota; kingdom Metazoa; phylum Mollusca; class Gastropoda; order Stylommatophora; family Oreohelicidae; genus Oreohelix; species Oreohelix idahoensis. Next base: position 246,097 of record JAMPIV010020387.1, read on the forward strand.
GATCTCACGTCTTTCTTGGTTTGTGGTCTCGGGGCTTTCTTTAGTTTATCTAAATTCTTGGGGTCAGGGGTCATGTTTCCCTGATAGACTGTGTGTCCCAAGAATTCTAATTCTTTACATCCAACGCAACATTTGGTTGGTCGGGCTGTTAAATTCGCTTCTCTAAGTCGATTAAACAGCATATTCAGAGAGTCAATGTGTTCCTCAAATGTTTCTGTTGCTATAAGGATATCATCCATGAAATTTGTGATGCATGGATTATTCAGAGGGTCCAATAATTTTCTCATCATTCTAGAGAAGACACTAGGCGCATTCTTCAATCCAAATGGCAATCTGTTAAACTCATAGTGTCCCTCTGAGGTACTAAACGCTAGGTATGGTCTAACCTCAGGCTTTACTGGAATCTGATAGTATCCTTTACTCAGATCCACTTTTGAGAAATATTTAGCTTTATTTAGCCTGGCAAACAACTGATTTGTATCCGGCAATGGATCCACCTGTCCTTCTGTAATAGTATTCAGTCTCCTGTAATCTATACAGAGTCTATGTTCTCCAGAGGGTTTCCTTAGGAGTACCACACTGGAACTATACGAAGATTCACTGTGTGAAATAATTCCTTCCTTCAACAAATAGTCTATCTCTTCCTTCAAAGCTTTCTCCTTAGCAAAAGGAATCGAATAGGGTTTCATACAGACAGGTGTGGGGTCTATCAGTTTCATATCATATTCCAATAAAGTTGTATGCCCCGGTCGGTCCGTTAACACCTCTGTATGATTATCTAGAACCTGTTGCACTCTCTCTTTCTGATTTTTCGTTAAATGTGTACTGATTTTCACCTGTGCCGCTGTCTCACAGGGGTGTAATGGATATTGAAATGATGAAAGTGGTTCCTTTTTCATCTCCATGGCAATGGACAAGGTCAACAAGTGTGTCTCTTCCTGATGTTCTCTTTCCAAATATTTCTTCAGGAGATTCACATGATAGATTTTTTCTTTCCCCTTCTTATCTATTTTATAATTGGTTCTAGACACCTTCTCTAGAACTGTATATGGACCTTGCCATCCAATTTGTAACTTATTCTGACTACCGGAGAGAAGAAGCAGTACCTTCTCTCCCACAGCCAAATCTCTGTCTTTAGCTTTCCTGTTAAAATAGGCAGCATGTTTCTTCCAGGCTTGTCTCAAATTTTCATTGGCAAGTTTCCAGCCAGTTTTTAAACGAGTGGTCAGCTCATTCACATATTGGTATGAGGATGTAATATTTTCCTGTGCCTTTTCATCAGTCCACGTTCTTAACAGAGTTACATATGGACCTTTAATTTTGTGGACCTCGTTGTCCATGCACCGGTATGGTCTCTTCCACTCGAAGCTCTATAGTGATGATTTTTCTTCCCAGAATTATCATGCACAAAACGACCGCTACCAATTTTTTTCTTGGGGCTTTCTCCCCACTTAGAATTCTTGATGAGAGATTTCCTCTCTACATCCTCTTCCTCCAGTTTGTTTAAGTCCGATTGAGGGATTTTCGGCTTATCCTGGGGTAAGACATCTTTTTGCACTCGCTGCATAGTGGCCATTGTAAAACAGTTAATTGAAGCTTGTCCGTGAAAAGGGGCTTCCCATTCCATTTGGTCGACTTTATCAAATTTATTTTTCTTTTTATTGTCAGGCCTAATTTTGCCCCGTGGCATGTCCAGGTCCTGATCAATGTTCCCACTTGTGGGTGTTCCCTCATGTGCTATGCTACACCTTTCTACAAAATTCTCAATGTCCCATCTTTCCTTGGGCCAATAATAATTGTGAGCCACCTTTTGGATGATGGTACCAATTTTCTCATGGTCCCCATCTGGTTTCACATGTAGGCTCCTTATTAAGTCTGCCCTATATGCCTTTGGAAGAACCAACTGTCCGTGACCATGGGATCTAGTTCCGGTCTTCCTGTACATCAACTTGTTCTTCATGTAAAAATCTCCCTTGCCTGGAGTTGTATGACAAGTTGACAATTTCCTGAAACAAGGCTTGAGGGTCTTATCCCCAGCCTGTGCCTTCCTCAACTCTTCTGGAGTGGTATTTACCATAATATCCCCTTTCTTGAGGTCGACCTGACCTGAAGGGTGGCCATATACACAGGTTTCCTTCTACAATGGTCAGTGTCATGATTGTTCATCTTACAATTTTTACACCATCTCTTTCCTTGGTTGAAAGATTTTCTTTCATCATATTTCCTTTCATCGAATTGTGGGGTTTTATTTTTATTGTCATACCGTGGCCTATCAAACTGGTGCTTACCTTTGTTTTGATCTCTAGGATCAAATTTATTAAAGTTCTGTGGTGCCTTAAAATTTTCTACCTGTTTCTTCTTATTACCTGATACCTCTGCCTGAGCTGCTTGATACCTTTCAGCAACATTTAGCAACTCACCCAGCCTCTCTGCACCTTGTTCCATGAGAAACTTTCTCAGGTCTGGAGCCATGGACTCTCTTAATTGTTCTATAAGGACCATTTCCTTAAGATCTTGGGTTTTCCCCAGAGAAGTCCATTTCTCCAAGTATGTCTCTAACCGTGCAGAGAACTGGTGATAGGTTTCACCTGACAGTAGTTTAGCATTCCTAAATTTTTTCCTATAAAGTTCTGCGTTCTTTTCGTATCTTAACAAAAGAGCCTGCTTTAGCATGTCATAATTTTCTTGATCACTTCTGTTCATTTTGGCAAAAACTTCATAAGCTGCCCCACGAAGACCTTGAGATAACTTTAAGCTCCACCTTTCTCTCTCTAACCCATACGTGGTAGCTAATAGTTCATATCTATTTAGATAGCTCTCAATATCATCGTCTTTCTCAACAAAATGATCTAAATGAAAATTCATAGCTGAGGTTGAGGCTCCCTGACTAACAGTGTCATCAGAGGTAAAGGGACTGGCACCATTTTCAGGAGCATGGCCTTGAAACTCAAACTCCCTTAGTCGTAACTCATGTTCCCTTTGTAATCTCTTCTCCTCCTTTTCTGCTTCCCTCTCTGCAGCCTGTCTTCTTTCCTCGGCTTCCCTCTCTGCAGCTAATCTCTTGTCTTCCCTTTCTGCAGCTAATCGCTTCTCTTCTCTTTCTGCCTCAAATTTCTTAGCCTCAGCCTCAATCTGCAGCCTCTTAGTCTCAGCCTCAGCCTGCAGCCTCTTAGTCTCAGCTTCAGCCTGCAGCCTCTTAGTCTCAGATTCAGCCTCAAATTGTAACTTCTTAATTTCCTTTTCAGCCTCTATTTTTCTTTCGGCCTCTTTTTCTAATCTTCTTTCTTCCCGTTCAATATATTTGTCACATTCAGCAGTGACATAAGCAATCATAATTTGCCCGTCCATTCCTAACTCTTTTGCAGTCTGCACAACAGCAGATCGAAATTTGGCCAGGTCCGCCATTTTCTAACAGGTAAATGTATATAATGTCTAACTAAACAATACAATTTCTAACTAAATAGCCAATAACCACCACAGGCACTGAGAGCTCAACGTTATTTATTTTCACCCAAGGATACCTTTTTCCTTTTTATTATTCCCTGAAGTGAATTACCCCCAATATTTATAATAGGGAAGGATTCAAAATCCCGGACAGGACCCCAATATATGTGGTAAAGTGGGATGATATAAATATTTATAGGGGACTTAGTGTACTGACTGAGATCAGCTGTGAAGGTATCTGTATCTAATAGGTGTAGTGTTTTACAGATAACCTTACTTGCTACCACATTTATACCTCAGTCAGAATTATTCTGGAATATTGTGATGACTACGTTAAATGTCTAGGGTTATGTAAATGATGAAGTGTAAGTCACAACAACAACAGACAGATAAACAATTTAATTTATTCCACCACACTTGACAACACTGTGACACTCACACACATTTAACACTCTATAAGACTATCTTAAAAGAGTCACTGGTAAAGTTTCAAATATATATGTATTAATTACTTTCTCTAATAGAGATCCTGATTCAACTACACAGTGAACCAGGAAACATAATAAAATGTAATTACAAGTATTATGTACACAGTTTATAGATATGATCTTTGTATTGACATATATTATTATTAGTATTCTATGTGTGTGAGTTGTGATGTGGTACTAGGAGGTAATACTGGCTGTTCAAGCTATGTTGTTGATTGTCATCACGACTTCAAGTGTTTGTTTCTGTTGGAACTAGTATGGGAGATGTTCTCAGTTCCTGGCATTAAAACAATTAATTGCCCCTCTTTATTTAATACAATGTCAGTTTTAGAGGGGGTACATAATGTTGAGCTCCTCTGGCCACATAAGCTTATCTTTCGTGATGGCGGCAGGAAAAGACTCCTCTGCTCACTTGCTTCACTGTGTTCTGGAGACACCTCACTGGTTGCTATCTGGACCAAGGAGTATGCTGTCAGCCTCTGGATTCAGCAAAAACTCCGACCAGGTGCTGCTTCAATAGCTAGGACCACAGTCCCTGAAACAAGAAGGTTGTACCTCCTACTTCAGAACTAATTTATACTCTATTTCTACACTGAGCACAATACATAACAAACACTGAGTTCAGAGCGGTAGGCCAACTGCTATCTTCATCTGAAACAATTTACACCAGTATTCTCCTCCCTAATGGTTACTACGCCTCTGCAATTTCAGCTGTAAGTCCTTCTATACAATAAGATAGGTGTCAGTGTACTATTTGGTAATTTCATGTAGGCCTAGGCAGTTAAACTCCTCTCCGACAAGGTTGGTTCAGGTTGGAGCAATATCTAGGCTTGGCTTCATGTTTTCTACTGAACCACACACATATACAGACATAATTTATCAATTTACATTCAATTTTCATTAAAAAGATGTGGAATATATCAAGCTTACCACAATTCATGGAAATATTACACAAATACGTTGACTAGCGATGAATAATGGCACAAATTATGGCACAAATTCCGACCTGCCGCTGTCTCAGGCTTTTATTTAGAAAAATATAAGCTGAATCTCAACGCACTGTTGCTTTAGAAAGTTAAATTGAAAATGTGGTGCTGAACTGACGCTTCTAATTGACTATATTGGCGGGTCTAACCAATCGTGCCATGTTTACACAGCTTTTCAAAAAAGTACCTCTACTACGGTTTCCCCTAACAACAAAAAATAGTATTTATAGTCCGACTAATCGTGTTTAGCCTTACATTTATTTCTATCCAATCAAATAGGATTTAACATGGGTACCTATTTCCCGTACAATTCTTCTCTTCTTCTTCTGTGAGCGATTCTGATTTTGGTGTTGTCTGACAGCACCACCATTTTATTTTGGCTATAACTTGTTAATTCCTAGACTATTTGCGTAACACTTAACATATTCTTTGTCAGCAAGTCCTAAGGAACCCAAATATACAAGTTTTATGGGGCTAAGTGGTGGCGTTCAAAATATGTATTTTCTTCTAGGATAATCGTGCTGTTACCACTTCCTCACTTCCAAACTTTAGGGTGTCTGCTGTACTGTCAGACTAATGTCAGGATTTCAGACATAAAACAGTAGAATGTCATGTTTCCCAATAAGCATTTTTCAGGTTTTTAAACCTAACTCTCGTATGGGTAGTGTTTTTTATCACTGTCCATCTGAAAAAAAGTATTGCTTCTGGCCTTTCGCTTGTTGGGGGTGGCATTAATATCACGAGACTGTGGTAGTATTGCCTGCGTTCCTTCGTACATCGCTCTCTCTCTCTTTCTATCCTAAGTTCATCTGTCTTTCCGTTTATGTTAACGTAGTGTAATTAATGTTAGTATTAATTTAGGTCATTACGCGGTGTGCCAATCTCATGGTTTTTCTTAGAAATGCAGTACACGTTTTAGTGTGTTGTGAAAACGCGTGTATGCTGCTATAGGCTTTATTATTAACGTGGAAACGTTACAATTTGCAGACGAAGTAGAAAACAAGGGGGATTTCGAGTACAGTCATTGTGACAGCACTGTTCTTTACCATTCTTCTTTCCTTTTATTGAATTTATTTGTTAGGCTTTTCATTTACCTTTTAATTTATATATGAGGATTTAGAATGTTTCACGACAGTAGTGACGCTTCATCAACTGGGATTGGAGCGGCACTAATGCAAGAGTACTCTGGAACTCTGCATCCAGTAATGTATATCTCCAGAAAACTTAATGCTGCAGAAAGGAATTATTCGGTTTTAGACCGTGAACTATTGGCTATGGTTTGGTCAATTCTCAAACTACAAAGATTCCTTCTAGGCGCACATTTCATAGTAGAAACCGATCAGAAAGCTCTTACGGCTATACAGAGTAAGAATTTGAAGAGCTCGAGGTCTACTCGATATGCAATTGCTCTTCAACCTTTTCATTTTTCGGTACGAGCTATCCGTGGATCAGATAATGTGATGGCAGACATTTTGCCTAGATGCCCACATGATTCCACCTAACTGTTGGGTCTTGGACTTCTTAACACATCCAACTCAACAACAGTTTTTCTTTTCTATATCAAGATAGATACACATTGTAATTTGTAATATAGTGATTATATCACTACTGTCACTACGTTCATTGATATATATATATATATATATTCACCGATACTCGTTGATGATTTTCTTCTTTGTCAATCATGTACTTATAGTGCTTAAATGTGAAATGGTTATATGCATTGTTTCATTGCCAGCATTGTAGTATACGTTGGTGGCACCTCCCTGGAAACATTTATGCTTAAGAGAAATGCTTTCTCTGAGATGTTGAGATGTATTCTCACAAGTCGATCTATGCTTCGACTTTACCTTAATTTGAAATTATAAATTGCTCGTATTAGTCATCTGCGCATTATTCGTGCGTTGTGAGCTTATTGTATGTTGCTCTCGGATTGAAAAAAAAAATAAAAAAATGTCATTTTTTCCCCGGGGGTTGCGGTAGTCTGTTACCAACAGATTACTGGTGACAAAGTTATTATAATATTTATCTGCCTGAGGGAAGGTATTTGTTTTTAGAATTAGGATGTTTTCCTGGCCAAAGATATATCACCCATGATTGATTGATACTTTTGTTATATGGGTTATCTCCCCTGGAGATCGAATTTGGCGTATGAATCTAGACTTCGTTAGTCTGTGCCTTTTTGGGCCAGAAAACAGAATGTTCTTGCTTAGGTTTATGCAGGAATGTTTATGGTCCGAGTCTATGTTTACTCTGTGTCTATTTCAGACGATTCGGTCTTATATCGTGATATCTTGGTATGTCTAAGTGGAACTATTTTTCCTTGTACTGAACTTTGGGGTCAGGGAGTTCTGCGCATGCCGAGAGAAAAGAGGGTCTTCCGTGACGATGGAATGTCTGGCAAAAGCCATGTTGAAGACGAGTCCTCAGTCTGTTGATCTCTGTGATTTGTTATGGGGACGAAGATAATTTCTGATATGATTATTAAGTCTACTAGTCCCCAGTGTTTATTCTATAACGCCAGGAGAGGAGAGCGTTTGTGTTTGCTAGTGTATTTCCCATGCCAAGGTAAAGAACTGTTCACTGAACTCTTTCATTCCTAGGCTCAAATGGGCAGACGTCTATATGAATTTACCAATGTCTATATGTCAGGACGACATGTTATCTAGCAGCACTGAATATGTTTATATGCAGCAATTATGAGGACAGAATATGCTGATACTTGTAGAAAATATTTGTGTTCATGAACTGAACCTTTATTGAAGCTTCATTATGCATCGTTATCGTGAGTGATGCTCACAGGACCAGAAGCCATTTTGGAACCCTATTTATTGTCGATCATCAATCAGAGAACAGGGATGCCCCTTATTATCAGGTGATGATTAAGAGATCACAGTTATAAAGAAAACCCAATACTGGTGGGTTAACATTGTCTTCAGATAGATTTGCTGAACTTTACCTAAAGGAATCTTTGCTAGAAAAGAGGTTCTGTTTAGGAGTCATGCTTGAACAGTATTTATTAACTGACTTGCTGGGTCAGTAAGGCCTGATGATTATATTGATAAACAGTGGAAATCTAAGTGCTTGTCTATAGATGTTCCATTGGAATGTTCTTCAACCTGAATGCTAACTTAAGATGGTAGACCATTGATCAACTGTATGCTATTTATGTCGACCTGTGTTCCTGTAACTATACTCGTACTGTCCAAGTGTGTGTGTCCAATTAAACAGTGTGAAACGACCACAGTAGTCTGCATCATTGACTTCTAGATACATGTGAGTGAGTGTTTGATCTTCTAGTCAACTCTTCAGAACAATCCATGCATTCGCGTACTGACACTCACATCAACACCCTAAGTCAACATTACATCCTTGTCGGGGCCTCATTACGTTTTTGGACAAGGTGACCTGTATGCCCAACACTGTGTCGGTTTTGAGTTGACCATCTACACCTATACCAGTTGTATTAACATTGTGCCTGGACGAGCTATATCACAAAATAGCACTTATTAACGTGGTGATCGAAAATCAGACGTTATCAATCTGGTGGCCGTTATCAAACTGCTGTTATTCCAGGATCCAGATAAGTGCAATATCTGGCCTGGGACAACTTATCACGATTAAAGAAAAATCTCCTGTATAGACAAAAACGTTCCTCCAAAAGAATAACATAAACAATTCTAGTGAAACAAAAGAACATTGGGATGATGATAATCCCCAACCTGCCTTCTAGTACCAGTAGTAAATAGAGTAATTAACATCAACTTGAAAATTTGTAACAATGTACTATGGACATATTGTCTGTTGTATGTAAATATCTTTATATATATTTGTAAATATATCTATCCATCTAAATTGATTCTCATTGAACTGAAGTCCTGACCAAAACAACTGTAGGCTCAGGACCAATAAAGTTTAACAAAAGAAATTTTAAATATAAAATTTACCAGCTGGAGTTAGTTGAGTTTATCATAGTAATTAGTATATGTTTGTATATGTTTTTGTATTGAGATTCTTTAACAACACTCTTACAATACCCTAGACACTTAATGTAGCTTTCAGTCACGCTAGTCAAGAAAGAATACAACTTAGAGTGAGATCGTAGGGTGGTAACAAGAAAGGTACTCTGTAACACAGTTGTCCATTGTTTACCTCAGAGACCTTCACAGTTGATCTCACTTAAGTACAACTATACGCACACCATTCTTCTTAACATCAAAACCCAACACAATGACGATAATTATATATATATATATATATATATATATATATATATATATATATATATATATATATATATATATATAGGGAGCCGCGCTGGTGTAATGGCTACGACGTTGTACTGGCGACCAATTGTTCATGGTTCAAACCCGGCCGTCGGCGTTTGAAGAAATGTTTACGACCGGAAATTTGACTGAATAACCTGAACGGCTCCTGCACATAAATCCCGTCTGGATGGGAAGGAGCGAATCTCCTGACGGGTTGGAAGGAAAGTCCACTGACCCCCCAGCCTCGCAATGACATGTCATTGTGCCGAAAGAGCTGGAAAGCTCGAGTGCCGCTGGTTATAGAAAAAAAAATTTATATATATATATATATATATATATATATATATATATATATATATATATATATATATATATATATATATATATATATATATATATATCAAGGAACCTAACGCTACCTCCCTAGATCTCACAAAGTCTGTATTTTGATTCTAGTGGCTGGTGTATGATGTCTCTAGTGTCTAGGGGTGAAATGAAAATGATGGTACATCAACACAATACACTTTAACTCACTATAAGAAAATAAATAAGACTGTGGTTAAAGTTTTCTTTTAAAATTGGAATGTTTTTTCTTTGTACAATTTAATCTGCCTGTCCCGCCATCTCTTTTGAACAGGTCTTTGAAAATGAGGAAATATATTTACATATAATGCTTTAACTAAAAAGTATGGACTCTTGGTCCTATGAATGTAATGTTATTATATAGAGTTCCTGTAGGTGTATTCACAGACTAAAACTTTAATAACTGCTAGTGATTGTCATTAGTTATGAGGAGCTGTTGTTTTCATCCTTCCCCATATAATTCAGTTTTATTTTGATAAGAACCAGTTTATTAGGAGGAAGTGTCAGAGGTCCCAGCTGTTAACGTGTCACCTGGGATTCTTGGTATGACGATAATAAGTCAGGATGTCGTTGCAGATATAATAGATCAGCACCCACACACAAGCTCCTTCAGGCTATCAGCTGACAGCATAAACTTTAGAAGGGAGACTTTCTTTTTTCACTCACTCATCAGGTTTCCTGTCACCGGATGGTAACAGGAAATAAAAACTCTGCAATAAAAATACACCCTGGCCTTTTCGTACCTGATCACATCTTCTTATCCCTATGTATACATGAAGGTATGGGGTCAGCCTCGTGTGCATTCATGTGCATCAGCCCCTAATTATGACTCACACCTTTCTGTGACCACACCTCAGGTCCCTATGGCAGATACGCCCCTGTACATTTACATAGTTTGCTTCAATCCAATAACGTGGAGTAACCACATCTCTTTTTATATGATTTTTCTTTTCTTTTCTAAATTATAAACGCTCTAGGCATGTTAAAAATTGTTCATAGAACACAGAGGCTTACTAACATCTTCCAATACAAAATTATTAATATAAAATCATAATAATATGCAACAGTCAAATACAGTTCAATGTGGGGACTCAATAATGTTTGCTCCCGGCATGTCCTTCACTTTCCCCATAGCAGCATCTAACTTGTGCAGTTTTAATCAAGCATGTAAATACATAAAGCATTCTTACCACTAATTCAAAGAAATATGTCACAAATAACGTTGACTGGCAAAGAATATGGCCTCAGTTTTGCTCTGCCGCATCCAGATAGTGAATTTAGTAGTTAATTTTACAATTATCACATCTGCTCTCAACGTAGTTGTTTGTATAAAATTTTCTAGTCAAATAGCCACGAGACCACTATGCCTCTTGTCAAAAACTATTAGAGCCGACCAATGAAAGCAGGCACTACTAAATCTTTTTGAATTTAGTTTGAAAAAACAAAACAAAACTTCAAACAAACTATGTGCCTCGTAGTCCATTGGTCAGTCTGCGTTAGTTATGCCAATAGAAAAAGATGTTTAGTTTTAGTTAACATTTCCCTATCTCCCCCCTTTTACTCCTATACTCTAATACCAACCAATAGGATTTGAATTACTCCAATGCCTCTTTTTTAAACTTGCGTCCCCAATAACGTTATGTGTAACGAGCAAGAACAACAGTCTGTCCGTCCAAGCGTTCTTAGACATATAGTATTTTCTCAATAACTTGGCTAATACTTGGACTACCTTATTTTTTTAAACATATTTTTGCTCAGGGGACACTAAGCTATCCTACTATATGATTTTTATGGTCAGTTTCATTATGGTTTAGATTTTCAGTTTTGTCACTGTCAATCGTCAAATATAACTTTTACACCAGTCGGCCACACCCCCCCCCCCCATGTCTCTATCATTTCTTTCATTATTCAAATAACCAACTAGTTTGAGTGACGTCAGAATTTTACCGCTAGGAAGAAATGGAAAACTGTCTGTGTGTTTGTCTCTGCTGGCTTTGCCCACAGCGTGTATATATTAAAGAGACCGCTTGCAGAGCGAAGAGGGGTTTTTCAAAACTTTGGTAGTGTTGGCGTTAATTATTACAATCGTCTCGTTCTTACTACTGGGAAATGTCCGAATTATTACAAATTTTAGTGTTAAAGTTAACATATTACGTTAATTCAAACTTTTTCCGCCGTTTCGTGCAGCAGATCGGCGAGATGTTAAAATGTTTATTGTACGTTTCTAAACCGAAACTAAAAGCGTGTTAGATTTTACGGCGGGTCATTTTTTAAGCATTTCCACTGCACACAAGGCAGCGCTCTACTGGCGTTGAAGATGAAAATAGTCAGACACCTGAGGGCTGGTGTATTTATTATCATAAGACTAAAATCTTACTGAAATAAGCGATTATCTCACAGACATCCATTTTAAATTAAGTCTTTTATTCTCGGATTTTCGATTTATAATTTTGGAAATGTCGCATTCAATCAGTATTTAAGTACAAAATTATCCGCCCAGCCTTTCTCCTAAATTTGTTCCTCCAGCGAGTGACGCTTATTTTAAAACCTGTCCACTATCCCCAGCTACCTGTACCTTAAATCCAAGCCTTTAGTTTATACGAAGGACACTTTCTTATAACCTCTCCCTTCCCCCACTCCCCACCTCACTGCCAATTACGTGTTTTTCTATCACCTGTTTTTTTTCTACCTTCCCCACTCCCTTTAATACATATCCTTATCCTCCCTCATCCTCCCCTACACACACACAACGTTAGAGGTGAAGGACTCCATCACCCAATATTTTTATCTTAAGTACATGTGAGAGAGTGTGTGCAAGTTTAAAATTTTTTTTTTCATCCTCCCCTTTGTCATGTCCGCAGAGAGAAGCCTGCCTTTAAATTATTATCATTTTATTTTTTATGTATCTATTATCATTATTATTATTGTTATTGTCATTATTATGTTTACATTTTAATGCATATGTACATGTGTAGTCTATTTAATTTGTATTTATTTATTATTATTATTATTTTGATTAAGATGGATGATGCAAAAGTAAGAGTTTTTATAGGACAATTTGGCTCAAAGCAGCAGACCGTGTGGTCTTCAGTCGGAAAAAAAATACTTAAATGCTGACATTGGTCGTTTAGCGCCAGTTTCTAAATCTATTGAGCGCAGTGACACGTTGAAGATTTATGACCAACGGTTTCCGACACCTTTTTAATTATGGGGACCCGGACAGCCACGAATGTCAGCATTGAAAGACGTCAATAGCGGTTGTTGAAATAGCGGCAAGTGTGTATGTGAGTGTTTGTTTTGAGATCGATTGCATTTTATTTTCCATTGGAAATATTTTACAAACCGGGACAATCCTATTCTTTAACATTTTTGAGGCCAAATTTAATTTTGCTCTTGTTAAGTCATGTTTTATTAATAGTGTACTATGTTTTATTAATGGGAGTTAGGTGTTAAAGATTTGTATGTATGGGTTGGATTTTTGTACACACGTTAGTTAGCACACTTTGGTGATGAGATGATTTTTTTAGTTGGGGGCTTTATGCTCGGTAATTTTTGAACACGGCTCAACTGAGTAGTTGTTAGTTTGTTTTTAAAAATATGATAAAGATAGTGCTCGAAAGTTCTTATTGTTAGTTTGGGAAGGTTACGGGGGAGCTGAGCGGGAGTCTCACGCGGTTAGTTCGCGCATGAGTAATTTTTACTGAGCTGTTCTGAGAAGTAGTAATCTCGTGACAGTGTGTTCCTGGCAGGGCTTCGAAATGGTTGTTTCAGCTCGTTAGTGTGTCCAGAAGTGATTATCGAGGGATATATATTTTTTGGAAGTGAATATAGAGTATATTGTTGTAGGGAAGAGTTTCCTTCCAAGATTTATTGTTCTGAGGCTATGGATTGTACCGGCCAGTATTATTATTCATATTTCTTATGTGGATTTTCCCCTGTTAGTAGAAGATATACATAGCGAGTTGCTATGTAAGCAACCAGTGGGAGTTTTGATACGATTCATATTCTAGAGGCCAGGGATTATACCGGCCACCATCATCATCATTTATATGGATATTATTGCACTGAGAGTTGCTGATATAATGAGAATTACGATGTTTTTCCCTCTGATGGATATTTGTTCCTATGGATTATACTGATAACTATTTGTATACTATTGTAACTTGTGACGGTGTGCTGTTCCGGATGTCCATGTTGCTGTGCTGTCAATAAACTGTATAACGTTACAGCGGGTTTCAATATTTCCTGACGTCTACGTTCCTGTGGTGTGTGATCGCAGTGTGTGGTATGAAAGGACCTAAAAACATTCGCGTATATGGATATACATCTTTACACACTTGTCGGCCATCTGTAAGCCCGACCACAAGCTGATTGCCTTCATCAGCGTATATATAATAACATTGACTTCCTGTGCCCCTGTACCCGCAACAGCTCTATTTCATCTTGAGAAATCGAATAAAGAAGCCTAATAACAAACAAACAAACAAACAAACAAAATAATAATTCTACTAAAGATTTCCGTGGAGAGGAGCAATATAATGACTGGTTGTCCACAATGGAAAAAAAGAACAAAAAGGAACTTAAGCTTGACCTTTTATTAAACTACTCCTGTATTCACGGGAGGTCATGTTGACCACATTTCTGGACGCCGTTGAAGTGTCAAGGTCTGCATTGTCCACTGGTCCCTGAGTGTGTTCGTGGGAGGTCTTTGACGCGGTTTTTGTACTGCAAATGCTCTTAAATTCAGGGGGAGAATCGCACAGCATGGCTTAACTTGACTTTTTGATTATGAATGTATATATCACAGGAGGGTTTTTATTGTTATGTTAATGAGAGTAGACTTTTGGTAGAAGTGTGTGTCTACGAGTGTATATGACTTTTATCTGTATTTCAATTTGACCTTGTATTTTAATAATGCACATGATGTTTGTAATATTACTAAAAAAAAGCAATTACATGTATAAAAAAAATAGTAAGTACGAATGTGTATGTGAAAAGAATTGTTTTTGTATAGTTTTCGCCTTTTTTAGTTTTTGTTTTTCCCTAATCCCCCCCCCCCCCCCTTTTCCACCCCCCCCCCCTTTCCCCTCCCGTTATCACTAAAGAATAAAGAGTACGCTCTATATTTCCAATAAGTGGTCTTTTTCTTTCTTTCTTTTTCTCTTCCTTCTCTTTGTAATCAACACTACCATTACCAAAAAATGTAAAATGTGTAACCTGGCAGTACTAGAGTGTGTGCAAGGTGTGAAAGTAATTTTTTATATTTTTACAGCTGCACAGTGTATTTTCATTGTTATGCTTATGTTCAAACTATTATTGTCAATGTTTCCATGCACGTCTTTGTCAACTTCAACGGAATGTGAATTAAAAAAAAAGAAAAGGGATCACACATGATTCACACCTTTTACTAAATAAAGTCAATAGACCTCACTTTGAGCCCCAGAAGGGGTATTTACCCCCCAAAAAATGTTGTCTTTTATTGGCTAAGATCAAAGTGTGTTATCCAGGGACGGGATCACACACACTTCACACATTTTACTTAATAAAGTCAATAGACCTCACTTTGAGCCCCAGAAGGGGTAATTTTAAAAAATTATTTTAAAAAATTATGAGGGATTAATTGACAACCCCATGACAGGCAACTCCAGCAGCATTGCAGAATATCAGGTTCGAACATTCTTCTCACAGTTCCGAGATTGCAGCAGTATGAATAATTCTTACGGAAATCTTGCAGGATTGTCTGGTTCATTTTCAGGCAACCCAGCCACTTCTGGTGCTGGCCTGAACATGAGTGGATACAACATATCTCAGCATTCCAGTTACGGAAACGTGTCCTCGGGTTCTACGTCTTCCTTTTCTATGCCATACGATCCGTCATCAATGCAGCAAGTATCAGCATCGCATTTGCAAATAGCTGCTCAGCCTTCCTCCCATTCTTCCCCAGGAGTCTCCAATAAACCCATCCACTCCTGCACTTACTGTGGATTTGTCTTGTCGTCTGCTAATGCTCTAGTAGAGCATAAGCGCATTCATACAG
This sequence comes from Oreohelix idahoensis, assembly GCA_024509875.1. Taxonomy (NCBI): domain Eukaryota; kingdom Metazoa; phylum Mollusca; class Gastropoda; order Stylommatophora; family Oreohelicidae; genus Oreohelix; species Oreohelix idahoensis. The sequence continues at coordinate 261,683 of JAMPIV010020387.1, forward strand.
GAGGTCGACATTTCTCCTGTCACATCTGCAGCAAGAGATTTACCCAGATGGCCCACCTCAACATACATAAAGGTATTCATAAGGAGAAAAGCCGTATGCCTGTCAAATATGCCACAAGAGGTTTGCCTAATCCTTCCACCTGAGCAGTCATAAACGTATTTACACAGGAGAGAAACCATTTGTGTGTGATATCTGCCATATTGGCTTCACTCAGAAGCAGCGATTAGATACTCATCTCAAGAAGCACCTGGACAGAGGTGGAGTAGATGGACTTGCCAGGCCAGGACAAATGCTTGGACCAGCAGGACAACTGGAACAGTTTAGGCAAGGGCCACTTCCAAGTGACGAGAGTGCTTTTATGCAGATGATAGGACATGGCATGCCATATATCAAACAGGAGGCAGGAGTTATTAGGGACAGTGGTGGCAGTACCAACAGTGGTAGCAGCATCAGCAGTAGAAAGACAGTAAATGAAGGTGGGGTGAGTGGGCTGCAATCTGTAGAACAAACCAGCAGAAGCCAAAACTACAGAAGAGGAAGAAGAAGAAGAATTACAGTAGAAGATGATGTGAAAAGTGCAGAGGTTAGTGAGGTCACGGGTACGGGTGAACCTGAGAAGGGTCTAGGTAAATATAAAGCCTAACAAATAAAATTAATAAAGAGAAGAGCAATGGGAAAATAACAGTGCTGTCACAAAGAATGTACTCGAAATCCCCCTTGTTTTCTGCTTCGTCTGCAAATTGTAACGCTTTCACGTTGATATAAAAGCTTACCGTATTATTACCCGCCTTCTTCAATGAAACGTGTGCTGCATTTCTAAGAAAAACATTGAGACGTACTGCGTAATGACCTAAATTAATCCTAACATTAATTATACTGCGTTACCAAAACGAACGAACAGATGGACAAAAGGATAAAGAGAGAGGGGAGGGCTGAAAATCAGGAACGCATGCAACACGCGTCGCGCGATACACAAATGCTGCCATCACGCGTGTAAGTCTACATGCACTAATTTTTTTTCAGACGGACAGTGATAAAATACACTACCCTTTCCCAGAGTTAGGTTTATAAATCATAAAAAACTCTTATTAGAAAAGATAACATTAGATGGGTTTACGGTTGAAAACATAACAGTACCCAGACAGCACATCTTCGAAACAGGAGGTAGAAGAAATTGCATATTTTGAATGCAGCCACGTAGCTCCTTTAAATTTGTATTTTTGGGTTCCTTAGGGCTTGCTGACAAATAATATGTAAAACGTTACGCAAATAGTCCAGGAATTAATAAATTATACCCAAAATAAAATATTGGGGGTGCCTGACAGCATAAAATCATTTCTGCTCATAAGATTTTTTTTAACGTGTTTGAAAAAAATTTACGTTACAGAAATAGCCTACCATGTAAACTCCAAATTGATTGGAGCGCAACAAATGAAAGCCTAACCACGATTGGTCGGGCTATAAATACTATCTTGGTTGTTAGGGGAAACGGGGAAAGGTAACATTTTTTCAAACACTTGTCGAAACGGGGCTCATTGGTCAGACTCGCTGATATACACACTTGGGAGCGTTAGTTCGAAACCACTTGTTTAAATAAGATTGATAAAGCATCAGTGCGTTGAAGCCAGCTTATATTTGGCTAAATAAAAGCCTGGAAGATAAGCAGATGGGAATTTGTGCCAGTTTGTGCCAGAATTCATTGCTAATCAACGTATCTGTGTTTATTCGTATGAATTGTGGTAAGCTTGATCCATTCAATATCTTTTAATGAAAATTGAATGTGAATTGTTGATTTATGCCTGTATATATATGTGTAGTTCAGTGGCCAACGTGAGGTAAAGCCTGTAATGCTCCAGCCTGAACAGAGGGTGTCGGAGAGAAGTAAAACGGCATGGAATGGCCAAACAGTACACTGACACCTGGATGATTGAATAGAAAGAAATAATGCTGGAATTGCAGAGGCGTAGTAACCATTAAGAAGGGTAATACTGGAATAAAGTATTTCAAATGAAGCTGACAGTTGGCCTAATGCTCTGAACTCAATGTTTGTGCTGTGTTGTGATCAGTGTAACAAGAGAGTTTAAGTTAGTTATGAAGTAGAAGGTACATCCTTCTTGATTTCAGGGACAGTGGTCTTGATGGTACTGAGCAGCACCTAGTCAGAGCTTTGCTGAATCCAGTGTCGGACAGCATACTCCTTGGTCCTTTTAGCTATCAGTGAGGTGTCTCCAGAGCCCAGAGGAGAATTCGAGCAGAGGAGTCCTTTCCTGCCGCCATCACGCCAGATAAGCTAACTTGGCCAGCTGAGCTCAACATTATGTCCCCTCATCTTGAACTGACTTTGTAAAATTAACATTAAGAGGGGAATTTACTTGTCTTAAAATCAGGAACTGTGAACATCTCCAATACTAGTCCCTAAAGACAAACTATTGAAGTCATGATGACAAATACCAACAGAGCTTGAACAAAACAAAACCAGTATTACCTCATTTTACTACTACACAACTGACACACATAGAACATTTGTAATAATATATGTCACTACAATATTCATATTAAATACATTCTGTACATAACTTGTAATTTAAATTGATTGTGATTCCTGGTTCCCTTGTAGTTGAATCAGGACACATATTCATTCATGCCAGTAATGAATACATATTGTTATTTGAAAAGTTACGAGTGACTTCTTTAAGATATTCTCATAGAGTGTTATATGTATGTGAGTGTCACAGTGTTGTTAAGAGTAGTGGATTAAATTAAATTGTTTATCTGTCTGTTGTTGTGACTTACACTTCATCATACACATACCCTAGACACATAACGTAGCATCACACTATTCCAGAATAATTCTGACTGAGATATAGAGATATGTGGTAGCAAGTAAGGTTATCTATAATACACTACTCTTAATAGATATAGATACCTTCACAGCTGATCTCAGTCAGTACACTAAGTCCCCTATAAATATTTATAACATCCCACTTCACCACAGTAATATTAGTGATTTCCACCAGTTCTCACCATTACAGAGCACAGTCAGCCATACAATGATAACGCTGATGGGGAGATGGATGAATCTGGTACAGAAGAGTTCCTTGACACTGGAGAAATTGCTCGATGACAAAAATGACCCCCCTGACCATGGGAACCTGTCCAGTAAGCCTGGGGTATCCACCAGGCATGCCACATCATTGGCTGCTCACAGTGTTGTTGAGACAAGGTCTCACAGCCGAAGAAACATGAGTCAGCCTTTGAATAGGCCCCATCAAGAACTAATAAATAGCGACAAGTTAAGTACAGTATCCCAGAAAAGTGGACTGACCTATTCTGGACACAGCAATTCCATCTCCATCTCCGGGCTTGTCAAGGTGAACAACAGAATATCGCTTATTAACTTCACAGGTGAAGAGCTTATTACCCATCTAATGAAGCGAGATGATGTTCACAAGTGTTAGTTTTGCTGTTTGATCATTCAGGGCGCTGCCATGTACCATATTCACCGCAACATGCATGAAAAATCAGACATCCACAGGTGCAACATGTGTGGGAAACTGCTGAAGGATAAATATGACTTTACCGCTCACTTTCTTAACATGCATCAGAATTAGGTGCCATGGGAGGCCTGATAAGAACCATGTTTAGATTCTATACACGGCGGTTTGCGAGCGACACTTTAGTTTTTCCTGACCGCGTTATTTATGGCTATCGTGAACGAGGTCACGTGGTCAACTTCGTAACCGGAAAAAAATGTGGCGGTGTTTTCTTTTGATAGGGCTTAATCAATGCTTTAAGGCTACTTTATTATTATAAATACCGGCTTCAATTTTGCGTTAAGCTAGACTAGAAATGTTAGAGTAAATTTTAGAACAAGAACAAACATTTTACCACAATTAGAACAGAAGATATAATAGTCTGAAATAGTGTAAAATTTTCGTTGTTTTTAAATATTTTCTTATGGTTTGTTTCTTATGCAATTTACACTAAAACGATCACAATCAACATGCATAACAAATTACAGAAATCAACAGTAGAAAACCTGCAGAAAATGAATATGATAGTTTTGTTTTGGATTCATGCGTCAAACATTAATTATTGAAACATTAAATTGCAAGTCCACATTTATTACCTTAAAATAACACACCCAATTGTCCCCAAAAAATGAGAGCTAACAATTATCTCTCAATCATACATCACGATGGTCATGTAAAAATGAGTATGGTCATGAGTAAAACGAAATGTTCAATTTAATAAATAAAACATACACCTATTAAATGATTTCCACACTCTGTTAATACTGTCACTCTCACGCAACAACTGCCATAATTTGCTCTAGCCCCAAAATTTCGCTTACGTTTTCTTGGCGTTCTGGTGACTGATGTTTCTCTTCTATATTTAATTAGTTTTTGTCGTACAATAGGGTGTCCTCTGGTTTTGCATTTTATGATATTATTTTGTGCTGTTTCTAGTTTTTTTCTAACATTGGGTGTGAATAGGGTTTCTTCCTCTTGTGTTAGTGGTTGTGAAGGTGGCTTAGAAAGTAACTGTTGTACTGTGATGTCGCTTTTGAAGACAGGCGAGGTGGATGTACTTGTCGTATGTATAACTGACTTGGTAGGTGTAGATGTGGCAACAAAAACTGGCATGCTAGGGTGAGTAGTGGTATCCATCTCCAGATGAATAATGTTATCGCCTTTAATGTGAGCTGACACATCAACCTCCAGCTGAACAATATCATCACTAGTGTGAGCAGGCACATCAGCTTCCTGCTGTACAGAGCTATCCTGACTACAGCTAACTGACTGACTACACCTAGCTGACTGACTACAACTAACTGACTGACTACAGCTAACTGACTGACTACAGCTAACTGACTGACTAGACATGGAGGGGTCAGAAAGAACATCACAGGGGATAGAGAAGCTTTTTGTTTTTAAAACACCAAAAGATGTCTTTGCAAAATAATTGCACAGTTGACATTCACTTATAGTTAAATTATGGTCATAGTCTTTCCAGATGTGCTGACTGTTTTTCGATAGTAACTTGGCTGTTTCAAGACACTTCTCATTATGCCTCCTTTTTGCGTTTTGTATTCGTAAGTAACACTTCCTACAAAATATAGTCGAATGCTCTGTCGGTTTATCATCTGATACGTTAATTCCAAACACAAAGAACAGATCATTAACGTAATTCGAACAGTTCAGTGCATTCCGTTTTGAACTTTTTGTTTTTTGTTTGGGAAGTTAATGTTCCGTTGCCACAGGCTCTACACAGTGCACTGGCACAATTCATATGATGCAACAAAGTATGTTCCGTTTCGTTGTTATGTATTTATAAAATCTGGGGACAATATGCTTGTTCTTGTAATGCCAAACTATCACTTTAAAACTGACTAAAGAATAAAAATTCAAAACACTTTACAAAAAGTTATTTTTTTACAACCTTATTTAAGAAGATATGAAATGCATTTACAGTGGTTTAAAAATATAAAAGTATGTGGAAATGCCAAATCTTTAGCTTCAAGATTGAAACCAAAATCGTAGAAATAATCTTTAGCTTCCTTTCGAGAAGTCTATATAATTATAAACTCATAAGAATGAGCCGATTTTTAGATATTACATTAATAAATAGATTACTTCTGTTATGAATTTCCTCAAATGATAATGTTGTTTTCAAAAGTCTGTAACTCCGACAAATATAATTTCAAACAAATAAAAATGCAATCTAAAATAGAACACAGAACAAAGTTATAGTACCGTACACAAAAGAATTTTAGCGCCGTGTTTATCCAGAACGAGTGTGTAATGATTTATATAATTATTGATTTTACACACACACATCAGCTGAATTTCCCCGCCAAACTAGCAGTAGGCGTTTACGGTGCACAGGAAGATTTATTACCCGGTGTCAGAATTCCGGTCACCGAAACTAAAAGAGCGCTATGGTATAGGGTACAAACAGCCGTGTATAATGCTCCCAGTATATGTTTTTGCATAATTAAATTATGTTTATATTCTATTGCTTTTCTTTTGGTTAATGTTTTCATTATGAAATGCAGTGGTATTAAATGAAAGTTTAGTTTTAATTTTATTAAAATCTAAAATTCAGTTCTGTTAAAATCAACTGCAGAGAGATAAAGACTTTAATATGCTGTTTTTCATTGCATATCCAGGAGTAGATTTTTTAATCTCCCGTCATTTTATTTTCTGTTGTTTCATGGGGACTTTCTTACTATTATTCTTTGTAATGTAAATTTTGATCTTCTGTTCGTCTATTCAGCATCCTACATATTTTTGTACAAGTAACTTTTAATGGCGGAAATAATCGTACCCAGACGTATAATATTTTATATCCAGTGTGAATGTCCTGTGTAGGTCCCAGAGGTCTGTGAAGAGACAAAGAAATAACAGGACTACTGCACCCTCAGGTATGTCTTACATGGTAACTAATATAGGGATGGCAACCTCATGTCAAACAAATTACCACAGAAACCACTGCTGCAGGAAAATACAAATTTTTGGCGCAGGCTTCCTGTAAGAGGATCGGCAGAATTGGTGGCTCATGCTGTGTAAGGAGCACAAAGGAAATTAATGATCATGATGCCAATACTGTCTCTTTCTTCTACGGTGTGCTAACTCAGTCTGTTAAAATTATGAAGTAATCTTGTAAAGAACAATAGCACAAACTCATTGTGTAAATTTTTAGTGTGCACACGGAGTCTTATTAAATATTTAACTTTTTTTTTTCTTACAATCTTGAGGGTTTATATTTAGTTATTTAAATAATTGGACTAATAAGACAATGCTGCATTTGTGTAGACATTAAGTTTTGAAATTCCACGTGTTTTTGAGGAATCCTTAGACTGCTGATGCAAATATAGCATTTTCCTGTACGTATCTTTGTTCTTGTTATATATAAGAATGCTATTATGTTATATATATATATACTCAATAGACCTCACTTTGAGCCCCAGAAGGGGTAATAAAAAAAAAAAATTTGAAGGTGCAAAAGTTTTCTTCCACAACACATACTGAATTAAGAATAGGATTAAAATCACGAGTGTGTAAAAAATTTTTTTTGTTGTTTAAGTGCACATGTGGAAGTGTGAATATGCGCCAGTTTTTATGTGTAATATACAATGTATTCCACGTAAAATGCACCTGTGTTTGTAAATTGCAGAGAAATGCTAATATAAGTAAATAAAAATTCTAGGTGCAAAACTGCGCTCTTCCCAAAAAAAAAAAAATTTACAAGTGTTTTACTTAGACATTTTGAACTTGTTACTGCTAACTTATTTAGTTTAATCCACACTTGCATTAATTGTATGGTAAATCCCCTATCTTCCAGTCTAAGTACTGAATGATTATTTCAAACGTGTTGTGCCAACTGTATTTATTGCTATAATAAGATACGTTGTTTTCTTCCACTCTTTCAATTTAAAAAGAAATGTATAAATGGAGAGATATGTAGCCACAGAAATGAAAATATCGGTTGTGTTGTTTTTTGGCGTGTCCAAATTTGTTGATCATTTAGGACAGCGTTCGTTTTGAAACTATTGTTCAATATTAACGCTAAAATTATTGGTAATTTGCAATAGCCGACGAGGTTTTAATTGACTAAACCTAATAATGTCTTAGCATTCAAAGTGTTGTTTTCCTTAACATGTGGCAGTAGACATACAGAGCGAAAATTGCAATACCTGAGTTAAAATATAATGATAATCTTATAGACAATCCAACAGCGTGAAAGATTACGGGAGTTTTTATCAATTAACAGTTCCATTATGTGGAGAAGGATATGACTTTTAAGTCAGTCGTCGGAACTTAAATTCAAATGTGAAGTTTTCCAAGTGGCATCTTTCTTGTAGTTCATTCAAGTCGCAAAAAAGCCGGACATTTCAAAATTTAAAAAAAAAAAAACCGGACGCACAGTTCCGTCATGAAAAGTCGGGCAAATCCGGACGTTTGGTAACCCTGACCTAGGCGAATACCTGAAATGATTTACAAACAGGTTGCTCCACAGAAGTTATTATGACACTTGTCTTTTGTTTTTAAATGCATTAATGGGCAATGAATACATTGTGGAATATATTACAAGAATCAACAATTCCTTTAATATTATTAAATCTACTTAAAGAAAAACATAAATAAATAACTGCGAGATGACAGAAGTAGTCTACAAGATGGTCAATTAAAATTTTAAAAAAAAAGGTTCAATTCACTTATTGTCACAAACGGTCTCAAACAAGCGGATGCCCTCAACCAATTACTTTATAATGTTTCCTAGAAACCTATCATGAGCAGGTTAATAGAATGGAGCAATATGAATCTTGACTGAAGTATATAGTTGATGCTGTCATCTTAAACATTCAAATGTTAATGTAATTTAAATTATAACACATAAGGAAGGGAAACCAGATGCCTGTAAACAGTAAATAAATATTAGACAAACATAAAGGTATGTTTTCAGGCACTCGTAAGAAATAAAGAAGTAGAAAACTAAGCAACAGAAAAACAACAGACCTGAGTGGCTTACCCAGGACTCGAACCCAGGACCTTCCGTGCGACAACCCCGCCTAGCTATGCAAGCGAATCACACTATTCAAAAATATGATACAAAATCTAGGTAACTTATTGTCAAAACAAATCTAAAACAAAGTTCACGCCCGTAACTAATTGCTCTGGTATCTTAGGAAAAGTTGATGCCTTTAACAAATTGATTTGTTACCTTAGAAAAAGATGATACCTGTAACAAATTACCTTGTTATCTTAGAAAATATTAATTCCCTCACCAAATTACTTTGTTATCTTCAAAAACCTTCATGCCCTTAGCAGTTTACTTTGACACCAAAGAAAAAGTTGATGTCCTTCCCAAATTACTTCGTTATCTTAGAAAATGTTGATGCCGGTGAAACATTACTTTGTTATCTTTAAGAAATGTTATCTTTAAGAAATGTTATCTTTAAGAAATGTTATCTTTAAGAAAGTTATCACCCGTAACAAATTTACTTACTTAGTCGTTCCCTTTCTACCGCGAGGTGTAGAGGTTTGGAAGAGAGAGCGCCAGACTATCCTATCGGCTGTCTTCCTCCTGGCCTGGTTCCATTCTAGTCCTCGGTCCTTCAAAGATTGTCTAATGTTGTCCTCCCAGCGGACTCTGGGTCGTCCTGGGGGTCTGGATCCCTGGATCTTTGTTTCCCATGCTTGTCGTGGTAGCCGATCTTCTCCCATTCTGCAGACACGGCCAAACCATCTTAGTTGGGACTTTTCTACTTAGGTCTGCAGGGGGTGGGAGTTTAGGCCTCGACGTATCGTCTGGTTGCGGACCATATCTCTTCTTGTTACTTCAACCACCTTCCTCGGATACCTCATTTCTGAGGTTTGGATCTGCCTTTTGTGGGTTGTAGTCATTGCCCATGACTCGCATTCATATCTCAAGACTGGGACATAGGTGGGGCATTATACAGCCATCTTCGTTTTCTTACCAACCTCTCTCTTGCTAAGGAATCCTCGATTTATGGCCTGAAAAAGTCTCCCAGCTGCTGCTTTTCGAGTGGCCAACTCTTCTTTGATGCCTCCCTTTCGGTCTATAATAGCTCCGAGATGTTTAAAGTGGTCGACCTGCTCCAGGACCTATTCTCCCAGCTTAATCTGATGTCTTTTTTCTTCTCGTGATATCACCATGGATTTTGTTTTAGAGCTGCTTATGACCATCCCTCTCTTCTCCAGCTCTTCCTTCCAGACTTGCAGGTTGGATTGGAGATGTACCTCTGATTTAGCAATCAGGGAAACATCATCAGTAAACGCCAGCTCTGAAATACGGACCTGTCTCATCTTCCAGTACCCCACTGAATACTCTCTTGTTATCTCCTTACATGCCTTGATACCATCGTCCACGAGGAGTATGAAAAGATAAGGTGACATGATGTCACCTTGCCTTACACCAGTGGTAGTCCTGAACTCTTCTGACTTATGGTTTGTTGTCCTCACATAATTTATGCAAGATTTGTAGAAGCTCTGTATATCATCAATCAGAGGTGCTGGAATGTTCTTCCTTGCCAAAAAATTCCAAAGTTTGCTCCAGGGTCCCTGTCAAACGCCTTTTCCAGATCTATGAAACAAAGATGGATCTCACTCTTATACTCAAGGGCCTTTTCACTCAGCTGTCTGAGTATGAAGATTAGGTCTTGGGTACTTCGGTTTGCTTGGAATCCGCACTGGATCTCATCCAATTGTGGCTAAGCTAGGCGTCGGAGTCTCTGCTCTAGGATTCTAGAGTAGATTTTACCAGGGACACTTAGAAGAGATATGCCTCTGTTACGGTGTTATTTTAAATGACGGCGTCTGCTGGGGTTTACCCATGCGCAACGTTTAGGGGTCATTAATATTTATAGAATATGTCGATATTTTACGGTATAGTGAACGCGAAATATATGCGGAGATTATGACGCATTCGCGTTGGGAAGGTCACGCCGGGTGACTTGGTTACAGGGCCTTTGTTACGCTATCCGTCAAGCAAGAAGGTCGTGTCTTGTATTTCTTCCAAGGAAATAAGGCTGAGTATATAGCCTATATTATATAGATGAATCGATGTAGACTTCAGGGTCAGTTCGGAAATTAATCTAAGCATGAGATTAATTAAATTAAACTAATAATGGAAGGAGAATCGTATTATGATTCAAATTGTAGATGTCAAGAACTCATGTGCTCATTTCTGGCTGTTGACTACAACAGCGCACGTATAGCCACGATGTTCATCTGACATATTGTTTTGACACGGACGGATACTTACTGATATTATTTGGAATTCAATTGTTACGCTGAATTGTACATGAAACCTTTGTGAATGTCGATTATCGTTTTTGTATGAATCTCAATACATGTGGACTCAAAGCAGAAGGCTTGATCCTTTATTTACGTTTCGGGTTCGGTTCTACAGCTGTTGGTGTTTACCTTTGTCAGCACGATAACTCTCCCACAAGGGAAATCAAATACTCTATACTATGCAAATCAGAACGTCGAAGGGATGTTCTGATGCCCAGAGCTAACCATTTATAACCAACATTGATACGTCTAAAGAGTGACTTTACTATTCAATAAATAATACCATAACCAAGGAATCGCAACACCAACACCACCACCACCACCGACCCGTCACAACTTGAAATTTTCACAATAAAAAATGCATTAATAACTAAGTGGTATAAAGCGGAAGTGAGAGATTAAGAATGAACTGAATAGAAAGTTAAGCTGTGTACGTAACAAATAGTGACGTCACAGGACTCATTTGACGTTAATACAATACATTTAATTAAAATTAAAGATAGCTAGATCAGAATAAACAAGATAGATTACGAACATAAGACTGTAAATGAATAAAAATAAGAACCAAATACACCAGAAAACACCAGTTATAACATGACTATACACCTAACATGCAAAGTGAATTAATGCAAGTCCGAACGAACCGATCACCGATAATGATAATTCGACGCTTTCTTCGCGAGGTGCTATTAATTCACAGCCTTAGGAACATTCAGAATGAATATCGGCATCATGAGAGCCATTTTATTCATTCCGAACCGCCGCCCAACCATACCCGCTACATGAAAAGGACAGGAACAATATTTAACATGGATACAACGAAAAAAGAACATGGCATTATTTGGACAAACAGGACGAAATATTTTAACCTTTTAAAATTAGTGACTTATCTTGTTTTGGCGGTAATATCGTACATTATATGCTTCGCCGACAGACTCGAGAGCTTGTTTGTATCATTGAATACGTTGGCAATATGCTTCATTTGATGTTGGAAAGCTGCAAATAAATTTGTTTGAAGGACATTGTCAGCTGCTGGCTTTTCCAACCGTTCATACTGTCGTCAAGGGCATGACGTCACCGGTGTTTTTGCAAATAATGTCCATTTTGGCTCGAAAGGAAAAATGTCTTATTTTTTTGTGGTTCGTTCTTTTGAAAAATTTCAAAACCACTAATGGCCACCAGTTGTGACGGGTCGGTGGTGGTGGTGGTGTTGGTGTTGCGATTCCTTGGTTATGGTATTATTTATTGAATAGTAAAGTCACTCTTTAGACGTATCAATGTTGGTTATAAATGGTTAGCTCTGGGCATCAGAACATCCCTTCGACGTTCTGATTTGCATAGTATATAGTATTTGATTTCCCTTGTGGGAGAGTTATCGTGCTGACAAAGGTAAACACCAACAGCTGTAGAACCGAACCCGAAACGTAAATAAAGGATCAAGCCTTCTGCTTTGAGTCCACATGTATTGAGATTCATACAAAAACGATAATCGACATTCACAAAGGTTTCATGTACAATTCAGCGTAACAATTGAATTCCAAATAATATCAGTAAGTATCCGTCCGTGTCAAAACAATATGTCAGATGAACATCGTGGCTATATACGTGCGCTGTTGTAGTCAACAGCCAGAAATGAGCACATGAGTTCTTGACATCTACAATTTGAATCATAATACGATTCTCCTTCCATTATTAGTTTAATTTAATTAATCTCATGCTTAGATTAATTTCCGAACTGACCCTGAAGTCTACATCGATTCATCTATATAATATAGGCTATATACTCAGCCTTATTTCCTTGGAAGAAATACAAGACACGACCTTCTTGCTTGACGGATAGCGTAACAAAGGCCCTGTAACCAAGTCACCCGGCGTGACCTTCCCAACGCGAATGCGTCATAATCTCCGCATATATTTCGCGTTCACTATACCGTAAAATATCGACATATTCTATAAATATTAATGACCCCTAAACGTTGCGCATGGGTAAACCCCAGCAGACGCCGTCATTTAAAATAACACCGTAACAGCCTCTGAGGTCTCCACATTGTCGATTGTCAGCTTTTTGAAAATTGGTGTTATGATGGCAATCTCCCAATCCTTTGGTATGGTCTTGTTCCACCACGCTGCCTGTAGGACCCTTAGGAGTAATAGGTCACGTGATGCTCACAAGTACTTAATTATTTC